>CM060247.1:33808775-34191252 GCA_030684275.1 Acipenser oxyrinchus oxyrinchus
CTCCGCCTCTTCAAGGCCCAACATTTACTTGATCGATAGACACGATAAACAGGAGGGGGGCCACCGCCTTTGAGGTGACCCGACATACGAGAGGGGCACCGCCTCCGAGGTTACCCGACATACTAAGAGGCTCGCGAACCGAAAGAAAACATAAAGTTAGTATCTGTTAAAACATGTAATGCGTGGTGTTCCGCCTCTTCAAGCCCAACATAATAGAAGGGGGTTCCGTGGCTGAGGAGACCCGACAAACAGGAGAGGGGCCACCGCCTTTGAGGAGACCCGACAAACATGAGGGATGCCACCGCTTGGGGACCCTCGCATAGAGGCATCAGACCTGAAAGAAGAATCCCAAAAGAAGAATCCCAAAAGAAACATACATGCAGATGGAAGGGTTTGGCCGGGGTCCCTCTGACTCATGGAGAACCCTCCTCTATGAGGTAAATGAAGCGGAGCTTAACAAAGGGTTGGAGAAAGTGGAATCACTAACCCCCAGAGGAGACCGATGCAAAGGCGGTTGAGATGCTAGAGGAGGAGGAGGGAGGAGGAGGAAACGAAAAACACAAGACAGCTAGGTAGAGGTGACTAATGTTTAAATAAGGTAGATTTAATTGATGACAGCAGATGATAGGTTGTTGGTGCCTAGCTCCTCCCCTGAACCCCACCTATAGGTTAACATTTCACGGGCGGAGCTATGCCACCTGGTAGTGTTTATTGACAGAGTTAGTGAACATATACACAAGGAGAGAGGGCTCCGCCTCTTCAAGGCCCAACATTTACTTGATCGATAGACACGATAAACAGGAGGGGGCCACCGCCTTTGAGGTGACCCGACATACGAGAGGGGCACCGTCTCCGAGGTTACCCGACATACTAAGAGGCTCGCGAACCGAAAGAAAACATAAAGTTAGTATCTGTTAAAACATGTAATGCGTGGTGTTCCGCCTCTTCAAGCCCAACATAATAGAAGGGGGTTCCGTGGCTGAGGAGACCCGACAAACAGGAGAGGGGCCACCGCCTTTGAGGAGACCCGACAAACATGAGGGATGCCACCGCTTGGGGACCCTCGCATAGAGGCATCAGACCTGAAAGAAGAATCCCAAAAGAAGAATCCCAAAAGAAACATACATGCAGATGGAAGGGTTTGGCCGGGGTCCCTCTGACTCATGGAGAACCCTCCTCTATGAGGTAAATGAAGCGGAGCTTAACAAAGGGTTGGAGAAAGTGGAATCACTAACCCCCAAAAGATGGACCCCGCTCCTCGCTGACGCAACGTGAAGAAGAAAAAGAGAGAACCGCCAATGCATAAGAAAAGAGAAAAGAGAAAACATTTAGACGAAAGAAAACAAACACTTAACGTGACCAAGGGGTTAGTAGACTGTACCCTAATGACTATGTGAAGACCCTCTGCACAGTGGAAAGAAAAACCCCTTTCTTTTAATTTAATTTCTTAGGGGAAATCTTTGGAGGCCCAGGCAGAAAGGTCGTCCCCACTCGGACATACTAGCAATGGACTGATGTGCGGAGGATATTTCAGATGATGAAGAACTAATATAAGTTTCAACTGCTGATGAAGTCCAGCGCCCATATTTTTAATTAAATGCTGGTTAATGTTGGCTTTTGCAGCTGAAGTAGCTGCCCCTATTCTAAATGAATGAGGAGTGTAGAATTGCGAAGGAAGACCTGCTCTGGACACCACGGTGGAAAGGTGTGTTGAAAACCAATGCCTTGATACAATGGACCGGCTTGAATTGATAAACAAAGGGTCGGAGGATGAAATGGCCTTGCGTTCTGCAATGTACTTCAACATGGAAGTGAAGGGACACAGAGGAGAGTTGATCTTAGAAAGCTGAATACATTGTCCTTGCCGCAGTTGATCTGTTTTTGAAATGCTAAGAAATAAGATGAAATGAGAATCTGGGATGAGCTTGAGGTCACTGCAGCGGATACCGAGGGTAGGAAAGCTGGCAATGGAAGGAACTGTATATTCAGAACATCTCAAAAACCAAAAATGCAGATAGACATATGACTTCCATAGTTAAATCATCAAATGGAGAAAAACAGCCATGGCGGAGAATTGAAATCAAGTTACTGAGAATGTCTATTGAAATAGGCAGGCGAGCAGAAGAAGGAGCCGGAGAGCACTTGGAAATTCCTCGTAAAAGAAGACGAACCTCTGGAATTGATAATAGAGTTGGGGAATTGATGGACATCAAGTGAAATTGATGCTGAATTCCTGACAAATATAGTCTGATTGTAGCTGGTGCCAGATGTAGAGAGTCCTTTGCATGCACTATGAACGCCATGATCCAGTCCTGGTTGAATGGAGTAGGATTAATCCTGCTTTGTAAACAGAAAGTTACATAACATGCCCAACCTGTAGAGTATGAGGATCTGGTAGATGGGGCAAGTGCTGATGCCATGTAATCTTGAGCTGAAATAAGAAGTTTATTAATAGTTGGATTTAGTTGAAAATCAGCTGATTGAACTGTGGCGTTGCTGCTGGATATTGCAGAGCTGTAGGCAGCAAACTGTGGAATTTGGAAATCTGTAAACGAGAAAGAGCATCAGCTGCAATATTAAAAATGCCCGGTAGGTGGCGAGCTTGTATTAGGAAATTATTAGAGACTGAAATCCATACTAGCCGACGCAGCAATTGCATGATAAGAGGGAAGAGGAACGACCTTTATTTATAATATGCACTGTGGTTGAATTATCACAGTAAAATAGTATTGATTTCTTAGACCAGAGATGACCCCATAGCTGGGCAGCTGCTACTATTGGGTATATCTCTAGCAGAGCTGTGGATTTTAGATGAGGAGATATGTTCTCGATTTCCTCAGGCCATGTACTGCAAAACCATTGATTGTTAAATAGACCTCCGAATCCCAGAGATGAGGCATCAGTAAATAAAGCCATATCGTGTGGAGCTGACATGAAATCATCATAAAACATAGAGAGACCGTTCCAGTGCTGAATAAGCGCAGACCACATTTTAATGTCTTTCCTAGCTTCTGAAGAGATATTTATATAGGAGTTCAGATTTTTGCTGTTGATGCCAGCGCTAGCAGTCGAGATATAAACGTCCTCCCCTGTGGAATGATACGTATTGCGAAGTTAAAGTAACCCAGCAATGAAAGCAGTGCTCGTTTTTAATTGTTTTACTGATCTGAAATTCCTGAATGAGATAACGAATATGTTTAAGTTTAGACTCAGGCAGGCTGGCTTCAAACTTTTCTGTATCTAGAATGATTCCAAGGAATTCCAAAGAATGAAGGGGACCGATTGATTTCTCTTCTGAAAGCGGAACGCCAACTTCAGAAAATAAGCTTTTAAGATTGGAAATCGCTTCTGCTGGTGCATCTGAAGGAGGAGAAATTACTAAAAATCGTCCAGCAAGTGGAGCAAGAATGGGACATGATAGACATTAAGAAGAATCCAGCATAATGCTTCCGACAGGGTATCAAATATCTTCGGGCTACTGCGGCAGCCGAAAGTCAATTGGGTGGCAAAATAAAACTTTCCTTCCCAGCATATACCAAACAGGTGACGGAGAGAAGGATGGATTGGCATTACTTTAAATGCGCCTGATATATCTGCTTTTGCTAACCAGGAACCACGACCTGCTAATTTAATTGAATGTATTGCATCTGCAATAGTGATGTAATGCAGGGAAAATTGATCTTGGGGAATTAATGAGTTAATGCTGCTGGTGCTTGACCCCGTGGTGCTGATAAATCAATAATGAGACGCTTTTTCCTGACATTTTCCTCGTGGCAATGCCGATAGGATTAATTCTATATATTGGAAAAGGAGGAGCTAGAAATGGACCGACTATAAATCCTTTTTAATTTCTTTCTCGATGAGAGACTACACTGATTGTGGATCTTGAGTCGCTGAATAAAGATTTTTGCTTTTGAACGAGGAAGAAGGAATTTGAGTAAGACCGGTTGAAAAACCATTTTTAATCCGCCTATCAGGTAATTAAGTTACTGTCGGGATGATTCTGTAATTTACTTGATAACGCCGGGATGTTTATAGGAGTAAAGACTGAGCAACGGGAAAGTCACTTGCGTTTTAAAGGGCAGATTGAATTAGAGTGAGCGTCTCCGCAATTGCTGCACATGTGGATAAAATTGCATTGCCTATTCGAACAGAAGCCAGTATTGAAATTGTTGCAGATTTGTCTTCCTCCTGAAAATCTAATACTGCGCCCGTATTTGTCTTTCCTTGTAGACTGATCGAGGGAGCTGAAGAATGTATAGGATTAGGTACTGAAGATCTGTATGAATTAGCGCAAAACCGGTGCTTTAGAAGTTGATGCAATTGCGGCTTTAGGGCAGAGGGATGTTGAGTGAGCTGTTGAAGCGCAGATCCCACATGCTAGCTCTTAGACCACCAAAAATTCTATTAAATAGATCTGTGTCCGGTTTAGCCCAATTGATGATGTGATTATCTGCTGCCAATATCGCTGCTGCTTTTGCAGAGAATGATTTATGATACTCAAAAACATAGTCCCCCGTATCTGACAGACAGCTCCACGATATAGTATTCGTAGGAGTCCAATTCAGCTCTGCGGTTAGGATATACCGAGCATAGCACATCTCTGAATATGGAGAACGCAAGGACAAATTCCCCTAATGTAAGATTTTTAATCAGTCTGGGATCTCTGGATTTTAGAGTTACTGCCAAATCTCCACAATCCACTACTCTATGATCCAAGAATTCAAGTCGCCATCAATAGAGAAACAAGATTAATGTCCTTACCTTCGAGAATGTTACGCCTGATTCGTGGAGATATAGTGTGACGCCTAGCTGCAGTTGGAGAGGAGGATCCGTATGTAGATGCAGTAGCGAGGTTGAATTGTGGAGGATCTGCTTCGCTGGCTGAAATTGGGGCTGGACCAGAAGAAGCTGTAGGTGGCGCTGCAGTGTTTGATGCTGGAATTAATGACAGCGCTGAAGATTGTTTTCCTGTTCCATAATAGACACCCTTTTATTTAGATCCGATAGTTGAGAACTGACCGAAGATAGAGTATCGGAAAATGGCTGCATAAATGATTTTATCTCTTTAAATATTTGCGAATGTTGGATTTCAATGGCTGGCTGCTGATTAGCGGTGCTAGTTGTGGGGGTGGTTAGATCCGAATAGACTGCCTGCTGTCTGTTTTAGGATGCTGAATGGCTGGGCGCTGCTGATTATGTTTTTTCGGAGGAAAAACTGGTTCTGCTGATACTGAATTGCAATAGAGAATGAAAAGAGACTCTCTATCACTCCCTGCCGGAATCGCATTACCGCTTTTAAGGAGGGTTTTATCAATTTATTCATGGGCCAGTCCTTCCAAAACAATCGATCCGAGGGGCGCCCTGAGGCGAAGTCGCTTGGATCGGCGCAGATTCGATGTTTGGGTGGCAGGAACGGTAGGCAATATTTGAACTGGAACCTGATCGGGAGCCTGATCAGATGTAACTGAAATGCCAGAAGGGGAGAAAAACGGAGACTGGATGGGCCCTGGATTGAAGCTGGAGAAGAATGATCTGGTAATGACAGAAAATCCTGGGAATCCTCTGAATCCGATGACAACTGCTGTAAGTACTCCATTGTTGAAGTATACAAAAGTTGATGGGTCTTGAAATCGCTTAGGTTTTTTGCCAAAACGAAAAAACACAAGACAGCTAGGTAGAGGTGACTAATGTTTAAATAAGGTAGATTTAATTGATGACAGCAGATGATAGGTTGTTGGTGCCTAGCTCCTCCCCCTGAACCCCACCTATAGGTTAACATTAGTTGTAGGGTTGTATCAATTGTCGTTTCCCACCCATGAATATCTTACAATGAGTTCACGTGAGAAAATGAAAAGCCTTGGCTGTCGCCCTGCCGAAGTGAAGTGTGAAGAGATTATTCCTGTGACTCCTGTCTGCTACATGGTCAATCTCTGGGGCAGTATTTGTTTATTTAGCAGACACCTTTATCCAAGGCGACTTACAGAGACTAGGGTGTGAACTATGCATCAGCTGCAGAGTCACTTACAATTACGTCTCACCCGAAAGACAGAGCACAAGGAGGTTAAGTGACTTGCTCAGGGTCACACAATGAGTGGCTGAGGTGGGATTTGAACCAGGGACCTCCTGGTTACAAGCCCCTTTCTTTAACCACTGGACCACACAGGGCATAAATTGACAATTTAGTGGGAGGTGGATTTCCAGAAAACAACACAACTGATGAGCAAATACTTAATGTTTACCAAACACTCACTAGGATCTGAAACCTGAAAATGGTGGACGGGGAATGTATTTGTTTCTTTAAAGATAGTACGGTATAAAATGATTGATCTTCACATTTTGAAAAAATAGAAAAGCCAAGACTAGCACTTGTTATTTACTTTTGTTTTATACTGTTTGAAAAGGAAGAGGAAATGCTAGACTGTAACTTAAGCACAGAGCCTGTGCTCATTGTACTCTTAAACTGCAGCTTGTAAAAGCGCCGCTAAGCAGACACGCGAGCCTGGTAACAAGAGCTAAGTGCAGCACTTGTCTGTCCTGTAAAACTAGCAAAAACCCTGTTAAACACCCTCCTGAGCTACTTATTTGAAGGAAAGGAAAATAATGTGCAGCAAGTGTTCAAAGAAGAACGGATTCCTGAGGTTTATTTCTACATTTACACAATGCAGAGTGACCAGAATGTGGGCGGGGCCATTCCAAGCAAAGGAGACATGACTGACAGCCCCATACTGCAAATAGCCCCTGACTTTAGTTTTACATAGGGACAGAAACAGAAGCTTTTGTATTGAACCAAGTGTATGGCTCAGAAATCTTTCAAGAACTACGGCCCAAAAGATCAAGATCAGCTCACCCAATCACCAAACATTTAGCTCAATATTTCTAAAGGGACTATCCCCCCAGGCTTTTTACAGTATTGAACAATGAAAACATTGAGAAAGACCTCTAATCGAAACATTTGTCAAAAAAAAAAAATCTGTTTGTATTACAATATTATAGTTCCCAGTAAATCCAAGTACACGACCTTAAGACATTTGACCAATATTGAACATAAATAAAATACAAATTATGAATACTATTTACACTTGACCCCTTTCCCACTGACATCACCTATTGTTTCCCAAGCAGACTAGCCTGCGTTTATGCAAGTTCATCAGGGTTTTAGAGGAGCAGGCTGGCTCTCTAAGAATGGTGTTTCAATTCCGCAATGCACCTTTCAAAACAAAATTGTAATTCATGAGATCCACAATATTAACAAAATAAAAAACAAACAAAAAAAAAACTAATGTGAAGGTAGTCATTGCTATGATTAAACAAATAATTAGTGACATTTTAATAATCGATGTATGTGGTGTTTCAGGTGCGTCAGTATCAACATCCAGGGTTAGAAACTAATGCTCGCCCATTCGCCCGAGGCAAATTAAAACTGATGAGGACTACTTGATGTCTGTGTCTCAGTAGTCCTGTGGACGAGTGCTAAAAAATTGTGCACAGATATTCTCTCACGTTCACAGGCATGCGTTTACAAAATGCTGGAAAAGCAGATTTTCTAACAGGGTGTAGCAGTGGTGAACAAATACTCATAATGCTAACCAAACATTCACTCAGATCTGAAACCTCCCTTCTCCCTTTGTCATGCCAAATTTTGCATTATTTTGAGATAAGAGAATGTGTCAGCGTTTCATTTAATTTTGTCTGTGTGATTACTTATGCTATTATTTTATTCATTGCCGTGGTTTAACTGTGAACTTTCAGTATAAACAAAATGTACTTTAGACATCAAAACACTATGAAAAACGGCCATTTCCTCACTATGTTTCATTTTTCAATTATGTATTTCTTTTCTGAAAAAGCCCAATTGCTTGAACATGTAACAAGGATATTTTTTATTGATTTGTTATTTCTACAGGGTGCTAGTATAAGAATATTAGAGCAGGTGGTTTAGTGTATTGCTGGTAATATCTGGCTAGTAACCTGCCCTTCGGGCCACTCCTACAGGCTGTCCTGAGCAATCTGGGAAAGCAAGGTTCTCCCAGCACAGGTGCTGATAAGCAGACCCGCGAGCCTGGTAGCAAGAGCTAAATGCAGCACTTGTCTGTCCTGTAAAACTATCGAAAACCCATTTACACAACGCAGAGCGACCAGAAAGGGGGCAGGGCCATTCCAAGCAAAGGAAACATGACTGACAGCCCTGTACTGCAAATAGCCCGACTTTAGTTTTACATAGGGACAGAAACAGAAGCTTTTGTATTGAACCAGTCCCCATAGCTGCCCATTCCCTAGCTGTCAACTATTAGTAGACCTCACCAACTACCATACTAACCCCTTTAGCATTAGTTATTTGCAAGTTAGTCACCAGCGTAGATATAAGCCCTGTGTCAAGGGAGTAAATGTAAGAGGGCTGGTAAATAGGGGTTACAAACACAATTAATCAGTGTAAAATATTAAAGTATTTAAAACTATATAGATTTAATGGATGATTGCTTAACTAGGTTTTATTACTAACACAAGAACATAAGAAATTTTAGAACAAGAAAAGGCCATTCGGCCCACCTATGCTCACACTTGCTTTGATGCAAGCCTGGTCCGTTAGCACTCAGGAGAGGGAAAACAACCCCCCCCCCCAACCAGGTTAGTAGGGGAAATGAAACTTCTGGGAATCCGTGGCTAAACGGACCACCCTTCCTCCAAGCGGCTAGCTGAAGTTCTTATTGTGGTCAAAGAGAGGGTTATACAGTATTGTTCATGACAGCATCCAGTCTATTCTTGAAGAATCCAATAGTCTCTGCTTCAACAACTCTGTCTGGCAGCCTGTTCTAATGATTGACCACCCTTTTCTGTGAAAAAGCTCCTTCTACCTGTGGCCCCTGATTCTGTTCTCTGTGACCTGTGAAAAATAATTCTCAGCAGTTACTTTGTTAAACCCCTTGATAATTTTAAATACCTCTATTAAGTCGCCTCTGGCTCTCCTTCTTTCTAGGCTACACAGATGATGCTCTTTCAGTCTGTCTTCATATGACATACCCTTCAATCCTGGAATTAATCATGTTGCTCTCCTCTGTACTCTCTCTAATGCCCCAATGACTTTCTTATGATATGAAGATCAGAACTGTACACAGTATTCTAGGTGTGGTTGTACTAGTGCACTGTATAATTTTAATATAAATTCTCTAGATTTGAATTCTACTGTCTTGGCTATATAACCTAACATTCTATTTTCCTTTTTTATAGCTTCTCCACACTGTCTAGTTGGCATAAGAGATTCATCCACTACTACTCCCAAATGCTTTTCATACATAGTCTCCTCTATTTCGTTACTATTCATGCTGTACTTGCCTCTAATGTTTTTGCACCCTATGTTGAAGACTTTGCATTTATTCACATTCAATTTCATCAGCCATGTGTCAGCACAAGCTTGACATATCCCGACTAAGCAGCCGTGCCAAAATTAAACAAGAGGCATTTGAGATGACCTAGTCACACTTGTATTCATAATTTACATCATGTGCAAGAGAGAAGTATTTTTTACTTTTTTAAATTTCTAAATGAAAAGAAAGAATATAATCACATTATAAATACATGTTAATATACATTATTTAAAATATGAGTCAATAGTTTTTTTTTAATCCTAAACAAAATCATTTGCTGTTTTTTATTATTTGTAAATGAAACAAAATGAAAGGAAAGGCAATCACATCTTATATTGAGACTTTGTTTGCCACAGCATCCTAAGAAACCACAGGAGACTCCAGCTCCTTCAAGAGTCCAATGTGGTTTACGCAATTTACACAAGTCACAGCATAATCACATACTCACAGCACTGTGCTACGCGAACCTGTCTTGCTCTCAAAAGTGGTCTCCGTTCATCATTTGAAAATACTGTATCCCAATTAATGTATTTTGAAATAAAGAAATAAGTACTGCACAGATGAAGTGCAAGATTTTGTTTTAATGTTGGAGAGAATAAAAGAACATTTTTAAAACAATGCTAGTATTTAAAATGCCTCGCTCGCAAACAGGTATGTGTCTTGCAGCTCTCGGCCATATGAAAATTTTTGTATGCGGCTCACAGGGTCAGGAAGTTTGGCCACCCCTGGTATAGTGTATAATGGAGCAGCAGTGTGGAGTAGTGGTTAGGGCTCTGAACTCTTGACCGGAGGATCGTTGGTTCAATCCAAGGTGGGCGACACTGCTGCTGTACCCTTGAGCAAGGTACTTTACCTAGATTGCTCCAGTAAAAACCTGACTGTATAAATGGGTAATTGTATGTAAAAATAATGTGGTATCTTGGAACAATTGTAAGCTGCCCTGGATAAGGGCGTCTGCCAATAAATAAATAATAATAATAATAATAATAATAAATCCTCCTTTGTAAATACTTGTCTAAAGTATTGATTAAGTACATCTGCGATTTGGTAGTCTTTAGTCACTAAATTACCATTGCTGTCACGTAAACCACTGACTTTTAGTTTCCGTTTAACATTAGCGTCTCTGTATTCTATTTTTGAGGCTGCTCCCTTTGATTTAATAGATAGAATTTTCTTTTATTTTTAATACCAAGCTTAATAGATCGATTTACCCATTGTGGGGTTTTTTTTCTTAAGTTTACCTTTTCTCATTTTTGGGATAATTTTATCCTGCAATTGTAACATTATATCCCTAAACGTAACCCAATTGTTTCTAACTTCATTGTCTATTAGTATTCTATCCCAGTCTATGTTTATAAGCTCATGTTGCATTCCTTTATAATCTGCTCTCCTGAAATTGTATACCATTGTCTTTGACTTAGGTACTGCCCTTGATTTATTTGCCACAAACTATCATATTATGGTCACTTACTCCTAGTGGTTCCATTACCTGTAAGTTGTGTATCCTTGCACTAACTCTATCATTCCCATGTCTGAACTGTTATCTGAAGTCATGTGGTCCCAGTTTATGTTTGGGAAGTAAAAGTCTCCCATAATTAGGGTGTCCCCTTCCTTACATATTTTTTTCATGCTTGCATATAAGTTTTCGTTTAATGATTCATCAAAACTTGGGGGCCTATAACAGACTCCCACTAATAAACCTTTAGATTTGTTTTAATTTCATTAAATCCATATTGATTTATTGTTGCTGTCACTACTTTCCAGTATTTCCTATTCCAAGTAATTTTTAATGTTGATTGCAACCCCTCCCCCTCTTTTATCATGTCTATCTTTCCTAACCTGTATCCTTCCATGTTAAACTTGTCTCCATCGTTTGGAGTTAACCAGGGTTCCGTTATCCCTATAATTTGTAGTTTTCCACATTGACTATGGCTTCTAATTCTAGGAATGTATTTCTAATGCTTCTTGTATTTATATATAGGCATTTCAGTTTATGAACATCGGCAACAATTTGGTTGCACTTTGTTGTTTGGTGTTTAGTTTGTAGTTTAGCTCCCCTTGGCTCGAGCCTCCCTGCCCCCTAATTCCCTAGTTTAAACTCTGCCTGATTACTCTGTCTCCCCAGTGCACTGGATCCCTTCCTGTTCCACCTGTAGAGGCCACGCCCTGTTGAGAAGGTTCCCCAGTACCTCATAAACTTGTGCACCTCTTGCCTACACCAGTTTTTTAGACACGTGTTAAAATTTCTAACCATCGCTTGTCGTCTTGGCCCTGCTTGTGGCACCGGCAGTATTTCTGAGAAAACTACCGTAGAGGCTCTGCTTTTAATCCTTTGCCCTATTTTGCAGAGCCTCCTGACTCTGATTACCTATGTTGTTTGTTCCAACATGAACAACAACAACAACTGGATCCTCCACAAAATGTCTAGAACAAGAAGGAAAGGTGTAGTAAAATACAGAAGACAACCACATCAAAAAGAGAACCTTGTTGTACACGTCAGAATAATTCTATTTGCAAAATATGGCCAACAGGTGGCGCCAAGTAATAAGTTAAAATCTACTTAAACAGAGGTGACTTGGCATGCTGTTCTGTTTCTTTGTACCCTGATACTTTCAATCTATTCATCACCAAAACAAGTAGGGAATAACATTTTAACCCATTTGAAATAATACGTTTTCCCAAAAATTATGCACAGTTAATGCATTGGCTGCGTGTAAATTGCGGTGGTATGCCAATTAATAGCAAGTATTCTTTTTAATATAATTGGCTTTGGCTACGGTACACACACAGGAGCAGACAGGCAGCAGCAGAAATCAGCTTGCAAAAAGGTAATTAGAGAAGCTGAATAATTTAGCATCTTTGTTCTGTTCAAGAGAGCATCACAACAGAACTCAAATCCTAGAACTAACACCCCTCTTTGCAGGTTATTGTAAAAAAAAAGAATATGTTTGTAGTGTATAATCAAGTTTAAACACCTATATAGCCTTGAAATAACTGAAAGGTTAAAGTCACTGAAGACTTTGAAGGGCAAATATTTGTCTCCAGTAGATTGTATTCACTGATGCATGCAGAACAAACACCACCTTTATCTTCATGATAGTCCCCAATAGAAATCTTATTTTAATGCATGTATATTATACATTATTCAGAAGAATATAATTTTCTGTGCGGTTCTGTAAATGGGAAGGTGGGAGACATTCTAGGAAACATCTGATACCATTAAATTGTATACTGTGCAATTTAGTGTTAGTACTGGTAATTCAAATTACTTATGATCTGAGACCAAGATGCTTTTGGGAAAGATTTTCAAAAAACAAGTGTTATTGTATCGAACTCATGGTATAGTAACGAGAGCTTTAGTAGCAAATGAAATGTGTTAATTAAATTTATTTAGAACACTTCACATCTAAAATGCTGATTTACGATTATCTGGAGTGTGGGTAAAAATCTGACAACACGGATTAAAATAAAAAATGAAAATTAAACCCCCATTACTCATTTACCCACATTCGGGGGGATATTTTGCCGCAGCTTACTATTTACAAATCTGCAATCTTTTTTTGGTTAAAAAGAAAAAGAAGACTGTAAGCCATCTATGTATATTGGTTGGAATTTATTTTCTTATGATGACATTCTCTTTTGTATGTATTTTAGTATGTACGATTGTAGGCTATATAAAAATACATATGTTTCAAGTGCCATTCGTGTTTGTAGTTGTTAGTTAGGGTTAGGGTTAGGGTTGGCCTTTTTTATAGCTTCCCCACATTGTCTAGATGAAGACATTTCTGAGTCAACATAAACTCCTAGGTCTTTTTCCTAGATTCCTTCTTCAATTTCAGTATCTCCCATATGATATTTATAATGCACATTTTTATTGCCTGCATGTAGTACGTTACACTTTTCTCTATTAAATGTCATTTGCCATGTGTCTGCCCAGTTCTGAATGCTGTCTAGATAATTTTGAATGACCTTTGCTGTGTATGTAACACTTCATTATATATTTATTAAGCTTTTACAATTACAATAGAACTTCCTAACCCAATACACAATTTGTTTATAATTAATTGTTTGGTGAATTCCTCTAATCATGCATTATTACTCTTTCCTCGCATCTGCGACAATGATTAGAAGTAGCCGCCGACAGTATTATATAAAAAATAATAATAATAATAATAATAAAAACATTTTATATGCAAACAAATGCGTGAAGGTGAAAGTGTGGGGGGAGTCTGACAATATTACGTAATACGTTTAGGCAAAATCCATGTAATTGATCTCGATCACATTCCTAGTGCATCGCTATGTGTCCTTGACGCCTGTTCTTCATTCTTGTGTGGATAATACCGAGGTGTTACAAGTCAAGGACGCATTGCAAATCCGCAATTACCTAAGGAAACTTAATTTACTGTAATATCTAATATCCCGTTTTCTGTATCAAGATTTCAATTGTATAATTGAAATAAAATCTACAGTAGATGTCCCCTGTCATATAATGTATGTATGCAGAATTCAAATAGGCTACAGTTGCAGTAATCATTTCTTTGTAGTAACATTACACTGGGTGCATATAGCGGTATATCATTTTTAGCAATACAATACAACAAACGTTCAGTAAGGTTACAAATGGTTAAAATAAGTGAATACATCTCATTCATAACCACTAAGGAAAATATGTTTGTCTTTTCTAAAGTACAAATATTGAATTATCGAGGTCTGTAAGAAATTAACCCTGGTCCTGTACACACTCTTGTCGGCGTCACAGACGCGGTCTGTTAAATGTCTGTTTCGTTGCTATGTAACCATTTTGACAGTCTTTAAAGCAAGCCATCTTTCAGCAGAAGAAAAAAAAGTATTAAAATCTCACTTCTATCTACGTTATAGCTTGGTTAAGCATTGTCTTTGAGAATTTAATTAACATAAACCTTTTACTCACGCTAGGTGATGTTATTTATATAGTTATGTTATTATTTTGTGTTAGTCGATGTCGACGTAAATAAGCAACATCGGAAGGCTTGTATGCTTAACTTTAGCTAATGTTACGTTCTTGCCAGCTAACTAGCGGGCTCATTTGTACTCAGTCATGTAGTTAGTTATCTACCTCTGTTTAATTATTAGCTTATGTCAATTCACATGTAACAAAATTCTGTGTAACGTTAAGTTAGATAGGTTAACGCACCCTCTTAAACACCACCATTTATCTAGCTATGTGCGCGTTATGTTAACGTTACTTAACCACATGACGTTCATTTGTATCTATGCTAGCTTCAATGTAGAAATGTATTTATGTTAGTTTAGCCGGTGTCTGTTATTTAACTTTCTTATTTGTGTATGCTTCTCTGTTGTAGTTTCATACCCACATTTTTATTGCCACACGGCAAATAATTGTGCTAAAATCCCAAACGTCTTGTGTGGTGAAGAAGGAGGAGGGAGTTTTGCTGCCTGTCAACCTTGAGCAAGGAGGACGCTCACGGGGTGACAGAATACACATCATTTTGAAAATCACATTGGGTCAATTGCAACGAACTTGCAGTTAGTACGGAGCTGCGTACTAGCTAGTATGGTACTATCTCGGGATCATCCCCAGCTGCGTACTAAGTTAGTACCAAAACAAGCGGATCAAAGTTGGAGACTAGCTGATACCCAGTTTAGTACGGTACTAAGGATCAATCATTGTTGTTTTTACCAAACAGGAACTGAACTGAAGAATCATTCTTTCATTCATTCATTATCAGAACGGCTTTATCCTTTTACAGGGAGCCAGACACAGCGCAAGGCGGGATGGTTATGAATCAGAACATTTGAAATATTTGTAACAGTAATGTATGTATTTTACAATATTATGAGCTAATAATCATTTTACAATGTTACAAACAGGCCGACATTTATACATAAATATTGATTTGTCTCTATATATTTATGTGTGCACGTAATAATTTCTTTTTTTTAATTTAAGATATATATGCATGGTAAAATACTCCATATCAGGGCACACAGACTGCCTATAAAATACTCAACCAAGTGCAATGCCATTAAATAAACTATAAAAGCTGGTTTAATTTTTTCTGTTTTTGATTACAACATTAGCTTTATACATGAGACAGACAGTTGCAGCTGGTGCGGTGGGGCCCAGGCTGTTAAATTAAAGGGAGTAAACGATAACTGTGGTCAAAACACACGGGCTGTTTCGACACCGTTCTCAATGGACCACAACAAGTACAAAACAGGGAAGGGGTGGTATTCCAAAGAAGTATCATAGATAATCACTTCTAAAAACACCCTGAGAAGAGCATGGTTTATTTTATTTTTCAATGTGCCCCCGGGTCCTACTTAACTCACATTCTACCCACTGTGTCCCTACTCCTCAATATCCCTGCTCGCCCCTAAGAACCACCAGTGTCGAGTCCCCTCAAATTAAAGGGAATGAAAAGACTTGCTGCCCCCTCCCCCCCCAAAAAATAAATAAATAAATACGTCTCTCAAATGTGAAACCTACTATCGCATACTACAGTACTACAGGCTCTACATGCATGACTGTAATGCTGCCGACACCTTCCTTCGTTATTAGTAGTTAACAGTATTGTAGTCGTAATGTAATTTTTTTTTACTATTACAATATCAGTACAGGCAGCAGATGCTTCAAATATAGTCGCTGCATATATATATATATATATATATATATATATATATATATATATATATATATATATATATATATATATATATATATATGTATATATATTATATGCACACATTATTATTTCAGCAAAAATAAACTGCCAGTACATTCTGGGACTTTCACATGTCTTCCACTATTCCACTTAGTACGATACTAAAATTCTTAGTCAACAGCAAGAGTCAGACCTAGTTAGTCCCGTACTTAGTATCCTCTAGAGCAGGGGTGTTCAATTCCGGTCCAGGAGGGCCGGAGTCCCTCCTGGCTTTTGTTCCAACTGTGCTCTAAATTACTTAATTAGACCAATAATTGGTAATAATTGATCCAATTAAGTAATTTATTATTATTATTATTATTATTATTTATTATTATTTGTTTATTTAGCAGACGCCTTTATCCAAGGCGACTTACAGAGACTAGGGTGTGTGAACTGTGCATCAGCTGCAGAGTCACTTACAACTACGTCTCACCCGAAAGACGGAGCACAAGGAGGTTAAGTGACTTGCTCAGGGTCACACAATGAGTCAGTGACTGAGGTGGGATTTGAACCGGGGACCTCCTGGTT
This sequence comes from Acipenser oxyrinchus oxyrinchus, assembly GCA_030684275.1. Classification (NCBI taxonomy): domain Eukaryota; kingdom Metazoa; phylum Chordata; class Actinopteri; order Acipenseriformes; family Acipenseridae; genus Acipenser; species Acipenser oxyrinchus. The sequence continues at coordinate 33,825,379 of CM060247.1, forward strand.
ACAAACCCATTTCTTTTAACACTGGACCACACAGCCTAATTTAGGTCAAAGTTGGTACAAAAGCCAGGAGGGACACCGGCCCTCCAGGACCGGACTTGAACACCCCTGCTCTAGAGGGCAGCAGCAGTTATTTTTGGGTTTGTTGCAATTGAGACCTTTTTTAGTACACAGCTGGGGACTAATTTCAGCCGCCAAGTTCGTTGCAATTGGTATTTAACTTGCGGACTAGTTTAGTACAGAGCTGCATACTAATCACGGGATCATCCCCAGTTAGTACGCTGCTTTCAGTTAGTTGCAATTGACCCATTAGGACGATTATTTAATAACGCACAGCGACTGCTTGAAAATGCCGAACTCAATGCTACACACCGATTTCTAACACTGGAGTTATCATTTACGACCTTTTGAAAATCCTGCCCTTTAAGTCTTGTTAGTTTATTTTATTATTTAAATATGTACTGTAACCACATAGGGCATATTAAAACAAATCAAACATATTTCAAAAGCATTCTTTGAGATTCACTACTACACTTCTCTTTTATCTAGATTAAATACATAAAATAAAATAAAAACAGCAGGGTCAAATTAATCTTGTTAAAAGCAGCAACATACCCAACCAGCACATCACGACACAATGTCAGCAGCAAAGCTCACACAGGTGTAACAATGAAATTAGTCTGAATCACTAATATTTAGTCTCACATTGATGACACAGAAAGCCCTTGAACTAAGGCTACTGGAAATGATCTTCAGCAGATAGGCCTGTGATTATGAGCTTTGCTGAGCTTAAACTTTTTTTAAAATAAGTTTAAACTTTTTTCATTCTACCTTTAAATACACATGAAGCAAGTGCTTTGGCTCATCAAGCCTGGGTACAAGAGAGGGAGAAAAAGTATTTGACAAATAAAAACCTCATGTACTCAGCAATAGCATGAAATATGTTAAAGAGTTTGTGCAGTACTAAATGCATTATAATGAAATCTTACATATTTCTACAGCTGGTTTTCATTTTGATTGCAATTAAATTCAATGGGGCCTCATTGTGTTAACAAAGTAGCTAGTCATATGAGTGCCAGAGAGACCTGTAATATGGTAACAAATCATCAGTATTAATATAGTTCTGTACATACCACCTGCCCTCCTCAAGAACTTTAGAGGCTAGTAAATTTGCTTTACTGTATGTGTTTCTTTTTTGGAAGTGTGCAGACCTTACAGAGCCAGGTGCTTAATACTGTGTTGGGGCTACTGTGAACCATATTTGAAAGATGAATTACTAACTAATGTAACAAAAAGGAACTTTTCCATTTTAGGATTCCAAAGAGTTACTTTAACTATGAGTGATACCAATTTCAGGTGACAGAACTTAAAACTTTTTTGCTTGACAGAAAATTCCAGGCTTGCATTTACAACATCTATATTGTAATAGATAGAACATTAATTGCGATATAATTAGTTAGAATTTTTGCAGAAAATAATTTGTATACTAACTCATCTTTTTACACACAACCAGTTAAATATATTTATTTATGTGCCAAGTGCAATTTTTAAAAAAATTGGACTGGACACCAGTGAAGAAAAATAAAGATAAAGGGGGACATGTATCAAGTGTTTGTGATGGCATTAATGCCATAGCACCGAGTTTAGGCCAGCCTTAAAGTTGCCCTGTATGTATCATGGCACTTTTGGCAAGTTAAGGCCGTGTTAGCACCGCCAAAATGCGCATTTTAAGGCGTGTCAAGCCTTAATTATATGCATGGGCAAACTGTAGGTGGGCAAATTAAGTCTGTGATATTAAAATTAGATTCTCCCACGCAACTCCACTGCTCCACTCACTCCACTGGCTCCCGATCACCGCTTGCATCCAGTTCAAGACTCTTGTACTCGCCTACAGATGCCTTGACCAGACTGCACCCAGCTACCTCCAGACCCTCATCTCTCCCTACACCCCCACTCGACTTCTCCGCTCCTCCTGCACTAGAAGACTGGCGCTACCTCCTCTATGCTCCCCTGCCTCCAGAGCCCGCTCCTTCTCCACCCTCGGCCCGCAGTGGTGGAATGACCTTCCTACGGATGTCAGGATCTTCCGGCGCCTCCTCAAGACTCACCTCTTCAGACAGCACCTGTAGAACTCCTCTTTTTTTCCCCCTGGACACTTATCACTCTTCCTTAAATGCGCTTTACTTGCTCTTATCTGCCCCCTATTTTACTGCATTTAATCCTGTACTTTAGAGTACTGTAATCTGTCAAGTGTTATTTAATCTGTAGTATTTTGTATGTAATTATATCCTGATGCAACTATCACTGACACTGTTATCTGCTCTGTTATTGAATCGTATTTTTTCATATACCTGTACTTGCTAGAACCGAAGTCATTGTATTTTATCTTGCTCTTAATTGTATTAATACTTGTACTGTGAATCTTGAAATGCTTTTTTGTTTACGACTGCAAGTCACCCTGGATAAGGGCATCTGCTAAGAAATAAATAATAATAATAATAATAATTTATGAAGTGGCAGAACAGCTGCGCCGGCTTTAAAAGGCTCCACAAATAAGACCGATTTCAAAGAGCATTATGGCAGCAGTCATATAGGGGCCTGTAAAATTCATGTTTCTTTTTTTTTTTTTTAACAGAAATTCATGAATGACAATAAAAAAAAAAACAACGAATTTCATGGAGTGTCACGAAACTGACATTTTATTCTATTTAAAATGTATGTACTGATGTATGTAAGTATGTAAGTTGCCTAAAATGTGTTATCAAGGCTGAAACATTTATAACATTTAGCCTAGCTACTGAGTCAATTCCTTAAAAATGTACATTGCAACTCAATTCGCTATTGAAACAATCTTTAAAAATGCTGGAAACAAGACATTTAAACTGGTCTTTGTTGGCTGCAAAAAAAAGTAACAAGCAGACAAAATTGATTTTTTAAAAACATCCTTGAATGACAAATTCAGCAACAATTTCGAGTTTTGTAAACCTTTAAAACTTATGTTGACACATCAATTAAAATGGCTGTGTAATTCCCATAGCCTATTTTGCTGCCTCTAATCCCAAAATACAGGTATTAAACATAGGAAAAACGTTAACTGCAAAACCTGAAATGACTGCCTCCAAATGGCCTACCTATAGTTCAATTGAGGTAGGCCATTTGGAGGGGAGGCGCTATTTTTCAGATTAGTGTGTTAATCTGTGCTACCAGTAGCCCATTTTCAGAACACTGCCGTAGCGGAATTTTTGCATTTAAATGTGGCAGCTTATGCTGTGCCTCATTCATTTTGGGCCAGTTAATACATTCAGGATGGGGTCAAATTTGTGCCCCGGCAGAGCGCTGCTTTACACTCCTCCAATTTAGCACTGTGTCGGTCGACCCAGATACATGTCCCCCAAAGTGTGTTTGAATACAACATAGCCATTTTTGACAGGTTGAAATATTGAAACGAAAGATACATTTTTTTTTTCAAACAATCACAGATGTCAAATCAAAGTTCCAATATGGTACCCAGATATGATTACTGTAGGTACTTTTAAGCCCCTTTTATTATTATTATTATTTTGCAATTAAGCTATTTTGAAAGTTCAGGTCTATGCCACTGTGACCCCTGGCTACACTGGCTGAAATACGCCCTTAAACCCCAGGGCAAACAGGGGGGAACTCCAATGACAAATAAGATAGCTGTAACTGCTCCCCGCTTACAGGCCCCTTTCAAATAAATGAAGGAAGAAGGACACGTGCATGTGGTTTTGTCCCTTACAAACATAGGCAAACTCTTCTTTATTTCACACAAAGATAACAAACACAAAAGATTAGTTCTTGAAGTACAATATTTTGCTCTTATGCCATTAAACTAATTAATATCTGCAATAATGTTCGGTGGTTCAATTGTGATTCGCTGGCAGGAACATCTTCGCTTTGATATTCAGCATTTTACCTAGTTACTATTACTTATACTGATCCCACCTGCTACACCATTTTCATCAAAATGATAGACAAGTTCTTGAAAGTACAGGTCAGTGTCAGTTTCATTAATGGCTGGAGTAAAACAATTATTAATTAACATCAGAATAACAAATACTGTTAGAGTCTAACGGTTTTCAGTCATCACAAAAATGATCAATTACAATTTAAATGAGAGGAGAAGATCCCATTCCCAATTTGTTTCTGTTCCCTACACTCAACTCGGAGACATAAAGGGTGTGTTAAGTAACTGGGCCACTCAGAGCAGCTCAGTGAAAGAACCCACTTCAAGGCATGCACAATTTAGCACCCCCTGAGCAGCTCAGATCACTATAGATCTCTCTGAGCCGTTACTTAATGCATCCAAACAGTATTGCTCAATGTGAGCCACACATGTGAAATGTGGAATTCAATGATGTATCCTGCATTGAAGTTTACAGGGGTGTTTAGTATCCAGACTTCAATCCCTGCGTATTCTGGATTCTGCAAAATAGGAAGCAAATACTAATTTTAAAAAAAATGAAATAATAAAAACACACACACACAAACACTAAAAAAGTAATGGATTACACCAGAATGGACCTTCCAAAAGATGAGATCCTCAGGAAGCTGTTCAAGTTTCATAGATGTTTTATTGGCCACAAAGTGATTAACTTACTTAAATTTTGTTCATATCTTTTGAAAGGGGCCCTAAACTTCAGAAATTTTAGGGGAAAAATATAATCTGTTCAAAACTGCAAATCAACACTGCTGGGTTTCCATGGCAACAGCTCACCCAAGGCAGATGAGAACAGGGATGTCTTTTTGCAAGCAGTCTATTGAATCACACACTCTATCAACCTTCTCTTCCAGGTAATTAAAATGTGTTTTGGGCTATCAGCTGAGCTGCCAGAATTAATTTGGGGCTCTCTTTTTGAAAAGACAAAAGTGGCAAGATTTAAGTTTTTGGAGCAAATACAATTAAAATTTCTTTTTTGACCCAATTAGCAACTTCAGGCTGTGGATGAGCTACAAGAGTGGGTGGGTGAGTTCCTCTTGAAGAGGGTTTTTTTTTTAATCAGCAGATTTTGTGTACTATTAATGTGTTTTTTCATCAATTTACTGTCACTGGTATAGTAATACTTATGTTGGGATATGGGCAGCAGTGTGGAGTAGTGTTTAGGGCTCTGGACTCTTAACCAGAAGGTCGTGGGTTCAGTTCCAGGTGGGGACACTGCTGCTGTACCCTTGAGCAAGGTACTTTACCTAGATTACTCCAGTAAAAACCCAACTGTATAAATGGGTAATTGTATGTAAAAAATAATGTGATATCTTGTAACAATTGTAAGTCACGCTGGATAAGGGCATCTGCTAAGAAATAAATAAATAAATAAATAAATAAATAATAATAATAAGTAGTTAGTTAAATGTAAAAAAAAAAAAAAGATAAATAGTCTTTAACCATCTAACAAGTACACATATTTGCCCATAGCCAACAAACTTTGAGGACCCCTGCTCTAAGGCAGGTGGCGGCAATGTCACAGTGCTGAATTATAAACAGCTTGTTATATACTCTCCTACTCTCTTATTTATGATCCAAACGTGTAAAATCTTACTAATGTTTCTGCGGGCACAAAACTAGAATGTTCTTAATTAAGTCAGGATAATATAAGAAATACATTGCAGAAGTAAAGTAGATATATTACATTATACCTAAAAGACCCAGGAGCAGTCACATTGATGGCCACACAAAAAACAATTGTATTGTGATTAGACCGGTATTCTACTTTATTATTTTTATTTACTAGTCCACAATGTGTTTAGCTGTAATTTGATTAGTCTCTACTCTCTGCCTAAGTGAATGACGGACAGTCTATTGTTTTTCAATCAGCCTTTTCAAAAGCTGGCACCTGCTAGCCAGCTGTGCTGTTTTGGTCGGTCAATTAGCATCGGGACTAGTGAAAATAAATACCAGAGACTGTGGAGTTTCACAACACCAGAAACTGTAAAGTTGATGTTTTGGATCAGATAGCACGGAAGTATTCCATGAAAGCTGGCTCCTGACAGTGGCCTTTTCAGGTGTTTTGCTATGTATTGGACCTAACAGCCATCAACTCCTGGGTACTTTACAAAGAATGCACAGAGAAGAATTTATCAAGGGGAGAATATATTTTACAGTTAGCACAGGAATTTTGCAAGAAGCATTTGGAACATAGGGAGACTGCCAAGCTGAAGCTGGCAACCCCGCTGAGAGCCGGAGGAGATTCCAATGCCAGGTTGGCAAGTGCAATAAAAATAAAACTTCGAGCAGCTGTGCCCTGTGCAGAAAGGCGGCGTGGAGAAGCGTATTATCTGTATTATTTGTGAACAGCCTGACTCAAGGTAAAGGAATACCATTTTGTCAAAAAAAAAAGAAAAAAGAAAAATAAATTAGTCTTTTTTTTATAACTTCTTGAGCTGTGCGCTTCTGTAAAATGTTTTCTTCTGAGTTTATTTATCTGCATTGTTCAGTTGTTTTTGCGCACCTTATAATAAACCGATTGCTGTTGAAAAGTTAAAAATGTATTGCTATCGTTTCAGTTTTATAAATATGTATGTTGTAAACCGATGTCTGTTCAGATGTTTATTTATTTACATTTTCTTGTTTTGATTTGTAAAATAAATGTTCATATGTGTGTATGATATGCTTCGTTTTTTCAGATGTTTTTGTAACATACTCAATAAAAAAAAAACCTAATTACATCCGACTGTTTCTCCTTTCATTATACTATTTACAGTGTTTTGAATACAGCAGTCAGAAAGACTGCTGCAGGGCTTCTAGGTATGACTGTATCTCCGGTCCTTCTAGTGTTAAAGGAGCATCATTTAATGATATTTGTACTGCGGCTAGCTGGGCTACTCCACATGCATTCACCAGGTTCTACCACCTTAATGTGGTAGATCCCTCTATGCCTTCTTTAGGCACAAGGGGCCATGAGGTTGCACACTCGCATCACTAACTGGGGTTTTCCGGTGTCGAGTCGTCCCTCGTCTGCTGTATCTGCTCACGCTCCCTCGCGACGGCTTTGGTTTACTTTTCCCAGAAGTATTGGTTGTTGGTCGTCTTCGAACTGGTTCCCTGATAGAGAAGATGACCAACAAACCTTGTGAGGTTGCATCACTCGCATTCATGGGTTTGATGCAAAAGAGAAAGTGAGCTTTCTTTCAGGGAACCAGGGTTACAACTGTAACCTAAAGTTTCTGTTCAATGACCATCGATAATAAAAAAAGTTTTCTTTTGATTAGGCGTTGTGTTACCGAGCTATGTTTCATTAAATTAGCTTTGAAGTAACACAATTGATTATTTTGTGTCTTGTTTTGTTGATGTGACGGTACAGGAAAATACATCTTACTTCTGAGGCTGTCAAATTGACATCATTGTAACTTTGTGTGTGTGGGGAGATAGTTAAAACCTTGTGGTTTCATTTTTTTTGTCCAGTGGTGTAAGCGCAGCAATCAGAGGCTAAAATAAACATTAGGAACCACGTGATTTTTTAAAATAATAGTTACTGTACTTGAAACCTTGTATCGAGACTTTGTTGTGTCTGGTTGAGTTGGTGTCAGTTAGCTAGTTTTTGGGCATAAGCAGATTGATCTACTTTACATGTAACATTGATTATCTTATTTTTGTAATCCATGTATTACATTCTTTTTCTTACTTTATACTTTTATATTAGACCCCATTTCATTTGTCTACCGTCCCTAACTTCTTAAATAAATAAATAAATAAATAAATAAATATTAGGGCTCTTTGGAGATTTTTTTTTTTAACACGCTTTAATCGTGTGTTTGTCTTTATTATTTCTTAATGTTTACTTTTTTTAAACTTATCTTTGTAATAATACCATTGTAACTGATATTTCCCTATAAAATTATGTGCTTAACCCTTTGCGGTCCATTTATTCAGCGCGTCTCAGACGCGTCAGGTCCAATTTATTTTCACACCACAGTTTATTTTAGACGCGCTGTTTAAAGGTATTTTCTTCACAGTGAAACAGGTTTAAAAGGCACTGCATATCAACAGGACACTCAGTACTGCATCTCCAGCCCCGCCCCACCCCTTGTTCGCTATATTTTTCACATACCTCGTAATAGTAGTACATACCGATAAATCATCTCCTGATCACTTGTTTTATCACCAAACTCCTCAATAATGTGATCCAAGTCATTATTTTATTACTATAACATCTAAAAAAAGCTCTGCAAATGTTTGTGATATTCTTTGAGCGCTGGATGCAGAAGCAGCTATCTTGTTTGTTTATGTCCGTGTTATCTATGTGGTGTTGGGGCTATGTGTATTTATGAGATACGCCCCTTTTTTCACAGCTTCTCTCTGCTCCTATCGGTCTCACTTGGCCATTGAATGGTTTTCTCAGCTTTTTCTGTAGAAAAAATGACTAGAGACCTGTTTTTTACGTCTTTTTGATGATGTCGGACAGGGTCCAACATTGGACCGGAAAAGGAAAATTGCAATGTCAGACTAAGTCCGACATAGGACCGCAAAGGGTTAATTCTGTGATTACAGGCTCCTATTGACATCAGTACTAGCTTGCAATCACTATTATGACGACAGATCGCACCTGATGTTATAAGTTAATATGTCGTGTGAAGGGTGTCTCTTATTGTATACTGCGAAGAGAAGCTGGCTGCACAAACTGCAGTCACACACATAAGGATTAGACACACAAATATCTTTACAGTGAAAAAAACTTTTATTTTCGTTAAATATAACATTCAACTCCCCTTCTCCCCATTTAATAATGGTTTGGTCCAGGATCGACTGTAACTGACCTACAGTAGCCGATCCATGCAGATGGATTGATACTGGTCAAAATTTATTCTGCTGACAAAGTAAACTTCACACATAATAATGCATATAACAGCGAGATAGTAAGTTTACCACATCAATGATATGGTGCGTTGATGTGGTAAACTTACTTTATAATCTCCCTGTATATGACATGATTGAAAATGGGCGACGCAACTTTAGCATTGATGGGAGTTTGAAGGGCGTCTGCTTTAAAATCTGTCACACAAAAAATCATTTCTAAAAAGTGATATGACTGCACAATTATTTTTTGGGCAAAAGAGTTGGGGTCAATTCTGAATTGAATTGGAATTCATGGGTCAATACCAATTCCAATTCTGGAATTGGAATTGGAATTGAAAAAATATCAGTTACAGAATTGGAATTGGAATTGAAAAAAATTAAGAGTTACAGAATTGGAATTGACATGTTGAAATGAGTGGAATTCATCAATTCCATTTCAATTCCATTCCGTTCCACCCAGGTTTGTACAAATCAGTTGCATTGAATTACTTTGAAAAATGATGCATTTCACCCATTTTCATATAAATACTAATTGTGATGAACTGGCTAAAGTTATATTTCATTTATAGTCTATATTCATCATAAAGAACTAAGGCATTTAGATGATGAGAAGCTTTAGTGTCATTGTACTGCTGGTGAAGCCTGGCTTAACAGTTTCAAGAGAACACATCTGCATGTAATTCACACAAGTGAAGCTTACTGACAGCATTGTTAGCTTCATAGATAATGACGCTTACTACTGAATTGAAATACAGCAGTTATCAAAGGATAATTGTATGGTAAAAGTGTCATTCTTAAATAAATCAACATTTATTCTCAACATTATTAAAACTGGTTTATTAGGTAATTGCTGGCTTGTCCCAGTTCTCCTGAGAATGAACACCAGAGCAGGTGGTAGATACATTAGTAAATCCCAACTTATTTCTAGTTTTAAGACCCGTGTTACGGTATTGTGTTAACACACGTCTTATGGCTACTTTTAAGAACCTTTAGGAAATGAGGCATAAAGAGTGTTAAAGCAAAACATCTTGTTAAACACAGTTCATGATTTCATGTCTAAAGGTTGTGCAATATGAATGCTACAACTAGTCTTATTGTGTTCTTGCATTTAATAACATACCCGTGTAATTTCTAGGCCCTGTCCATCGTTTAAATGTTGCTGTTCAGTTTACTGCAAGTGGTATATATGTTTCCAAAAAAATGTAAACCTGGCAACCTAATTCATGAAACTTAGGTTACAAGTAGTTAAATATGTCTGCCAAACTGGATTATAGTACAAAAAAAAGTTCTACACAGTCTCTTTAAATGTGAACTCAACATCTTGAGCTATTAAGTTATTTCCTGATTGCAAATTAGGAATGTTTCCTTTAAAATCTTTAAATGACCAGTGGTGGATACAAAAGGTTACTATGTGACTATACACGCAGCCTGCTAAATAGAAACATGTGCAAACATGTCAAGTAAACCAGCGCTTGGTTGGTAGCAGTTAGACAGTGAATACCTCAATTATTTAATAATGTATTACAGTCATCATTAATAAATAACAACTGTGGTCAGTGATTATTTTTTTAATGTACCTAATTTGGTTTCTGACTAGAGTCAATTGAACAGACTGTGCTTATTTACACCACATGTTCATTACAGCCCCTGTGTGTGTATTATAATACAGTGAGCAGTTTTGATCAGGTTGACTGATATGACTGACATTTAGCACGACTGCATCACTTACTGTCTGGGATACTCTGGAGAAGTTAAAGTAGTTGTGAGTTATTGCTTACGTAACAATACACTGTGGAGTTAATAAATGTCAAAATGTAAACGAAAAATTACAGTTTCAAAAGGAACATAAATTACAGATGCACACCCCTTTAGATCCCTATTAAACATGTAAAACATAGAATATTGTAGCAGTCTACTAACTATCTGACTTTTTGAGGGGACACCAGTCACACTAGCCACCATAGATACTCTACCTAATTTATGTTAAAATTAAATTACTATCACTGCTACAATATACTAGGTAATATTTGTTTGATTAATAAAATAAAATAAAAAATAAGTGTGGGTGCTGCACTATGTTTGCAATGAGTAATACATTTTAATAATGTAATGTACTTATATGTGTTCTATATATATATATATATATATATATATATATATATATAGCGGGCACCGCCCACTTCTCCTAGGGACTTTCCAGGATCCCTGGGCTGGGGAGTTTCGCATCACCATCTGCCTGTACTTTCCCTCACCAACTGTCAGGCAGGGTATTTCCAGCCATGTGCGAATTGGCTGGGGCGGACGCTGCCTCCCTCCAGCTCCCCTATAAAAGGGGCTGTGAGCAGGACCTCGGGGTTAGCCTGGAGAAAAAGCAACTGTTACAAGAACCTGGATTGTTTAAACTGGTTATTTTGTTCGATATATTTGTGTATTATAACAGCAAGAGGACATTCAAAGAAAAGGTAAAATGTCTAAGAGATACAAATGGCAAAATCATAGATGAAGAGAAAAAAATAGCAAATATATTAAATGATTACTTTTCACGAGTTTTTACAGAGGAGGATATGGGCAACATGCCCCACATGTCGACCTGTTCCTATCCAGTTTTAAATAACTTTAGCATAACAGAGACAGAAGTGTTAAAGGGACTAGGAGCTCTTATAATGAACAAATCCCCTGGGCCAGATGAGATCCTCCCAATAGTACTCAAAGAAATGAAAGAAGTTATTTACAAACCGCTAACCAAGATCAAGATTTGACACAGGGGTTGTACCGACAGGCTGCAAACGTAATACCGATTCACAAAAAGGTAGACAAAACTGAACCAGGTAACTACAGACCGATAAGCCTGCCTTCTATTATATGTAAACTTATGGAAACTATAATAAGATCCAAAATGAATATGGTAACAGTATCCTGGGAGACAGTCAGCATGGTTTTAGGAAAGGGAGATCGTGTCTAACTAACCTGCTTAACTTTTTTGAGGATGCAACATCGACAATGAATGACTGCAAAGAATATGACATGGTTTATTTAGATTTTGACAAAGTCCTGCTTAAAATATTAATTCTCAAACTGAACACAGTAGGGATTCAAGGAAATGCATGCACATGAATTAGGGAGTTGTTAAGATGTAGAAAACAGAAAGTATTGATTAGAGGAGAAACCTCAAAATGGAGCGAGGTAACCAGTGGAGTACCACAGGGATCAGTATTAGGTCCTCTGCTATTCCTAAGCTACATTAATGACTTAGATTCTGGTATAGTAAGCAATCTTGTTAAATTTGCAGACGACAGAAAAACAGGAGGAGTGGCGAACACTGTTGCAGCAGCAAAGGTCATTCAAAATGATCTAGACAGCATTCAGAACTGGGCAGACACATGGCAAATTACATTTAATAGAGACAAGTGTAAGTTACTGCACGCAGGCAGTAAAAATGTGCATTATACGGTAAATATCATATGGGAGCTACTGAAATTGAAGAAGGAATCTATGAAAAAGACCTAGGAGTTTATGTTGACTTCATCTAGACAATGTGGGGGTGCTATAAAAAAGGCCAACAAGATGCTCGGACATATAGTGAAAAGTGTTGAATTTAAATCAAGGAAAGTAATGTTAAAACTTTACAATGCATTAGTAGACCTCATCTAGAATATTGTGTTCAGTTGTGGTCACTTCGCTACAAAAAGGATATTGCTGCTCTCTGAGTGACCCCATTCCCAATAGTGTCATAAGGTCATGTTCCAGCAGAGGATCTAAACTTACTATGACAATGCAATGCAACTTTGGTTTTCTATCATACTGGTTTGGGATCTTCACTGATGGGAATGATGGTAACCCTTCAGAGGAACCAAAAGGCATCACTTACAGATTAACTTGAATACAAAATGTTAATACACACTAATTCTATATTCCCAATTGAATAGGAACAAACATATAGTAAACATCCACTTGTGTAACTTTCCATATTATTTGACAACATTAAAAGCAAACATAATAGTACCTAAATAAACAAGGCTTACTGTAACGGGGAGATCTGTGCTGACTGTCTGACACATGCGTGGTACTGCAGGAAAGGGGCAGCAGCCTCGTAGATCCGCCTGTCAGTCATTACAGTGACACGGAGAGGTGGGGAAGAGGGTGTGTTGGCTTTCCCTCTCTCGGAGTGGCTGAGAAGCAGGCCTTGGGGGATTGCTGACCCTATAAGATAACGCTTTGTTGCTTCCTTGGCCAGCCCGTCTAAGACGAAACAAGCCAGTTGGCGGAAGCTCTGCTGCCGGACTGAGCCCGGCCGGAGAAGAACGAGCACAACAACAAATTAATTAAACAGAAAAGAAAAGCAATTTTTAGTAGTGAGGAAAAATTGGCAGAACCCCGAACAGTCGCCACAAGTTGAGGGAACAGGTGAGCGTAGGACGGAGAACCGGGCCGTGTGGATAGCGACGGTCGGGGTAACGCTGCCGAGTGCAGCACCTTTATTTTGTAGCTTTATTACTGTGTTTTATTTTCCCTTTTTTCTTTCGCCTTTCGTTTTCATTATTATTTTGAGCACCTACGTGTGCGCTACGACCTGCCAAACTTTTTACCATTGCTGGTATTAGGTTGTGCTCTGGAGCAGTACCACATTGCCACCTTATGGCAAAAATAAATCAGTGCGCCTGAGCAGCGTTATAAATAAGATTCTGTCTCCGCTGTGTCAGTGAATTGCCCACCACTCTTCCACACTTACTTATAAAATTTAGCAGAATACTACAGACATTTCCAGTGCAGAAATGTGTCTGGGTACTTGTGAAAAATGCCAGCATGCTTGAGACGTTTATACAGGGGTCAGGCTAAAATATGGTAACTTTGCTTTAAAACTACCAATACAAACAACTTAAATGTCGATGATGTGATTTATAAAATGTTTATAATGGATTTACAAACAAGTATTTTAAATATGAACTACTGTTATGAACTATGGAGAATCATTTTACTACAATGAAATCTGGGCATATGTTAGCTAAAAACAGACATTTCAATCTGAGAGTAACAACTGTAATCTCCGTATGTAAACTACTGTACCTCTCCGATAAAAATCTTGGTTAACTCCAGAGAACTCACTGAATCTGTTTTTTTTTTTTTTGGCAAGAAACAACAGTTTGAATGTATATAAATTGTACAAGCAAACATGTGTACTGAATACATTTAATTAAAAATGCCTTTGAACAAAATCTGAAATACAGTGAAACGAATGTCAATAACAGGAAACTCTGCCAGGAAAAATGCTGATTTTATGTTGTTGAAATTGACTGGACACAAAAGTGGATTTTTCAAATATGCAAATCTTTATGGGGTATTATGCAGCAATTTCCTCTTCCATGTACTTAATAACATTATTAACTGCACTTTTAAGCCAATTAACTCATCAAACATTGAAGCTTTTTATTTCTGTTTATAAATGAAGATGGAAATTAGTTTAGAATGCTACTTAATGACTGCAAGCATTAGCTGTTACTCATAATTAGTTTTACCACCCTGATTTAATTGGAAAGCTGGTCAGCCTAAAATATTACCCCCTTGAAAATTTTAAAACATGCAGGGTTTATGTAAAATAGCTGTATGCAATTATTTTAACAAACTGCAATGCAGTTGTAAAGTAACAACTGCCCTAAGGATTTCTTGTTTATCTTCACATGTAGCAAAGCTTAAGTACAGTGGTTTGGTGCATATTTACCTATGTAAATGAAGATGTGGGTAGGTATAAGAGGGGCGGGGCCAGCGCGCTGACTGATCATCACCAACCAGGAAGTGGGCGCCCCGCGGATCGGAGGCGTGGTCAGCGCGCTGGAGTGAACAGGAGAACCCAGCCTGTACTTTTCCACCAAGCGAGGTTTTGTGAATAGGGACCAATAATACTAAAATGAATTATAAGAAATAATGAAATATGATGGGTTCTTTTTGATTCAAGTGTCCTTAAATGCTTTGTCTGGAATGGACTAAATCTGAAAGAGGCTATACCATTGTGTCTTGAAAACTATCTCAACAAAGTGGTCATAAGGTAGTACTCTTTTTTGCAATGAAATGTAGAATTCTCTTAGGCACCTTAGATTGGGGTCCAAAATGACATTACCCACCCAGGGGGCATTGCCCTCACTTTGTTTAGACAGAAACATAAAAAAATAACCTTGCACTTACAGTTACTGTGAATGTGTAACACATGATTGCACATTTGTCAGAATATCATATGGAGATGTGCTTTGCACACACTTGGCCTTAATTTAATAACATTTTTTTCTGTGTTGTTTATCAGTATAAATAGATACATTGCACTTATAATCAACAGGATTATTAAAGTTTGAGATATATATTGAATTTAACAATTTGATGAATTTAACCAAAAGTTGCCAATAAGTGAAAAGCACCTGTTTTCAAGTGTATTTATATGGAACAACGATATGTACTGTAGTTGTACAAATATGCCACATGTGTTTTAAATGTTACCATATTAAAAAAATATAACATGAGAAACATGATATACCCAAAAATAGAACTGTTTACTTCACACGTGTGTAAAACAAAAAAAGGGAGTAGACTTAAATAGTACTGTACAACAATGTACTACAATTGTCCTTACAATCAGTAAAGCAAACAAAAAAAATATGTGTTGTACTTACAATCAATTCTAAGGGACACAATTTTAAAATCAGAAATTGTCCAGTGTTGTCTGCTTTTTACAATGTTCCACCTCCCGCTGTAAATCCATCACGTGCAGCTTCGCAGCCAGTTTCAAAGCCACGATTCTGCCTCAGTCTGCCAGAAATACGCAGTTGCAAAGTCAGTGTGTTATAAAAGCTGCATGAAGTATGTGCATAAATCATGCAAGTGCGCTCTGTAGCACTGGCAGCTAGCAATAAAGTTGTCAATAAGTGGAGTGCAGATGTTAATATCACAATTCCATTAACATTAACGTCTATGGGACGGGATTGGTTCCTGGGAAAATAACTGTTAATAACTGAAAGTTGTCTTTATCAGGGTTGTTAATAACCGGCATCTACTGTATATATATACAGTACTGTGCAAAAGTTTTAGGCAGGTGTGAAAAAATGCTGTAAAGTAAGAATGCTTTCAAAAATAGACATGTTAATAGTTTATATTTATCAATTAACAAAATGCAAAGTGAGTGAACAGAAGAAAAATCTACATCAAATCAATATTTGGTGTGACCACTCTTTGCCTTCAAAACAGCATCAATTCTTCTAGGTACACTTGCACACAGTTTTTGATGGAACTCGGCAGGTAGGCTGGCCCAAACATCTTGGAGAACTAACCACAGTTCTTCTGTGGATTTAGGCAGCCTCAGTTGCTTCTCTCTCTTCATGTAATCCCAGACAGACTCGATGATGTTGAGATCAGGGCTCTTTGGGGGCCATACCATCACTTCCAGGACTCCTTGTTCTTCTTTATGCTGAAGATAGTTCTTAATGACTTTCGCTGTATGTTTGGGGTCATTGTCATGCTGCAGAATAAATTTGGGGCCAATCAGATGCCTCCCTGATGGTATTGCATCATGGATAAGTATCTGCCTGTACTTCTCAGCATTGAGGAGACCATTAATTCTGACCAAATCCCCAACTCCATTTGCAGAAATGCAGCCCCAAACTTGCAAGGAACCTCCACCATGCTTCACTGTTGCCTGCAGACACTCATTCGTGTACCGCTCTCCAGCCCTTCGGCGAACAAACTTCTTTCTGCTACAGCCAAACATTTCAAATTTTGACTCATCAGTCCAGAGCACCTGCTGCCATTTTTCTGCACCCCAGTTCCTGTGTTTTCGTGCATAGTTGAGTCGCTTAGCCTTGTTTCCACGTCGGAGGTATGGCTTTTTAGCCGCAAGTCTTCCATGAAGGCCACTTCTGACCAGACTTCTCCGGACAGTAGATGGGTGTACCAGGGTCCCACTGTTTTCTGCCAATTCTGAGCTGATGGCACTGCTGGACATCTTCCGATTGCGAAGGGAAGTAAGCATGATGTGTCATCTGCTGCAGTAAGTTTCCTTGGCCGACCACTGCGTCTACGGTCCTCAACGTTGCCCGTTTCTTTGTGCTTCTTCAAAAGAGCTTGGACAGCACATCTAGAAACCCCTGTCTGCCTTGAAATTTCTGCCTGGGAGAGACCTTGCTGATGCAGTATAACTACCTTGTGTCTTGTTGCTGTGCTCAGTCTTGCCATGGTGTATGACTTTTGACAGTAAACTGTCTTCAGCAACCTCACCTTGTTAGCTGAGTTTGGCTGATCCTCACCCAGTTTTATTCCTCCTACACAGCTGTTTCTGTTTCAGTTAATGATTGTGTTTCAACCTACATATTGAATTGATGATCATTAGCACCTGTTTGGTATAATTGTTTAATCATACACCTGACTATATGCCTACAGAATCCCTGACTTTGTGCAAGTGTACCTAGAAGAATTGATGCTGTTTTGAAGGCAAAGGGTGGTCACACCAAATATGGATTTGATTTAGATTTTTCTTCTGTTCACTCACTTTGCATTTAGTTAATTGATAAATATAATCTATTAACATGTCTATTTTTGAAAGCATTCTTACTTTACAGCATTTTTTTACAACTGGCTAAAACTTTTGCACAGTACTGTGTGTATATATATATATATATATAGTACTATATATATATATATATATATATATATATATATATATACACACACAGTACTGTGCAAAAGTTTTAGGCAGGTGTGAAAAATGCTGTAAAGTAAGAATGCTTTCAAAATAGACATGTTAATAGATTATATTTATCAATTAACTAAATGCAAAGTGAGTGAACAGAAGAAAAATCTAAATCAAATTCATATTTGGTGTGACCACCCTTTGCCTTCAAAACAGCATCAAGCATCAATTCTTCTAGGTACACTTGCACACAGTTTTTGAAGGAACTCGGCAGGTAGGTTGGCCCAAACATCTTGGAGAACTAACCACAGTTCTTCTGTGGATTTAGGCAGCCTCAGTTGCTTCTCTCTCTTCATGTAATCCCAGACAGACTCGATGATGTTGAGATCAGGGCTCTGTGGGGGCCATACCATCACTTCCAGGACTCCTTGTTCTTCTTTACGCTGAAAATAGTTCTTAATGACTTTCGCTGTATGTTTGGGGTCGTTGTCATGCTGCAGAATAAATTTGGGGCCAATCAGATGCCTCCCTGATGGTATTGCATGATGGATAAGTATCTGCCTGTACTTCTCAGCATTGAGGAGACCATTAATTCTGACCAAATCCCCAACTCCATTTGCAGAAATGCAGCCCCAAACTTGCAAGGAACCTCCACCATGCTTCACTGTTGCCTGCAGACACTCATTCGTGTATGCTCTCCAGCCCTTCGGCGAACAAACTGCCTTCTGCTACAGCCAAATATTTCAAATTTTGACTCATCAGTCCAGAGCACCTGCTGCCATTTTTCTGCACCCCAGTTCCTGTGTTTTCGTGCATAGTTGAGTCGCTTGGCCTTGTTTCCACGTCGGAGGTATGGCTTTTTGGCCGCAAGTCTTACATGAAGGCCACGTCTGACCAGACTTCTCCGGACAGTAGATGGGTGTACCAGGGTCCCACTGTTTTCTGCCAGTTCTGAGCTGATGGCACTGCCGGACATCTTCCAATTGCGAAGGGAAGTAAGCATGATGTGTCTTTCATCTGCTGCAGTAAGTTTCCTTGGCCGACCACTGTGTCTATGGTCCTCAACGTTGCCCGTTTCTTTGTGCTTCTTCAAAAGAGCTTGGACAGCACATCTGGAAACCCCTGTCTGCCTTGAAATTTCTGCCTGGGAGAGACCTTGCTGATGCAGTATAACTACCTTGTGTCTTGTTGCTGTGCTCAGTCTTGCCATGGTGTATGACTTTTGACAGTAAACTGTCTTCAGCAACCTCACCTTGTTAGCTGAGTTTGGCTGTTCCTCACCCAGTTTTATTCCTCCTACACAGCTGTTTCTGTTTCAGTTAATGATTGTGTTTCAACCTACATATTGAATTGATGATCATTAGCACCTGTTTGGTATAATTGTTTAATCATACACCTGACTATATGCCTACAAAATCCCTGACTTTGTGCAAGTGTACCTAGAAGAATTGATGCTGTTTTGAAGGCAAAGGGTTGTCACACCAAATATGGATTTGATTTAGATTTTTCTTCTGTTCACTCACTTTGCATTTAGTTAATTGATAAATATAATCTATTAACATGTCTATTTTTGAAAGCATTCTTACTTTACAGCATTTTTTCACACCTGCCTAAAACTTTTGCACTGTACTGTATATATATATATATATATATATACAGTATATATATATAAAATAAAATCTACAAATTGTTCTAAATTAATTACAAATATAAAATAGAAAATAATTGATTGCATAAGTATTCACCCCCTTTGCTATGACAAACCTAAATAAGCTTTGGTGCAACCAATTGTCTTTAGAAGTCACAAATTAGCTGAATGGAGTCCACCTGTGTGCAATTAAGGGGTTTCACATGATTTCAGGTTAAATACACCTGTCTCTGGGAGGTCCCACAGTTGGTTAGTACATTTCCTAACAAAAACTACATCATGAAAACGAAGGAACTTTCAAAGCAAATCCGGAATAAGGTTCTTCAAAAGCACCAATCAGGGGTAGGATATAAGAACATTTCCAAGGCATTGACTATCCCCCAGAGCACAGTAAAGTCCATTATTAAGAAATGGAGAAAATATGGCACAACTGTGAATCTGTCTAATCTGTCCTCAAAAACTGAGTATCCGGGTGAGAAGGGCACTAATCAGGGAGGCCACCAAGAGGCCTATGGCAACTCTAAAGGAGTTACAGTCTTCCACGGCTGAGCTGGGAGGCACTGTGCATACGGCAACAATAGCCTCGGTGCTTCACAAAACTGGCCTTTATGGGAGAGTGGCAAAAAGAAAGCCATTGTTGAAAAAAACTCACATCAAATCTCGGCTAGAGTTTGCCAAAAGACATGTGGGAGACTCTGAGACCGTGGAAGAAGATTCTATGGTCTGATGAGACCAAAATAGAGCTTTTTGGCCTCAACGCTAAGCGCTATGTTTGGCGCAAGCCTAACACCACACATCATCCTGCGAACACCATCCCTACCGTGAAGCATGGTGGTGGCAGCATCATGCTATGGGGATGCTTCTCTGCGTCAGGGCTTGGAAAGCTTGTGAAGATAGAGGGCAAAATGGATGCAGCAAAGTACAAAGAAATCCTGGAGGAAAACCTGCTGAAGTCTGCAAGAGACCTGGGACTTGGGAGAAGATTCATCTTCCAGCAGGACAATGACCCCAAACATACAGCCAAAGCCACACTGGAGTGGCTTAAAAACAAAAAGGACAATGTCCTGGAGTGGCCCAGTCAAAGCCCGGACCTCAATCCAATTGGGAATATGTGGAAAGAGTTGAAAATTGCTGTTCACCAAAGGTCCCCATCCAACTTGACAGAGCTTGAGAAATTTTGCAAAGAAGAATGGGCAAAAATTGCAGTGTCCAGATGTGCAAAGCTGGTAGAGACTTATCCAAATAGACTCATGGCTGTAATTGCTGCCAAAGGTGCTTCTACCAAATATTGACTCAAGGGGGTGAATACTTATGCAATCAATTATTTTCTGTTTTGTATTTGTAATTAATTTAGAACAATTTGACATTATGGACTTTTTTTGTGTTGATCAGTGGCAAAAACTCCTACTAAAATCAGTTTTGATTCCATGTTGTAACACAATAAAATGTGGAAAAGTCCAAGGGGGGTGAATACTTTTGAGAGCCACTGTATATATATATATATATATATATAATGATTTCCATTACATGAGAGTAGATGTTAAAACTTCATGCTGATTTGAACTCGGTTCTCGCCAAGATAAGCACCAACTAAGACGTAGCTTTACAGTAAACTAATGTGATCCATCTGTGTCTCCATCCATTTGCATTTCCTTCCATATGATGATGTAGATATCCTACTGCCTGGTGTTGATGGCTGAAGTGTAATGCTGGCTCCAGGGATCAGCTTATTTTGCCTCCCTAGCGCATCAGCACACACAACAGCTGCGATGCTGGCTCCGGGGATCAACCACAGTGCGGTCTCCCCAGCGCATCAGCATGATAACTGTCTGGATTGAGCTAAGTAGGGTACATCTCTGGGGTCTTCAAGTGAGCACCTTCCATCCTCTGTGTTTCGCCGACTAGCCCACGACACCTCAAGAGGGTTCAACGGTGATTCTGGCGTTCCAGCATCATCCCCCTCTGTCCCCCACTCAACTCAGCCCAGCTTACTTACCCGTACATCAGTGTTTCTTTCTTTCTATTCCCAACCAGAATCTTTTCATCTCAACCACAGCCAGTTGCTGCTCCTCTCTGTTGCTTCAGATAAGTTCTTCACTGTGCGACACAACTCTTGGCCACTGAATCCGATGTCTCTGAGAAACCGGGTTGTAGAGTGTGCCACAAATCCTTGACAACCCACCACCACTGGATAAACCCGGACTCTCCATCCTCGTTGTTCCACATCAGTGGCTACTTGAGCATACCGCAGTTTTTTCCTCTCATACGCCTCATCTACAGCATCCTCCCATGGCACTATTAACTATAACAGGTGAAGAAGGCATGCTGATCCAGACCACAAGACAATATCTGGTCGAAGGTTAGTGGTGGCAATCCCAGGTGGAAAAATAAGCCGTTGACCAAAATCTGCCAGCATTTTCCAGTCTCAATCAGCTTCCAGTTGTCCTGGGCGAGGCTTGGTTTTAACACCTTTTCTTGGCAGTTGTTGTGATGGAGCAGATTCCATTGTCCATCACTACCGCAAAACACTGACTGTTTAAAACCTGCCCTGTACTTTGTTATGTGTACCGTCCTTTTTAAAATGCGTATTGATAACATCAACGGTGTTATAAAATGTGTGCTGCTGTTTGTCAATGGGGAAAAAACATTATGTACAAAGGTTGTAAGAAACGTGAATAATAATTATACCAGTTTGTTTACTTACTTGAGTCAGGGAGGTCATTTTAAAATAATTAATTTAATTTGAAAATACTTGCCATTCTCTTTGGATCCGGAGCGGGGGGGTGTGCATGCATGTTGACGCTGGGGCTGGCCATTAAGGGGCACATGCACTGACGGCCAAGACTTTTCACTGGCTTCTCAGACACTGTTGGTATTGCCTCACCATTAATGTAGAACCTTTTATCTACAACTTTACCTTTTATTACAGAGATGCTCCTTGATTTAGTGGGCTTGAATTACATTTGTGCTCATTCAGTGTTATTGGTTCAGTGGCAGCAGTGTGGAGTAGTGGTTAGGGCTCTGGACTCTTGACTGGAGGGTCGTGGGTTCAATCCCAGCTGGGGGACACTGCTGCTGTACCCTTGAGCAAGGTACTTTACCTAGATTGCGCCAGTAAAAACCCAACTGCATAAATGGGTAATTGTATGTAAAAAATAATGTGATATCTTGTAACAATTGTAAGTCGCCCTGGATATCCAGGGCGTCTGCTAAGAAAAAAATAATGATAATGAATGAATGAATGATATCCAATAACCGATTAGTGTAGGCTACTGTTGTAGCCATGGTTGTCATGTCATCCATGTATGCTCGAATTGGTGGTAGTCGCATTCCAGAAGCCAAGCACTCTCCTCCCACTACCCATTTTGATGCCCTAATGATTACTTCCATTGCCATGGTAAAAGCCAGTGGAGAAATGGTGCATCCTGCCATTATTCCAACTTCTAGGCATTGCCATGTAGTGCTGAATTATGAAGTTGAAAAACTAAATTGCAAATCTCCAAAGTAGGCTTTCACTAAATTTGTTATCGGTACACTGAAAAAATCAAATGCTGCCCAAAGAACTTCATGTGGCACTGAACCATATGTATTAGCCAAATCCAGGCATGTCACATGGAGCTCCTTCCTCTACTTTTTAGCTGATTGAATTTGTTGCCAGATCACATTGATGTGTTCTAAGCATCCTGGGAAACCTGGAATGCCCGCTTTTTGTACTGAAGTGTCAATGAAGCAGTTCTTTAATAGGTAAGCTGACAATCTCTGAGCAATAACGCTGAAGAAAATCTTGCCTTCTACATTTAATAGGGAAATAGGGCGAAACTGACTGATGCTTGTAGAATCTTTTTCTTTAGGTATAAAGACTCCACCTGCTCGGCGCCATGCTCTTGGTACAACCTGTTTTTCCCATGCCACTTTCATCAATTTCCACAGGATTCGTAGAACTCCTGAAGCACTCTTGTACACTCTGTATGGAACTCCATTAGGCTGTGGAGATGATGAAGCCCTTGTTTTTTTCACAGCTTGCTCTACTTCTTTCCACTTAGGTGCACAGTCCTCCATTTGGTATTCTGATGGATTGATACGTGGGATGTCTGAAGGAATTGACATAGGCTCCTGCCTTTTTGAATCTGTATGTGTTTCCTCCAAATATCTCTCCAGCTCAAACTTAGATGCATTTAGTGTGCCATTCTTCTCACTGGTGAATAACTTCTTTACAAATTTGAATGGGTCTTTATAAAAGTGTATATATATATACACCGAGCATCAAAAGAAACTTATCACTATTATAACATATTTATTTTCGAACAAAAATAAGGTATATAAATGATGGACATTGACAAAATGTTTTTGGTTTCTTTTTAATCATTCGATCAATCATCCTTGACCATGACATGCTTGAGTGACTATGACTGAAGCACATGCACTTAATCACCTAATTAGTGAGACAGTTGATTGGACACTGGATATGGAGTGATTTCAGCTGTTAAATTGCAAGCTTGAATAAAAGCAATAAAGAAAATCACAAAAAAAAACCAATATGCCACATCTTTCAAGAGAGCAGCACCTTCGTGTAATCGACATGTTGGAGGCTGGACTAGGTCAGAGTACTGTGGCTCGCCGTCTTGGGTGCTCACAGCCAGCAATTTCAAACCTGGCGAGACGGTATAACCAGATACACTCTGTCAATGACAGGCCATGATCTGGGAGACCAAGAGTCACAACACCTGCCCAGATCATTTTGCAGCATCATTTTGCAGCATCTTCATGATGTCAATTGTTAATCAGCACAATAAAAAGTCACTGCACCTGCTCTAAAACAGAGTTTGACATTTTTCGATCACATCTAGTGAATTTTATCCAAATATAAGTGATACGTTTCTTTTGATGCTCAGTATATAATGTATGCTACAGCTGTGTGGGAGTTACTGCTTTGCTCAGTTCCAACAAATTTACCAACAGAGTTCCAGCTTGATGAGGCTAATGAAATGATTCTTCTTCCAACTGCATTCAAAAGAGGCTAAAAGATCATAATGCCATCCTGCCTAGATCAATTATATCTATTTCTATCACTTATTTGCTACATTTAGCAGACTTTGTGTACATTCTTTGTACATCATCATAGACATTTGATAACAAATTGTGTTTAGGTTTGCTTTTTTAGGTTTGATGTTATAGAGCGGTGAGACCTGGTGTGGGTAGGATATGTAGACCACTAGCCATGTCAGATCAAGAAATTATAGTTCACAGACAAAAGTGAGCTTGTCTTTGTCCTTAAAAAAAATTATGTCAATGGCACACTAGTGTATTGAAGCAATATGACAGCTGCCGGTTTAAGCCTTGCACTAGCTCATTATTTAAAAGATTGGCCTCATTACCTCCTAAAAATATCACAACTTAAATTGCTAACAAACAGCAGAAAGAAGTACAGGCTACAAAATTGTTAACAGTCAATTGCTACATTCATTTCTTACTTCACTCATTTAAATGGTTTATGCCTAATCAGTACCACACAGTGGGAAATTAGTCTTTGCAGTTTGCACACCAGCGTTTTCAATGATTGTTTCAGTCAAGATTCATTACTGGTGTTGTCCAGTAAAAATGAAATGTTTCATTGCCACCTTGTGTTAACCACTGCCCTTGAACAACTAAGACCCTTTTCACATAACCATGTTACTTCTTGTTTACAAACTGTCCTTCCATCCCCCTTCAATTATGCCTTCCATTTCTAGTCTTCAGTGCACATTTAATCCCCATTAAATTCAACTGTAATGTGTAGGCAAATGCATCTGGTCCTTATACATTAGCATTATGGATATTTTAGCAATTGAAAAAACAAACAAATATTTGCAAACAAGTTTTCCTATACTAGTATTCTTGAAGAAAGGGGGTACAGCAAAACTGAGCTTGAAAGTTTCACAGTTTTACCGGTTTGAAGGGTTTTCTCCCCTCAGTGTCAATTTCAAGATAAAAGGGATGACAGCTGAGATAAACTAAATACAAGCTGGCCTGATTATATCAACATCACTTACTGCTTGAATATGAACCACGTTGCAGACCCATTGAATGCACCAATCTGAAGCTTCATTCACTACACTCTCATGTCATGGCAAATACATTTGGAAAGTTTAATGTTTCTACTTTTGCGTTGGATGGATTTAATATACCCACAGGGTGATGGTATTTTAATCAAATTAACCAAAGCTAATCAGACTTGGTAAACTTGTGAAATCCCTGGGATTTTTAAATGTTTTCCCTAATAAAATAAAATACCAATCAAAAATAAAATCTGCATTGAAATCTTGTGTGAGCATGTCTGTGCTGTCTGACTCAATGTATATCACTTTCAGTTTATATGAAACTGATTCAGTATGTGTTTCTCATGTTACCATATTTTCTTTAACAGTACTGCAATCTATTCAGTGGGCCATGCATGAGCAGTTGTGGTTCCAGACACTAAAGACACCTGTTGAAGATGTAGGTTTTCATAAATATTGAACCTTAATGACCTTAGGAAAAAGGTACTAGAGCATCCTTACATAAATCTCTTGTCATTTTACATAGTAAGGTTTGTTCTTAGGTCTGTTTTGTCTCCTGTGGTTGAGTTGAGGCACAAGCATTGCGGAAACAAAACTAAAGCTGTGCACAGAAACAAAAATAATTTATTAGACAGACTCATGTTTTTGTTAATTTGTGTAATCAACTTGAAATTTAGTCCTTTTTAAAATGCATTAAAATAATACAAAAAAAGCTGGCAGAAATTTCCAAATTCTAAAACAAAATATTATAAATGATGACATACTACTGCTGGTGACATATGGTAATTGTCTACTAGTATTTTCCATGTGGAAATCATAGATGAATATTATGGTGAGAACATTTTAATTGGCCATTACTAGCTACAGAATGCAAAGTACAAGCAGAAAGTGAACAAAAATTATGCTCATTAGCTTCTGGACTATAAACACTGTTTGAAGACTTGTCTTTACCACAAGCAAGTAACAAACGTAAAGCAAACCATATTTAAAAATGTCATTAAAACTGTAAAAGCAAGATTCCACTCTTCAACAAACAAGAAGTAAATACTAGAACCTTACTCATACATTACATCCGTCAGCCAGTTTCATGAATATCAAACCTTATTTTGTTTCTCACCAAAAGTAGTTTATTACAAAGAAAGCAGAAGTCTCCACAGCATTACAGTACAGTGAAACCCAAAGTACTGGGAGACCCTAAACAGCACTGAGAATCGCAAAGGATTTCTGCTTTACAGTTCTAATTATACTGGAAGTAAAGCAGTCATTTATTAATATACAGCCACTCACAAACTGCCAACATCCCAGACTTACTCTAAACTATGTGTATTACCCTATACTAGCATTTGAAATCAGTTCTAACTGATTTGTTTTGAGCAACTTAAAACATAGACAATATCTTTTTAAACCAGTTCTAATTGATTCCAGTGTAAGGTTCAATTTCTTCATAAAAACTAATAAGCCAGTCTTCTTCAGGTGGTTACAATCAAAAGAGCTTTATTCAGCCAATCAAAGGTAATACAACAGTGATCACAGGCACAGGCCTCAGCTGATGGTATTCTGAGCTGCCCTGGTACAGAGATGGTAGTTTCTGAGCTGGGATCAGTGTAGATGATAGACTCTGAGCTGGGATCAGCGTAGATGATAGACTCTGAGCTGGGATCAGCGCAGATGATAGTCTCTGAGCTGGGATCAGCATAGATGATAGTCTCTGAGCTGGACTTTCATGGCATCAGAGATGTTTTTTTTTCTGAGCAAAGAAATGACTTCGTTCAGCCCAGATATACAGCTAGCTTACGTAATTTCCTTAACCGAATTTGGTCTTATTTCCCTAGCATGATGCATGGTGTGAGACAAAGCACATTAATAGTTAACTTCTGTATTTCTTCTTCACTTCACCAATATCAGCTGAAACCCAAATAACAAGAAGTTGCATTTAAGAGTTTTGCTTAATTCGCACAGGCTACAAAGCGCTATACCCATGCATCACAAGGTTGAAACGACAAGACTGGTGATTGCAAACTGCTGATTTACACCAGCCATGTACGGTTTGATTTTAAGAGTTCATTAAACCTGTGTTGATTCAGAGCTTACATTAAACAGGAAAATTACACAGTGTTTACAGACAGTTTCAATGATTTCTTTACCATTTAACAGGGCAACATAAGCAAGGGGTTTCATAATGGAAAGGAACAAACGGCTGATGAAACAATAAGAACTTGAAAACTGGAAAAACTTCCATTTGTTTAATGTGTTCAATTAATGTGTTCCATTTATATAATGTGTTATTAGACATGACACTTTACCTAAAGTTATAGCGTGTCACTTTTAGAACCAGTTTTAATTGATTTGATAATCATTTGTACATAGACTCAAAACAGCTTTCTAAGCAGAAACAATTTTTGCGAAAACAAGTTATCATCACAGCTGCACTCTGAGTTATGAAAAGACAGTCACTCCAACATGGGTGTATTTCGGGCCACATGTCAAGCTACAGCGCTACCAGGTCAAGGAAGCAAGAGTTTTACATAATACCCCCTTTGAACTCTGGACACAGCTACAAACGACAGCGTTCCATGGTTGTCTCAGTCCAGGTCCTGTTGCTTGAATCCCCATCAGAATTAGCCACAACTTAATTTCTCAGAACCATCCTGGAAGAAAATCAAGTGCAGTATTAATTATTTTGTAACATCTGATTTCACTTGGACTTCAATAAGGTTCTTCACTCCTTTATAACCACCAGAATCTGCTTAATTCTGTCTTGGGTTTTTTCAGAGCCTGTCCACCCCATATTGTGAACATAGTATACAATATCAGTTCCAAAATGGACGTGTAGGAGAAGAGAAGGCCTCAGGCCTGTGTCTGTACTCTGAAAGTATCTCTGAAGATTGTTATCTCTATATCTCTTTCTTTGTGTGGTTAGCAGCATTCCTTTTTATGTAACGGAAAAAAAGTCAGACAGCTGCTCGCAGTGTCTTGTTTCCCCTTTAAAGATTTATGAAATTCACAAAACCTCTACTGTGAGTGTTGCTCCCTTTTATCAGTCACAGATACGATGCATTTGTTTCTTTGCAAAACATCTCCTTCATTGCTCACAATCACCACACTAAATTAGCTGCACCAGTGCACCTAGGAATTTCAGTTCTCCAGCAGACTTGTGTGTGATACATTTTTTATTTATCAGCAGCCCTAATGGCTCCCTGTGCAATTTTCATTTCCTTTTTCAATTCATCATTTTCTATCAGTCCAAACTTTAATTTCTGCACATTGTTGCACTGCCTGTCCTGATTTCTCAGCACAAAAGTGCACTGCATAGGCACTCAACAGTTTATCTTCTTTCTCATTCATTTTCTTTTCTAAATTGTAATTGGATGTTAGCATTAAGTGCTGCATCAGAGAGATTCTTTTGTATTCCCTCTGTAAGATTTTTGACACTGTCTTACTAACTGGTTATTTTGTTGTTTAATCTTGCATGCATTCTCTTGACATAAAGTTAACTTTTTATCTGCACTTTGTGACTTGTCTGCAAGCCCAGCAGTGCGGTAGCTACTTTATAAACGTCTTCTTTTATTTTCCAT
Organism: Acipenser oxyrinchus oxyrinchus; assembly: GCA_030684275.1. Classification (NCBI taxonomy): domain Eukaryota; kingdom Metazoa; phylum Chordata; class Actinopteri; order Acipenseriformes; family Acipenseridae; genus Acipenser; species Acipenser oxyrinchus. The sequence continues at coordinate 33,854,111 of CM060247.1, forward strand.
GTTTCTCAATATACTTTGATATAATTTCTATAATTTAAAACATACTGTTCCTATTCTACCATGTTCTCTATGTGCAATTCACTGTGATTCTAAAAATCTGTTCCCTATTCACTCCCTACGCTGGCAGTGAAGAATGCGGGTAGTCCCGACTTCTTATTAAAATTGAATAGCCGTGATTCTAGACTACGAGTACAGCGTACAAACAAGCTGAAAGCTATATGTTTGTATGTATGTAATGAACACTGACAAAATACAGACAAATAATTTTTACTGTAAATAAATAAAACAAATACATATAATGTTTTATTTTGTCATAGGGAAAGGTTTTGACTAAAAAATAACAGGTAGACAATAAACAATAAACAACGGGGTGGAACAGCCACAACAACACGTCCTAACAAAAAAAAAGGCTGAACTAGAGGAAGAGAGCGAGCAAGCGAGAGAGAGACACGAATAAATCATATCCGGTTAAACAGGTGGGAGCAGAGGGAGTGAGAGTGTCTAATGCTTTAGCGTATGATACACCTTGTAGCATGGAGCAATGCACAGAGCTTGGCGCCGCCTCTTTACTGTGTGCCTGTCACTTGATGTTGATGGTAAATATTCTTCACTTACGTCTTCACTGACCCACTCGCTGACATCTGATTCAGTGGAAGAATTGTATGTATTTGAATTTAAATCAGAATCTGAATTCAGTATTATCGCAATTTTCATTTTTGTGATGGTTTATTGTATGTAATTCAGTCAACAAAGTTTTGTAGGCTCAGTAATTCAAGTATAAAGTTGCAGAACGTACCTGGGGACCAGACAGCAGTGAACGTACCAGTACGTTCGTACTACTCAAAGGGTTAAATAAACATGCGCATACACGCTTAAAACTGCAGCTTTCTGTCTCTGGGTCTAATTCCTGGCAGTAGCCAGGCTGGGCAGTGACACTACCCTGTCACATGTGGTGTCGAAAGTTGAGACAGTGCCCCTTATGACCCAGAGCAGGACTGCAGTTTAAAAAAAAGGATAGTTGGATCTGCTGGAACTAATTCCTGTCGGTAGCCAGCCTTGGCCGTGATGCTACCCTGTCACACTGTCAATCTAAAGTCTAGAGATCCATGCAAGAAGGGCTATGTTTACAATGACTTTTAGCAACCCATAACGGTATGTTATCTTCCCATAGTGCAGCGTGCTGTACCATTCACTTAATCATATGGTAGGGACAAGAAGAATTATTCATATAACTGCGACGCAAAAAGGTCTGATTCCAAAATCACTGACTTGTCGTAAAGGCGCAAATACATGTTTTTCAAAGTGTTTTGTGCCACTTGACAGGGTCATTTCTGTTGATATTTATTATATATATTTATTTGCAATACAAAACACACTTGCAGTTTTAATAAATTGTTCCCTGTCATTACAAGGTACAGGCTTGCATTAAACTGTTTCAGTGTCTTGAAATGTTATCATCCAGAAAAAAGCCAATCTTTAAACAATACATTATTGTAACATTTAAACTGTTAACGGTGGTATAGTACAACAATGTACCGAAAAATGGAAGTTAAAACTGGATTGTTTTCTTAACATGTTCATGGGATTGAAACTAGGGGTGTGCAGAGAACCCATTACTCAAACTCATAATAATACTCAGAAACCAATACTCATGTACAGTGTGGTAGAAATGTGGTCACCAGGTCGCCATTTGTGATCTAAATGAAACTGTTGGTGATTAAAAACATCATTATAGTTGCCGCTCTGGTGACTGAAGAATTGAGTGAGGTCATTATGTTAATTTCAGCAAGGAAACTGCATTTCCCAGGTACGCTCTGTATCGAACATACCAGCGCGAATCAGCAGGCTTAGTTAAACAAGCGCAAAGGTAGTTGGCTCATGATTCTGTATGTTAGCTAAATTATGGTAATGTAATGTTAAGTTAATGTTAGCAGTGAGCTAAGTGGTTTCAGTAAGTTGTGCTTGAAGTGTTATAACAGCTGGAATTTGTTCACTTCTGACGTGAATGTGAAATCAAATCTTTAGTATTCTTTGAAAAAGTCAATTTCAAATGTATAGGCATTTGCTGAAAATTCTTTACATTTTAAAGGCACCTTTATCTTGATTGTTTTAAGTGTGTGTTTATTATTTGTTTAGTTTTGAAACTGGGGATTTGTTTCCCTCCTTTGTTAGTCAGGGTAGATACATACATGAATAATGCCCTTTTTTATTTTATTATTATTATTTGTTTATTTAGCCGACGCCTTTATCCAAGGGGACTTACAGAGAATAGGGTGTGTGAACTATGCATCAGCTGCAGAGTCACTTACAATTACGTCTCACCCGAATGACGGAGCACAAGGAGGTTAAGTGACTTGCTCAGGGTCACACAATGAGTCAGTGGCTGAGGTGGGATTTGAACCGGGGACCTCCTGGTTACAAGCCCTTTTCTTTAACCACTGGACCACACAGCCTCCTCCTATTTACAATTGATTTTTTATGTTATAACCTGAAAGGGAATAGGTGTCTAAATATTGTCCATGATAATGTAAATTCTGTTTTCTAGTCAACGTAAGACTGCATCTTTATGTTACTTTTATGTTACATTTAGGTTTTATGTAATCGAGCTAGGGCAAAATACGTAGGTAAATGTATATTCAATTAAAAAAATAAATCAGAAAAATGTATCTAAATACAAAATACAAACTACTTTGGAAACTATTTTCAATATAAAATACAATTTTATCACGTGGCTTGGAGGGCTGTGGCAGGTCCGGAGCTCCTTAGGCTGACAGGAGGATGCTCGACTGAGAGATTGATGTACACAGAATTAGTCACCACTAAAATCAGGAGGAAAACAGAAAACACGATTGGGCACACTAAATAAAAATTAAAAAGGAGACTAGAGTGGCTGTTCTCCATCAGTTCTCTTTTAACAAAACAATTTTCTGGAAGAGGTCATCCGACAGTCAGCGTCTTTCGGGGCTGAAAATCATTCCAGCAAAAGAGAACAGATGCTCAACAGGAGCAGATGAAGGAAGAGTATTCAAGCGTACAAAGAGTTTCTTTATGAAAGGGTATTGATCTAAAGATGCCACATCCTTCCTAGTGTCTTCAAAAAATCAAGGATCTCCAACTCAGCTTTGTTGCTGAGGGAGTCATTATGTGGAAACATTGTTGCTATCACTGAAAACACAGTAGTCATCCTCTTCCTCTTCATTGGGTCTCCCACAAGCAGATTCAGGTACAAGACCCAGCTCTTCAGGAGCATGATGCATGATGATGGAATTTCTTGTTTCTCCAGCAAAACGGATCTTAAAAAATGGATTGGTGATTGTGACCAAAATTGATTCACCTTCAGCTCAAGAAATTTATTGAAATTACAAAATACTCAGGCATGTGTATTTGCAATACAAAATACTTAATACTTATAAATTAGCATTTGCATTACAAATTACAAAAATCCAAATGTAATGAAAAATACATATTTAAATTACATGTATTTTCAATACTGCCCCTCCCTATATACAGTGCCTTGCGAAAGTATTCGGCCCCCTTGAACTTTGCGACCTTTTGCCACATTTCAGGCTTCAAACATAAAGATATGAAACTGTAATTTTTTGTGAAGAATCAACAACAAGTGGGACACAATCATGAAGTGGAACGAAATTTATTGGATATTTCAAACTTTTTTAACAAATAAAAAACTGAAAAATTGGGCGTGCAAAATTATTCAGCCCCTTAAGTTAATACTTTGTAGCGCCACCTTTTGCTGCGATTACAGCTGTAAGTCGCTTGGGGTATGTCTCTATCAGTTTTGCACATCGAGACTGAAATTTTTGCCCATTCCTCCTTGCAAAACAGCTCGAGCTCAGTGAGGTTGGATGGAGAGCATTTGTGAACAGCAGTTTTCAGTTCTTTCCACAGATTCTCGATTGGATTCAGGTCTGGACTTTGACTTGGCCATTCTAACACCTGGATATGTTTATTTGTGAACCATTCCATTGTAGATTTTGCTTTATGTTTTGGATCATTGTCTTGTTGGAAGACAAATCTCCGTCCCAGTCTCAGGTCTTTTGCAGACTCCATCAGGTTTTCTTCCAGAATGGTCCTGTATTTGGCTCCATCCATCTTCCCATCAATTTTAACCATCTTCCCTGTCCCTGCTGAAGAAAAGCAGGCCCAAACCATGATGCTGCCACCACCATGTTTGACAGTGGGGATGGTGTGTTCAGGGTGATGAGCTGTGTTGCTTTTACGCCAAACATAACGTTTTGCATTGTTGCCAAAAGTTCGATTTTGGTTTCATCTGACCAGAGCACCTTCTTCCACATGTTTGGTGTGTCTCCCAGGTGGCTTGTGGCAAACTGTAAACGACACTTTTATGGATATCTTTAAGAAATGGCTTTCTTCTTGCCACTCTTCCATAAAGGCCAGATTTGTGCAGTATACGACTGATTGTTGTCCTATGGACAGAGTCTCCCACCTCAGCTGTAGATCTCTGCAGTTCATCCAGAGTGATCATGGGCCTCTTGGCTGCATCTCTGATCAGTCTTCTCCTTGTATGAGCTGAAAGTTTAGAGGGACGGCCAGGTCTTGGTAGATTTGCAGTGGTCTGATACTCCTTCCATTTCAATATTATCGCTTGCACAGTGCTCCTTGGGATGTTTAAAGCTTGGGAAATCTTTTGTATCCAAATCCGGCTTTAAACTTCTCCACAACAGTATCTCGGACCTGCCTGGTGTGTTCCTTGTTCTTCATGATGCTCTCTGCGCTTTAAACGGACCTCTGAGACTATCACAGTGCAGGTGCATTTATCGGAGACTTGATTACACACAGGTGGATTCTATTTATCATCATTAGTCATTTAGGTCAACATTGGATCATTCAGAGATCCTCACTGAACTTCTGGAGAGAGTTTGCTGCACTGAAAGTAAAGGGGCTGAATAATTTTGCACGCCCAATTTTCAGTTTTTATTTGTTAAAAAGTTTGAAATATCCAATAAATTTCGTTCCACTTCATGATTGTGTCCCACTTGTTGTTGATTCTTCACAAAAAATTACAGTTTCATATCTTTATGTTTGAAGCCTGAAATGTGGCAAAAGGTCGCAAAGTTCAAGGGGGCCGAATACTTTCGCAAGGCACTGTATAGGAGGCTGTGTGGTCCAGTGGTTAAAGGGCTTGTAACCAGGAGGTCCCCATTTCAAATCCCACCTCAGCCACAGACTCATTGTGTGACCCTGAGCAAGTCACTCAACCTCCTTGTGCTCCGTCTTTTGGGTGAGACGTAGTCAACTTTGGTCAATGCTGATTTTTCCTCCCCAATAGAGACAAATTGATACCTATCAGATAGGTAAGATTGAAACCAGGATAAGACAAGGCCAGAGTCACCCTAAGTATTTGAGCCGATTTAATAAGATGGAGTGGTCTATGGTGTCAAAAGCAGCATTTAGATCAAGAAGAATTAGAACTGATGGAAAGCCAGAGCTTATCAGTAGGTCATTTACATCTTTGACAAGGGCTGTCTCTGTACTATGTGCAGCACGAAATCCAGACTGAAATTTCTCAGATACACCATTAAGAGTTAAAAAACTTTGTACTTGAAATGCAACAACCCTCTCTAAAACCTTGTCTAAGAATGGAAGATTGGAGATGGGCCTGTAGTTTAGGATCCAAGTTGTGTTTCTTGAATATTGGTTTTACTATAGCTACCTTAAGTGCTGAGGGAACAATACAGGAAGAAAGAGAACTATTTATAATTTTTAAAATGTGGGTAATAATAACTCCAAGAGCGTTCTTTAATAATTTTGTAGGAATGGGGTCAAGAGAACATGCTGTAGTTCTCATGTGCTGAATCAGAACTGCCAGCTCTTGAAGGGTAAAAGAAAAGACCTCCATTGTAGCCTTAGAGGCACTAATAGGTAATACTGTGCAACAAGCCTCCTTAATAGAATATGTTTGTGGAATCTGATTTCTAATGTGTAGTATTTTATTTTTAAAGTGATTTAAGAAGTCATTACAGCTAGGAATAAAACCAGTATCAAGGGTGGAACTATTTGGAGAAGGATTAATTCATTTATCAATTGTAGCAAAAAGAAATCTAGGATTATTTTTATTAGTTTCAATTAAGTTAGAGTAATAAGTTGATCTGTCCAGTGCCAGAGCCTTCCTATATTTAGCCAGGTGGTCCTTCCATATAGTGTAGTGAACATGCAGTTTCGTAACCCACCATCTCCATTCTAATTTCCAACCCTAATATTTCAATTTGCGAGTAGCATCATTAAACCATGGTCAGCATTTTTTTTAAAATACACCCTCCGAGTTTTGACTGGCGCTACAACATCTATGATACCAGTCAATGAGGTGTTGTAGGTATTCACCATCTCATCTACAGATAAGCACTCCGGGATTGATAATAAACAAAGTATATCAGAGATCTGTAGTTAGTACATTTTTAACAACTATACCACAAGAGATTATCAGGTCTAGAGTAAGGCCATGATTGTGTGTGGGACCTTTTACATGCTGGATATAATCTAAGGAATCCAGTAGCCTCATAAATTCCACAGAAGTGGAGTTAGATTCTGTATCAACATGTAGGTTAAAATCACCCAGTAGAAGAATACTATCGTAATGGTCTGCCAATGAAGATAGCAAGTCACTAAATTTGCTAAAAATAATGGGTTTGACTTAGGTGGTCGATAGATAATTACAATATGAACAGGTAGTGCACTATTTAGTGTTAATGTTAACAGTTCACAAGATGAATAACCTGGGACAGTAACCTGATTAATTCTATGTTCACTACAAGTCCACCTCCCAACCCAGTAGAGCGAGCTTTCTGAAAAAAAGAATAGTAAGGTGGGGAAGCCTCAATCAGTGAGACATTGTCATTAGGTCCAAGCCAAGTTTCAGTGCCTAGTTTAAAATCTTTACAAGGTGTTTCTCAATATTAGCAGCTAACCTGCTTGCCCCTGATCTATTTAGATGAAGTCCATCCTTCTTATAAAATATATTTATTCTCCAGAAACAGCACCAGTTATTTATAAAACCCAGACCCTCTTGAGCACACCAGCCAACTAACCATGCATTTACAGCCCTAATTCTGCTGAATTTTTCATCCCCACAACCATTTGCACCTACAGTATGTGTACAATGACCACAGACAGTTTAATAATTTGCACACTATTGATTCAATGACCTTAGTTTTTGCTCCAGGGAGGCAGGTAACAGTTCTGTATGTAATGAATCTGGTGCACAGCCAAGGGGTTTTTTTTTACGTTCTAAAGAAGAACGCACAACCGTTTTTTGGGAGAATTTTTCACAAATGTAGTTGACACATGATTTAAAAAAATAAACAGTTTCCGCGGTAACTAACCAGTAACCCACGGCACACTGCAGTATCACGTACCAACCTCAATAGCAGGGAAGTTTTTCATGGAACCTACTGAGAATATGTTAATGCTTTTGTAATTAAAATAATTAAGAGATGGAGAAATTATCATTCACTGCCTAATGCCTGCTCGGCCTGCTTGCTTCAGTGTGAACTCTTCCTTGCGTAAATAAATGTTCTTTTCATGTATTTACCAATTTAACATTAAATCACAGTTTTGAATTAATTTACGGTTACCGAGTTATCAGTTATCTACATTTGTCAGTTTTCTACAATGGGGGACATGCTGAGTAACAAGTGCAAATGCGTACTCGTAATGAGTACACCCATTTTCCAGAGTATGATTAATTAAAACTAAAAACAGTATTACTGGAATTTCTATGTAAAGATGTGCATTCAATTAATGCCTGGTTAGAGCCAATCCAAGGGGGTAGGAGGAAGAACTAAGTATCTGTGTTGTGAAGGACACATCTCAGATCAAACTTTTTTCAGTTACATACTTTCACTTTGAAAAGGGGATTTCCCAACAACTTGTCTATAAGATATAAAAAAAATATTGTTGGGTTTATTTAGGTTAATTGTTTGCCAATTTGAGGACGTCCACAGGTATAAAGAGAAGCAGCTGAGCGCTGCAGGACAGGAAAGGAGACAGAACGAGACAGAGCGGAGAAGGAGGACTTTACTGCAACAACTGCTACTCGTGCTGGATTTACACCAGCACAATATTTGTTGGATTATTGTGCTTGTTTATTTTGGCCACCGTGCCATTTTGTTTGTGTTCGGGTTGTTTAATTTATTTAATAAAGATTGAGCGCACTTGACTCCCACACTCTTGTCCAAAACAGCACTTAACACAATTATGTACTTTACAGAAACTAGACAGCAAAGGCAAGTGACCTTGCATGAACCATGCACTTGCACATTAATTCCCTGTGAAACCAAAGAACACTTGTCTATATTACATGATCTCTACAACTCACAACTTAATGGAAATAAGGTATTATATTAAATATTTATATTGTGTTTCATACTTTGGTTAGTAGTAGTTCTATGACGAGGATATGCTCCAAATAATTATATTATTTTGATTTTCTTGCATTTTCAATTTTCATTATCCTCCCCCTTCTCTGTTACAGATACATTTAGCCTTTTTCATTTTTATTATACTTCAATAATAAAGATATGCTAGTTATTTAGTATTAAAACTTTTTTTTAGTCAATAACTATAAAACACGCAATGGTAACATTTCTACTAATCTTAAGTATTGACTATTATTTTAGTATTATTCTATAAAGAAGTGCAAAAACTGGTGTAAATTGTAAAAATTCTTATTTTAAGATAAGTAGCACCCAGCAGTACTTTCCTTTCACTGTTTGCATTGGTGGTATGCCAGGAAACTAGTCTGCTGTACGTTTACTTTGATTTATCATTATCATTAAGTAGAAAAATGTAGTGTGCTAACAGACGAAGCTTTGTAATTCCATGGCAAACAGAACAGCAGCAACTCATATCTTAAGATGTGATGAAATACTCAGCCATTTAATGACTGCAGTTATGCCGGCGAAACTGATTTTTTTGAAAAGAATGAAAAGAAAGCAAGGACAGCAGCACAGTCCTTTCATGTATTTAAGAGGGAGAGTACTCTGGGTGTACTAAATGGGGCAGTAAGCCACTTTGATAGTTAATGTATGTCTCCTTCCACACCTACAGACTTATCTCAGTGTATTGTAAGTCATTCCTTATTTGTAATATATAGATTTATAGAGCAAAATAATTGATATCTACTGTTCCATATGACCTGGTGTTGAGTTTGGGTGTGTCACGCGTACAGTATTTTATCAGAGCTAATGGGACAGAAGTGGCTGGAAGGGGTCTTCCAGCTGAGCTCTATGGACAAGGACAAAGTACAGTTCTCTACAGTTGCATCACAGGAAATGAGATATCACTCCACAAGAGGTCATGGCACCTTTTTTCTATATTTTATACAAGCCATCTGTGGCAAGCTGTGCGGTGATGTCAGACTCAGAAGAAACACAGCACTGCGAGGTGATATGGTGAATGAAAGGAAATCCACAACATACTGGGGTATGAATGAAAGCGCTAATGCGCTGATTTATTAAATGAACAAAATAAAAGATTTGAATACAAAAACACTTTGTAAAATACAATGGCAAAGTAGCCAAAACAGACAAACAAAACGACAGACACTAACAAACAGGGCACGAACACTAAACACACAACAAGTATTGTGCTGGTTGAAAGCCAGCACTTATAGCAATTGTTATTTTTAACTTTATTTTTTCTCCTCTCTCTCTCGTTCCTTCTCCCTGAACACCCAACTCCGAGTGAGTGCTTCGTGCCTCTATATATACAGTTGTGCCGGGATTCAATTACTAATTAATTATTCACTAGAATCCCAGCACATGAACTAATTTGAGCAATCCCTGTTCTCACATACTATTACATACTTTATCTGCACGTGAAGTGATTGTGCAAGCCCTGTGCCTAAATACAACTCTAAATTTTAAATCACTCGTGCTACACAGACCCCACATTATATCCTGTGCACTTATACATACACCCACAATAATACACCAACACGCAACATATAACACAAAATACGCACAGGGGAGGGGCACGCAGCCACACCATCTTATTACAAAAAATTTCAGTTGCCTGTATTACAGCAATACAGAGATCTAGCTTTGAATAACACTTTTTTTTCTCATTTTGAAATCTATCTTGCATTTATTCAAATCCAGTAACTGAATGACCAGGCAAATCGCACTGTTCCAAATTACACAACATTGCTAAAGAGATGCAGAGCTTGATCTAATGAAATTAATACTCCAACTAAGATGTTTAATTTAGGTTTACATCCTTGTTATTTAAATTGAATATTTTAAACGTTTGCCATGTATACTTTTTAAATTGTCACGTACAGCTGTATGTTCAATAATATTTTTTTACTGTAATTGAAATTTGATTTCAGCGATAGTGTGACTTCAATATAAGCTGATAGCATGCATTTGGTTTGGCTCTTGACAATAAGAATGACTGATACGACAATTTTGTTTTTGTTAGTCCCTTGGAATTAAGTAATAATGAGAGTTAACTGTTGTAATATTGTTAAACAATAACTTACAGCTGTTTGAGAACAATAGGAAATAACCAACCACTTAGCAGCGGTTTTCAACCTTTTTTTAAAACTGTGCCCCTTCTGGTTTCAGCTCAAGCACCCGTTTCCAATTTTAGCTCTGCTGAATGGTACCACAGTTGCAATAAAATGCAGAATAAATCAGACGAACAAATTATGTTTTCCTGTTTATTTAATATATATATATGTGACAACTCCTGGTTAATGACAGTAATTGTTAAAACTTTTAAGTCGTTGGAATCACAGAAATAAAAAGAGCACATGTATTCACTTCAGCAAAGTTATTATACATAATCCAAAATAGTCTGCACTGTAAATGTTTATCACTTTACCATTTACTTCCCATCTCAGCATATTTGTAACTTGCTTAGAATTTGAAAGTGTAACAATATCCAGTACAACCCATGCCCTCTCGTGCCTTATTGTGTGGCAATGAAAGTACAAGCAATGACTAATAAGGAGTTGCATTATACAGTATAGACTGTAGGGGCAGATAATATAATGTGAGCAACTGGAGAAAATATCCATGGAGACAAATTTGGTGTAAAAAGGACCTGCACCATTCATGGACTGACACAATCAGTCACGTACCTTTCCCAGGATCCAGACTCTAATTGCCACAGGTATGTGCCATTTTGCATCAATTGACAAGACTGTTATAAAACCGGAACCAAAAATACAGAGGAGTTGAGTTGGGCAGGAATGAGAATGTGGGTGTGCAGGAAGTTGGCCAGGAATGAGAATGTGGGCGTGCAGGAAGGGGTTTGCAAGGGAAACAGCGTGAACACTGAATAAGAAAAGAACATGGGAACCATTCAGAAGAGGGTCAAGAATTGCCAGAGAAACAAGGCAGTACTATTTTTGTCACCGTTAAACAACAAAGACTAAACTTTTGGCAAACTTTAGTAAAAGAAGGAATAGGATGGTTATTGTTTTACAGAGTCAGAAACGTATCACTGCTGCAGTAAATTAAGAACATTGCTTATAAAATGTATTGAATATAGTTTGAGTACAGCGGAAGTAATCAGAAGATAGAAGATATCTGGGGAAATAGTGAAGTATATCACAAGAAGGATTACAATCGTTGGAGATCAGTTTGCGTGCAATTCTGATGCCTGCTTTCTTGTTTACTTTTGCATAGGATCCTTGCTCCCCAAAAAAGGATGGAGGTGGACAGGGAGGTCTTGAATTGATGGCCTTTGTGCTATAAGCTAAAAGTGTTTAACACCCATGTCTATGCTCATTTTAAAGCCTGCTTCTTCCTCACCTGATGATGGAGCAAGCAAGCATTTTGTCCCTGCAATCAATGTCAATTAGAGAACTCTTTTGTATTGCTGACAATCTTGTGAAGCTAAAATTGACTCTAAAGGGTCTGGTTAGTGAAAGACAACTGAAAGTCAAAAGAGGTCATTGTGAATGTTTTCATTCCTTATCTGTTGCCTTTTAAAACAAAGAGCACATTCTCCTCCTTTTTTTCTTTGACCAATCCATGATTTATTATAACCATGCAGCTTATCACTACAGTATATCCTGTATAGCCTTAGATAAACATAAACAGACAAAGAAAAGAACACGCCTATTGTACCATGTATTTGTTTGGAAAACAACAAAACCAATGACACAAATATGTTCAAGAGGATATAAACCCCTATATTATCCTGCAAAAATATGCAAACTGCAGCTCTATGATGTGTGCCCTATTTTGAAGAGAGTGCAAGGTTTATGGTGAAAGGTTGATTTAATTTCTCCATCTTATTCAGATTTGAATCCAATGTTTTATATCATAATCATACAACAGACTCAAGAGAAATGTGCTTTTTACAATCTTCTGGATCACTTAAAATAACTTTCTGTACTTATTTTAGAATGAATAATTAGCGTCTTCACTCTTTATGGACAGGTGGTAGCATGGTGCTCCCTGATAACACCTATTGCAACATAAACTCTTGCTGGCAATAGGTGTCACCTGGGATGCAACTAATTATAAAATTTTATCTCTTTTTATTCTCAAATGTGATCAGGACCACTGATCTTGAAAGCACACCTCTTAATAAATAATTTGTCAATGCTTATAGAAAACATGAGTCAAAGATATTATGTCATCACTTTTCATTTTAGAAAAAAAATCTAACTCGAGTGCCATTCTCCTCTACTGAAAAGGTGGCAGTATTTGAATGACGTCTTGTGCAGTCTTTTTTTCAAACTACTTTTAAAAACAAGTCAATGTTATTTCAAGTAGCATTTTAAAGGATTGGGATTTTATTTCTGCTTTATTTTTTTTGGTTTAAGGTTTTTTTTAGTTTTTTTTTTTATTTAAGGTGGTCCAGGGCCGTCTTTTCTCATATGTCAATGCTCCAAAAAAGAAAATGCAACCCAGGGCCGGCCTAGATTTAGGCCGCTTCGATGTGGCCCAGGGCCTGCAATCCAGGACCAGGGCCGGCCATTACAAATATATGAACACAAAGCAGACTTAGGGCCACCTTTTCATATCACATTACCAATTTGATTAGGTAGCTCAGTAACAGGGATCATAGGAATCCGTTTGCTGTGGAATAACAAGGAAAAACACAGATTTTCTATGATAACATGAGAAAATCTGAAATTATTTTGTTTTACAACAAGCAAGGCACGTACCATATATAAACATTAACATAGGCAACTTTGCTTTAAATTTATGTAAACATACATGTCTATTAAAACTGCTTCCGGTATTCAAGTTCAGGGTTGAATGAGGCTTCAGTTTACATCAGTCAGTATCCAGAGCTGTTCAAAAATAACGAAAACAATAACAATCACCCCTAAAGATTTGATCAACGAGTTTGGCAAGGACGAATTTCACGTTGATAATAATGTGCTGTTTTGTACTTCATGCCGTAAGGCTGCAGATTACACTTGTAGGTAGACCATTGTAATTTGGGAAGAGCTGAACATAAACGGAATGAAAGAAAATGTAAACAGGAACTTGGGATTAGTTTCTGTGCTCAACACCAGCGTCTCACGATAATCAGAGTGAACTAACATGATTTTTTTAATTTGATTTATTTATTTATTTTTTTACAGGGAACTATTTGTAATATCTGAAGTAAAAAAAAATGTACATTTGTTTGTTTTATTGATTAATGACACAGGTTGTAACTTGCTTAGAATTTGAAAGTGTAACAGTTTGTATTTTCACTGTAATATTTCAATGCCTGTTACTGTGATTTTTATTATTAATGTTATTCTACTGGCAGTAGTTTATTATGTATTGTGCATGTTGTTAATGGTGTATTGCTGTATTTAGATTAGGAGGAATCCCTTAACGAAGGTTTTGTTGTAAACAAAGACGGTATTCATGCAGGTTAAACAAATACGTATAAATGAGAAGAAACATGTGTAATGTAAAATATATGAATGTTTATTGTAAATAGTAACAATATCCAGTACAACCCATGCCCTCTCGTGCCTTATTGTGTGGCAATGAAAGTACAAGCAATGACTAATAAGGAGTTGCATTATACAGTATAGACTGTAGGAGCAGATAATATAATGTGAGCAACTGGAGAAAATATCCATGGAGACAAATTTGGTGTAAAAAGGACCTGCACCATTCATGGACTGACATTGTACCCAGAATTATAGCTTGTGGGGAAAATTCATTGTTATTATTAGTTTATTTAGCAGACACCTTTATCCAAGGTGACTTACAGAGACTAGGGTGTGTGAACTACGCATCAGCTGCAGAGTCACTTACAAATACGTCTCACACGAAAGACAGAGCACAAGGAGGTTAAGTGACTTGCTCAGGGTCACACAATGAGTCAGTGGCTGAGGTGGGGATTTGAACAGGGGACCTCCTGGTTACAAGCCCTTTTCTTTAACCACTGGACCACACAGCCATTCAAACAAATGTCAGGATTTCACACACATTCAATACAAAGAAATATCAATGAAAAACCTAGAACACTGAAATTACAAGTTCCCTTTAAAATAAATTTCCTCTTTAAAATAAATACCACAAAGCTATTGCACATTTCAAATTAAGCAGTGGACATGCAACCTGCCTTGCATGCAACATGCAACCAAATGAATAAGGAATAAAACTTCACTCTAGCTACATTAAGTAATACTAGCTAGTTATTTCAATATTTAAATACAAATTGTGTAATGCAAATAACAGCAACACGTTCAATACATACTATTAAAATGCAAATATACATTATATTAAAACGCTATTTACATATCACACATCAAGAAAATACAATTAGAATGATGAAGGGATTATGAGTGCACGCACATAAAGTATAAAGTCCATTTAAAACATTAAGAGTAACGTTAGCTACTAATTGGTGGTGCGCTTTGAATTGTGAGAGCGACCCAGAAAATGTATTTCGTAAACGATCAAAAGTCAAAACGACACAAGAACAACACTGTCCAATGCGTAATTAATTAATTCATATTTAACCCTCCGTGATACGGTGCAGTTTGCAGGCACATGCTACGTAAAAACAGGATTTGATTTATATTTTCCCAGGACAATTGGCAGCTTTAACTTAAATAGTATACATAATAAGAAACTTGTGTACTTACTGTTCATAAGCCCCTTCTCTCACGCGCTTTTTATTAAGAACATATTATGTGGTAGAAAGATATAATCCTTATGCACCTGTTTTTTTTTATTTATGATGCAGTAGCAATATTACGATCTTGGCAAAACCGAACATGCAACGCAATTGTTTTGTTTAGCATTGGGACAAATACGCAGGTAATTAGGTGTGGAATAAATAAAAACAGTTGTTTGCACAAAATCTCACCCGATATTTATGTGCGTAGTCTGACCTAGAGTTTATGCACATGTGCAATATTGTTTTAAATGTGGCGTTCTATAAGTTTGAAATGTACTTCCCTTTCAAGACGAAAATAACCATCAAGGTATGAGATATTGCCGTCAGGCAGTAAGGATTGGCTGAGCTTGCCTTTATAGCAAAGCTGCCACGTAAGCCCGCAGCGCGCAGAGACTCTCTTCCTATTTTGTCTTCAGCATCGGTAGCGGTAGATAATAGAGCTTAACTGACTGTACTCAATAAGATTAGGCTTGAGAAAATGGTTTTTACCCCTTCTCCGAGTTTATTTCAGTTATACTCTTCGGAGTAATTATTATTGTTAGATTGGATTATATATATATATATATATATATATATATATATATATATATATATATATATATATATATATATATATGCTTATATATTTCCTTCACGCTTTGCTTGACATTCCGTTTTGTTTACTTTCGTGGTCTTCGTATTTCCTTTGTTAATTGTTAATAATTATTTATAATTACTATTGTTGTGTTTTTGAGTTTTTTGTAATAAAACATTAATATTGTATATTTTTGTGAAGGATGCGCGTTGTGTTGGCCTTGGTCTTGCCTTGGCTAGACCACGTGTGTGGAGCCTGCAAGGCAGTCTCTCATATATAACCTCTGCGGTGTGTTTTACCAACCGCGTGGTAGCAATACTGTGCCCCAGTCACACAATCACAACATAGTGTAGCTGCAGAGTCCCCACAAAACAAGAGTCCCCCTGCCCCAAAACAAATTCCCATTCACTATACAGAGGAAGACAACCACAAACTACAACTCCCCAGCACCAACAGGTAGGTATTGCACAGCACCCCAGACACTGTACCGGCACTTAGCGTCTGCGCTCTGCGGGTCAGCTGACGCCTAGGCGTCTGTGCTAGCGGTCTACCCTCGGTACTTTCGCGCTCGCGCTTTTGGTGCTAGCGCGTCTGCGCTTGGGACTCGGTGCTCGACGCGTCGGCGCTCAACGCACGCACCTCCGACGCTCGGTGCTCGACGCTAAATGCCAACACCCGCACCGCAATACAATTGGCTGAACAGTTGCTCCTCTCTCTGGCATGTAGTCTCCATGGTTACCACAGTACACAAGCTTGGTTAAGCCCCATGCCTGAGGCCCCAGATCTGTATAGTTGTCTCTTGAAGCGCCTGAGTAAAAATATTTTAAATCTTTATATATATATATATATATATATATATATATATATATATATATATATATATATATACACTGTACTGCACAGATAATGTGTGAGATAGGAATGTGTGTGAGCGTGAGATAGCTTGCTAATGTGTGAGTCTCACATCCAATGTGGGAGGCTTGACATATATCGAAGAACATACAGATGAACTTACTTTCTACCTTCACTACTACTGTTCTATCTTTTTCTCTTCTTTATACTAACTTTCTGTTTCATGAAATAAAAGGACTGCCCTCAAAGAATAAGCAGTTGTAAATGTGTAGCTCTGTCTACTGGCCAAGGCAAAATAATAATATTACAGAGGACCTATGGATCAGCCTACTGTTGGCTCTCCTCGAGATCGGCACCCACATTAGATGCTAAATCACCTAATTCTGCAAATTGTTGCTCAATAACAGGAATAGCTGCCACAGGATCAAGAATATCTGCCAGAGGATGAGGAATATCATTTACTAACATTTCATACGTACCACGATCACGATTCCCAAGTTGAAGTTGATGACGATGGTCAAGAAGGGCCGGGACGACTAAACAAATCATTACTTTAACACATTTTTGTACTTCAGATTCTAAATCTGCTTTTTTTCTCTAATTTTCTCGTCTCCGACTTCGTTTATTTGATTAATCCATCTTACTAGCAGGGAGTGCAAACCTACTAATTTTGACGTCTCTGCTTTTTTTTTTTGTCAACCCATGATGACCCAACATTCTGCACTGATTGGTTAGGGATTAAGGAGAAGCCACGCATGAGTGTGTGTGTATCGTGGTGTTTTTTTAAATAAAGTTGCTGAGAGGGAAGTCCCCTGAATTTGTATTTAAAGACATTATTTAGGTGAGTTCTTAAAGTAGTAAGTCATTTGAAGTCTTTTTCTATTTGATTAATCTACACGTACACAATAGCGAAAGCAAAAAAAAAAAAAATGAGGTTTCCTTTTTTTTTTACTCATGATCACCGGCCCACTAACGCACCGGTCCCTCTGGCACTTGCCAGAGCTGCCAGATGGCCAGTCCGGGCCTGATTGTAGTGATTACAACTGACTGTTTCGCAGGACAAGACAAGAGAAAGAAATATAACAAGTAATATAACACAATACTTTTTTATTAAGTAATAAGTAAGTACATTATATTGGTTTTTTTTCTTCTTTTTTTCTGAAGAAACGAGTAATACATTAATAAGCAACGTGCCCAACACTGAGAATTACTGTTTGGTATTCTGTCCTAAACCAGCAGTTTGTCAGTCCCAAACCGTTGCGACATCAATTATATATTAAATAAACTGGGTAAAAAGTTACATTTGTTAATCAGATTATTCTACCTTTTATTGTAGAGCGAAAATTGTAAAGCGGTACTTGAGCTAAAACCTTCAGACAAAAGCAGCACATTTTAAAACAAAAAAAAGAAAAACACTGTTCTATGCAGCTAATGAAAAGGACCTTTTTGGCATGCAAAAGCTTATGAATTCATTGCTGTATCATTAATACTGTAGTTATTGTAAAATAATCCCCACAAAAATGTGGCTAATTTTAGGGGATTGGTCACACTGGTACCTATAATTTGGCACTAGTTTCTGACTGGTTTGGTATCCACAGCCTGCTGTTAGTGTTTGTAATTCGAATCATAATTGAGAGAGGGGCCTTTACTAAATGAATTCCTGTCATTTGCTTCTGGGTTGGGTTGTTTTAGGAGTCAATCCACACATATGGGGTTGGTTTAGGATCGAATACCATTAATGGGGCAAAGGGGCCAGGAGTCAGGAAAAGCATAAGTACAGGAGCCAGATTGTACATAGATAGGATGTGAGAGGTTGAGTTGGAGGTGAATGCTCTGCTGTGCTGTCTGCTAGAAAAGAGTAAGGAACCAGATGGTAGAATAAATCTAAAGCTAAGGCAGATGTGCATTCTGAGAAGATGCAAAAATTGTGCAGCTTTCCAGTTCATGGTTTCTCTTACGCAGCATCAAATCAAACAATTCCTGAAACGTAAGGTGTTTTACCTTTTGGGAGGGAGATAAAGATACATTTTCCATGAATCAGACCATCTATAGTGAAATAAAAGAAGGGGACAAACACCTGCATTAGGAGCATACAAATAACAAGGGAAAAAAAAACAAGGACAGAATTTTCTAATTTGTTATTTGATGCATCTCACCCAGATATTTACAATGCCTATAGAAAGTCTATACCCCCTTGAACTTTTTTCACATTGTGTTGTGTCAGTGCCTCAGAGTTTCATGCATTTAAATGAGGATTTTTTTCCACTTATCTACACGCCATACTCCACACTGTTAAGGGGGAAAAAAGTTTTTATTGAGAAAAAAATTGTATATTAAAAATACAAAGCTGTGAGTCTGTTGGGATAAGTCTCTACCAACTTTGCACACCTAGATTTGGCAATATTTGACCATTCTTCTTTACAAAACTGTTCAAGCTCTGTCAAGTTCCTTGGTGAGCGTTGATGGACAGCAATCTTCAAGTCATGCCACAAATTTTCGATTGGATTTAGGTCGGGGCTCTGACTGGGCCACTCAAGGACATTTACCTTAGCCACTCCAGTGTAGCTTTGGCTGTGTGCTTTGGGTCGTTGTCATGCTGAAAGGTGAACTTCCATCCCAGTTTCAGCTTTCTTGCAGAGGGCAGCAGGTTTTCCTCAAGGACTTCTCTGTACTTTGCTCCATTCATTTTCCCTTCTATCCTGACAAGTGCCCCAGTCCCTGCTGATGAGAAACATCCCCATAACATGATGCTGCCACCACCATGCTTCACAGTAGGGATGGTGTTCTTTGGGTGATGCGCTGTGTTGGGTTTGCGCCAAACATAACGTTTTGCATTTAGGCCAAAAAGTTCCATTTTAGTTTCGTCAGACCACATGGCTAC
Organism: Acipenser oxyrinchus oxyrinchus; assembly: GCA_030684275.1. Classification (NCBI taxonomy): domain Eukaryota; kingdom Metazoa; phylum Chordata; class Actinopteri; order Acipenseriformes; family Acipenseridae; genus Acipenser; species Acipenser oxyrinchus. The sequence continues at coordinate 33,873,553 of CM060247.1, forward strand.
AGAATCTCCTGAGTGTTTTTTTGCATACTTCAAATGGGATTCAAGATGGGTTTTCTTGAGTAATGGCTTCCTTCTTGCCACCCTACCATACAGGCCAGATTTGTGGAGTGCTTGGGATATTGTTGTCACATGCACACTTTGACCAGTCTTGGCCATAAAAGCCTGTAGGTCTTGCAAAGTTGCCATTGGCCTCTTGGTAGCCTCTCTGATCAGTCTCCTTCTTGCTCGGTCATCCAGTTTGGAGGGACGGCCTGATCTAGGCAGGGTCTTGGTGGTGCCATACACCTTCCACTTCTTTATAATCGTCTTGACCGTGCTCCAAGGGATATTCAAGGCCTTTGATATTTTTTTATACCCATCCCCTGATCTGTGCCTTTCAACAACTTTGTCCCGGAGTTCTTTTAAAAGCGCCTTGGTGCTCATGGTTGAGTCTTTGCTTTGAAATGCACTACCCAGTAGAGGGAACCTACAGGAACTGCTGAATTTATCCTGAAACCATGTGAATCATTACAATTTAACACAAGTGGAGGCCACTTAACTTGGTGTGTGATTTTGAAGGCGATTGGTTACACCTGAGCTAATTTAGGATTGCTATTACAAGTGGGGTGGACACTTATCACACCAAGCTATTTCAGTTTTTATTTTTAATTAGTTTTCTACAAATTTCTAGAAGATTTTTTTTGCTTGGAAGTTATGGGGTAGGATGTGTAGATAAATGAAAAAAAAACTATTTTAATGCATTTTAATTCCAGGCTATAAGGCAACAAAAGGTGAACATTTTGAAAGGGGGGGGTAGACTTTCTATAGGCACTGCAATAACGTTCCCGCTCCCAATAACTAGCTATGCGTTCCAACAACCACCAGAGCATTAACTATGCATTTAAGTCCCGACAAATACAGGTAGCTCTTGGGATAATAATTTCTATCACATTCCAAACAAAGACAAGTACTTCCCCATATAATGCGGGTCCCTCCGGTTTGTACTTTGATCCTGGCCTCTCGAATCTGCCGTCTCTTTTATTCGCCCGCCAGGTCAGGTTAATCGCTGCTGATGTGGTTCCACAGACTCCGAGTACTTCCTGGAATAAGCACACCTGTTCAAAAAGTTCCGCAGGGTCCTCCCTGCCTTCTCCTCGGCCGTTCCCGTTGTCTGTCCTATTGCATCTGCCTCTCTTCTCTCTCTTGCATATCCTGGAGTTGTGTTTTTTATTGGGGAAATAGAGTATTAGATGGAATTCAGCTGATGTATGCCAGTCGTGTCCATGGCAACCCGTCATGTCCCAACGTGAGTAGACAGACAACAAATGAAAAGGAATAAAAACAGCACAAAAGAAAAAAAAGCCACTTCAAACAATAGACGATTTCTCCCTCATCCAAACAAGGGATAAATAACACAGTTAATTCAATCAAAAGTGTACTACAATTCAATCATAATAAAATACAGTGCATAACAAAAATTTGTGTTTACAAAAAAAACGTTCTTTTTCACTCATGCTAAACCTGGTCACTTGTGACATAAACATTTTATGACTTTTTATTCTTGTCTGTGTATCTTTTCTCTGGTTACATCCCAGTTATGTACCACTGCCCTATAAAACAAACATGTTAGAAACTTTGATTTATGAAAGGAGCTGAATTAGATGTGTTAATTAAAATTACTTAAATTCTGAGGGCGCAATTCCCTCTGTGGCGTAGTCAGGCTACTGATTTTGAATGTGTGCCATTTACTGTAGGTGCTTTCTCCTGTCTCGGCTCCAAAGGAGGCGCTACACCTACAAACTGTAAAGTATTATTATTATTATTATTATTATTTATTTCTTAGCAGACTCCCTTATCCAGGGTGACTTACAGTCATAAACAAAAATGCATTTCAAGAATCACAGTACAAGTAATAATACAATTAAGAGCAAGATAAATACAATGATTTTGGTTCTGGTAAGTACAAGTATGACAAAATACGATTCAATAACGGAGCAGATAACAGTGTCAGTGATAGTTACATCAGGATTATAAATATCACATGGGAGATAGTGAAATTGAAGAAGGGAACTATGAAAAAGACCTAGGAGTTTATGTTGACTCAGAAATGTCTTCATCTAGACAATGTGGGGAAGCTATAAAAAAGGCTAACAAGATGCTTGGATATATTGTGAGAAGTGTTGAATTTAAATCAAGGGAAGTAATGTTAAAACTCTACAATGCATTAGTAAGACCTCACCTAGAATATTGTGTTCAGTTCTGGTCACCTCGTTACAAAAAGGATATTGCTGCTCTAGAAAGAGTGCAAAGAAGAGCAACCAGAATTATCCCGGGTTTAAAAGGCATGTCGTATGCAGACAGGCTAAAAGAATTGAATCTATTCAGTCTTGAACAAAGAAGACTACGCGGTGATCTGATTCAAACATTCAAAATCCTAAAAGGTATAGACAGTGTCAACCCAGGGGACTTCTTTGACCTGAAAAAAGAAACAAGGACCAGGGGTCACAAATGGAGATTAGATAAAGGGGCATTCAGAACAGAAAATAGGAGGCACTTTTTACACAAAGAATTGTGAGGGTCTGGAACCAACTCCCCAGTAATGTTGTTGAAGCTGACACCCTGGGATCCTTCAAGAAGCTGCTTGATGAGATTCTGGGATCAATAATCTACGAACAACCAAATGAGCAAGATGGGCCGAATGGCCTCCTCTAGTTTGTAAACGTTCTTATGTTCTTATGTTCTTATGATATAATTAAATACAAAATACTACAGATTAAATAACACTTGACAGATTACAGTACTCTAAAGTACAGGATTAAATGCAGTAAAATAGGGGGCAGATAAGAGCAAGTAAAGCGCATTTAAGGAAGAGTGATAAGTGTCCAGGGGGAAAAAAAGAGGAGTTCTACGGGTGCTGTCTGAAGAGGTGAGTCTTGAGGAGGCGCCGGAAGGTGGTTAGGGACTGGGCAGTCCTGACATCCTTAGGAAGGTCATTCCACCACTGCGTGGCGAGGGTAGAGAAGGAGCGGGCTCTCGAGGCAGGGGAGCGTAAAGAAGGTAGAGCCAGTCTTCTAGTGCAGGAGGAGCGGAGAGGTCGAGTGGGGGTGTAGGGAGAGAGGAGGGTCTGGAGGTCGCTGGGTGCAGTCTGGTCAAGGCATCTGTAGGCTAGTACAAGAGTCTTGAACTGGATGCGAGTGGTGATTGGGAGCCAGTGGAGTGAGCAGAGCAGTCTAGTTGCGTGGGAGAAACGAGGCAGAGAGAACACCAGGCGAGCAGCGGAGTTCTGGATGAGGTGGAGCGGACGGGTGGCGGATGCAGGGAGGCCAGCCAGGGGGAGTTGCAGTAGTCTAGGCGAGTACCAGGGCCTGGACCAGGAGCTGGGTGGCGTAGTTGGTGAGGAAGGGTCGGATTCTTCGTATGTTGCTCAGGAAGAATCGGCAAGTGCGTGCCAGAGTGGAGATGTGCTGGGAATAAGAGAGGCAGGGGTCCAGGGTGACTCTGAGGTTCTTAGCTGAGGAGGAGGGAGAGAGTGTGGTAGATTCCAGAGGAACAGAGATAGAGAGATCAGAGGAGGGGGAGGAGGAGGAGGGAAAGAAAAGGAGGTCAGATTTAGAGAGGTTGAGTTTGAGGTGATGCGAGTGCATCCAGGAGGAGATAGCAGACAGACAGGTAGAGATACGGGAGGGGATGGTGGAGTCAGAGGTGGGGAAGGAGAGGAAAATCTGAGCATCATCAGCATAGAAATGGTATGAGAAACCAGGGAGCGGGTGTAGAGAGAGAACAGGAGAGGACCCAAGACTAACCCTTGGGGGACTCCTGTTGAGAGAGGGCGAGATGTGGAGGTTGCTCCACGCCAGGTTATTCACAACAGAACAGTATGTTATTCACAACAGAGCATTTGTAAATCTTGTCTAATCCGACATTGCATGAGACCAGAAAATTGTGCTGCATTATACAGTATGATGGTTTTGAGAGGTAGCTACTGTAAAATTTAATACTATACCTAGAAAAAGTATAAATAACAAACTATTTAAACAAAACCTCTATTACAGTACATGCAGTCGTAGTACTGTCCAGATATACCCTGTAATTCAAGGATTGTATTCATTTTTATCAAGTATTTTATTGCAGATGTGCCATAGGCATGTGATATGTGTGTATTTACGCAATGCACCTGATTATACATTTTGCTTAAAAAAAATGGCTCTAGACAAACATTGGCTTTAGACAAACAAGACTTACAAATCATTCTGAATTCCATAATAGACATTGTATTGGATTGTACAGGGTATCCACCTTTTGAAAAGATTGAATTAACCATCTAATTTAAGTTTGATGATGATGAGTTATCAAGTTACAAAACCATACTGTATGCATTGTGAACAAATCGCTATCAGTGCCACGAAGGTGTCCTTTTAAGCGAAGTTCCTTTTCCTTTAGTCAGAGCTTTTACAATGGGAAAAATCAGTTTCACCACACAGGTGTTCTCTTAGGCGAAGTGTTCTCTTTGGAGGTGTTCCTATATGTGGACTACTGTACACTGCATTTATTCTGCCTCAGCTAAGGCAGTGTAATGTTGTAACTCCAGTCCAGCTAAGCGACTGTCCCAGTTCGCAGTTGCCAAGTAGCATTGTTGGAAAAATAATGCACAGTATTATTACAAAAATGCATGGGTTTCATCCCAACAGCAGCAAGCGTGTCTGTCTTTTATTTTATATTGATTTACCACAGGCAGCACACAGAATTTAAATTTAATCTAACCCCAGGTCTGTGACCCGGTTGTAAGTAAACAGACGGTAAGATGCTGTGCAGCAGGTGTATGAATACCGATTAATCCTCCTTTATTTTTGATGTCAGCTTTTATATTAATATACATTGCAAGGCAGCATCCGGTCCCTTTTTAGTACAAGTTAATTTTAGTGACCGACTGATTTTTTCAGCTGGACCGAAATGTAATGTAACTTGTTCACTTATGTTTAATTTGAGATTTCACACAGGGCCGTCTTATCTTATATGTGAACACTCCAAAAAAGAAAAGCCCGCCCAGATTTAGGCCGTCGTTTCGATGCGGCCCAGGGCCTGCAATCCGAGACAAGGGCCTGCCTTTACATATGTATGAACGCAAAGCAGACTAGGGCTGGCCTTTCGTATCACATTACCAATTTAATTTTCGATAATAACAGGGAAAATGCAGATTTTCTATGATGTTGGAGTTTTTTTTGTTTTACATCTGGGGAGGGGCAAAAAACATGCAAGGCTTTTTTTTGTTTGCTTGATAATAACCAAATCATTACAAATACCATATATAAACATGAACACAGGCAACTTTGCTTTAAATTTATATAAACATACCTGTCTAATAAAACTGCTTCTGGTATTCAAGTTCAGGGTTGAATGAGGCTTCAGTTTACATCAGTCAGTATCCAGAGCTGTTCAAAAATACCAAAAACAATAACAATCACCCCTAAAGATTTGATCAACGAGTTTGGCAAGGATGAATTTCACGTCGATGGTAACGTGCTGTTTTGTACTTCATGCAGCAAGGCTGTTGATTACACTTGTAGGCAGACAATAGGAATCGCAAAACGTCTTACAACAATCGTGCTGGAGAATACTGAAGCTCTATTTTACAATAGCCATCCGGATGACGAAGACTTGGTGAGTTGAACTATATATATATATATATATATACAGTATATATATATTACAACAGGGGATTATTTGTAATATTATTTGTAATATATTATTTGTACTATAAAGTAAAAAAAGTGTATTTATTTTATTGATTAATGGTACTGGTAAGCTTGTAACTTGCTTAGAATTTGAAAGTGTAAAGAATTGTATTTTCACTGTACTATTTCAATGCTGGTTATTGTTAATGTTATTCTATATCCATATGTTCGGTAATCTTCCAAGAGAATGGGGTAATGCTGATGTTCAGTCTATACTTGTAATGGTTAGGGACTAGAGAATAATAATGATAATAGTAATGAGTAAAATATAGAATAGTTTAACAATCGTGTTTGTAAACAAAGACAGCGTTCGTGCAGGTTAAACAAATACGTATAAATTAGAAGAAAGGTGTAATGTATTTAACATTATTTAATGGCGTGTCTTTCCTTAGGAGGGAGCAGTCGCACTATTAGGTGGTCAGTCGTGAGTTTATCTTGTGAATGTCAGTCATTGTGTACAACCTGATAGCCATTTGCAACCTAAGTGAAGTATCCATTACGAAAATAAATATTTATACCTGCCAACACTAGCAAGTTGCTGTTTCCTGCGTTCTAAATACCGCCGTGTTCTTGAGAGATTGTGAATGTGGGCGGGGGTAAGCTCGGACCGTCACCCCTTACAAACCATAACATTAAGTCAAAATAGTCAATATGTTTTTTTAAATGTATAGCATAAAATTGCTACTGTGCTGCATTGAAAACAAAAATAATAAGAAACTTCTGCTACAAAAGAATTACTGTATATCTTGAAAGCTCTTCCATTCTGAGTGCAGGCTATTGTTCTATAAAAAAAAAGCAGTTTGCCACATTTTTGGCCTGCTTTTCAGTCACATACATGAACACGCAAAGGCACCTTAAAAACGCAAATGTGAACGGGGGTTCAGAGCTAAATATGGGGCGGCCCAGGGCTGGCCCAGTGGTGTGAACAGGGTCTTAGTTAGTCAAACCAGATGCAAAGAATGTGTATATATATCCTTTACTGGTTCTGAAATGATATCTTTAAAAAAATATGCATTGCTTGAAATTAATACAATTGCGTGCAAATTACTAATAGATATACACCGAATGGCATTCAACTTATTTGTCCTTTTTAAAGTTTATAGTAGTTTGTTAACAATGGCATACAGTATTGAAGTGTCGTCTTTGTTTTTTCTTGGGTCCTCGGGTGCGCCCAATGATTCAGGTTTCAACCAGTTCTCTTTAAACAAAAAATGTTTTGAAGTCTAGTAATGAAATAGACTCCAGATCACTGCAGCCAAACACTGTTTAAAGTGCCAGGCTGTAACATGCATATTTAAAACAAATATTTAGTTTTTGATTGAAACAACAAACCTGGAGCTTGGGGGTTGAAAGCTACTGCTTTAGGCAATGCTGTGTAGCAAAGCTGAAATTCAAAAAGGCTTTTTTTTCACACCTGCCTAAAACTTTTGCACAGTACTGTATATATATACATATATATATACATATATATATATATATATATATATATATATATATATATATATATATATATATATATATATATATATATATATATATATATATATATATATATATATATATATATATATATATATATATAACACGCTCTAATACAAACACAATCTAAATCTATATAGAAAATGTTTGGTTATGATTATTTTTTGATACTTTTTTTTTTTTTTTTATAAAAAACAGTGCGAGAACAAAGGCATCATTTTAACATTGTCAGCTGCATTCCCCTTAGCAATGCTGCTGACACTTTTTACTCTGACTGTGACAACCTTTCACATTTCTGATTTCAGTCTGTTATCTTCTTCTGTAGGCTGTTACTTCAAAGTAATTGCTGACAGAGCCAAATACTTGTAACTGCTATATCGTAAAAGGACCAAATAACAAAAGTACCTGTGTTTAACGCATACTTTATTAGCACTGGATATGAATATACATTGTATAGAGACGTAATAATTATTATGCATAAACATGACCCTCTGTAAGTGATCCATTTTATTATTGATGACAAATAAAACAATTAATGAACAGTTTTCCAAAAGAAAGAAATAAAAGAAAATAGATGATCAAGACTGTGGTGTGTAAAAACAAATTATATTCTATATCTTTTTCTGATGGCAGCAGTGACGTTCTACCTACTAGCATGTGCAATGGGTCGTTATAAACTATTCATATGGATGCACATTCTTTTAGTAACAGAAAAAGTGTCTTCAAATCCTAAACAACTGGAGTTTGGTGGCATCAACTTAATTCTCAGCAGGTCCAAATCCGAAAATCACCATCTAATGCACCAGGAATAAATAGATAAAATATAATTCCATTGTGATTGATATAAGAGAAGCTTAGTTGTGAAAGGTCTGAAGTTAAAGAAGAGAAGACTGAAAAATCGGGACACATTTTAATATGCTTAATGGCATATACACTCAACAATTGAACTGACATATATCATTTCTTTCAAAGCACATATTTTCTTATGATATTCGTTCTCAAGGTTTGGCAACATGTTAGAACTGAATAAAGGATGGCTGTTGGCAATTAATACATTGTATGTTTGACACATCAGGCCCCTAATCAATGTTTCTTTTTTTTTTTTTTTTCAGCAGTACAGCTCGATGAAACTCTCTGAAAAGAAACAAGCAAGCCTTTGCAGGTCAGTACACATGCAGCACAACAGGAATAAAAGAGTACTTAACTTTATGACAAAGCCATATATTTTTAACTTTTATCTGAGAATGCATCTAATAAATCATGCCTATTTCAATATGAGATCTTTACTTCAAAGCGACAGCCTTTACATTAAATACACTGTATTGTCATTATTATTCTCTAGTCCACAACCATTACAAGTATAGACTGAACATCAGCATTACCCCATTCTCTTGGAAGATTACCGAACATATGGATACAGAATAACATTAACAATAACAATCACAAATAACTGTGAACTTTTAAAGCATTGAGCCATTTTAGCAGTCTGAAATTCCTGGGGTTAAGCACTTTCCATGTAAAAATTCTCTAGGTTCCATTTCTTACATCTGAATATGTACTGCCCCATTACAGGAGGCATTCATTTAAACTACAGTACACCTTACAATAGCCAAGTATTATTGCTTATGCAAATTACTTTTTTCAAACTGGCTGATATTACATAGGTCAAAAGCTTTTAAAAACCTATTAGATACTTAAAGATTTTTAGTGACTATGTCTAACTTGGCTGGCCTAGTCTACTGACATTTCTCAGAAATAATTAATTTCATTTTTAACACTAAAAATGATCTAGACAACATTCAGAACTGGGCAGACACATGGCAAATGACATTTAACAGAAAAAAGTGTAAGGTACTGCACGCAGGCAATAAAAATGTGCATTATAAATATCATATAGGAGATTCTGAAATTGAAGAAGGAATCTATGAAAAAGACCTAGGAGTTTATGTTGACTCAGAAATGTCTTCATCAGATGCTCGGATATATTGTGAAAAGTGTTGGATTTAAATCAAGGGAAGTAATGTTAAAATTTTACAATGCATTAGTAAGACCTCATCATCAAGGTTGTGTTCAGTTCTGGTCACCTCGCTACAAAAAGGATATTGCTGCTCTAGAAAGAGTGCAAAGAAGAGCGACCAGAATTATTCCGGGTTTAAAAGGCATGTCATATTCAGACAGGATAAAAGAATTTTATCTATTCAGTCTTGAACAAAGAAGACTACGTGGCGATCTGACTCAAGCATTCAAAATTCTAAAAGGTATTGACAATGTCGACCCAAGGGACTTTATCGACCTGAAAAAAGAAACGAGGACCAGGGGTCACAAATGGAGATTAGATAAAGGGGCATTCAGAACAGAAAATAGGAGGCACTTTTTTACAGAGAATCGTGGGAATCTGGAGCCAACTCCCCAGTAATGTTGTTGAAGCTGACACCATGGGATCCTTCAAGAAGCTGCTTGATGAGATTCTGGGATTAATAAGCCACTAACAACCGAACGAGCAAGATGATTATATTGCATTTCAATAATAAATGAAACAGGATGACTGATAGTTAAAAACAAACAGACAGGCTTTTTCTGAATTGTGATTGAATTTTCTAACTAAAACAGTTCACTTGTACAAAAAAGCTATACATGTGCATAAAATGAGGGTGTTCAATTTCAATGGTGGAACAATGTGTTGGAATGTATAGAAAGAACAGCTCAAGAAATGTTTCCAGGAGTGAGATCTGAACCCTACCTCTGGGGGAAAGTAAAAGCAACTGAACAAATTGAACATGCCTCTAAACTTTGCAAGGCTGTGCCTCTAATACAGCAGCTACAGCCCTTAATTAGATTTTTTTATTATTTCCTGTTATGTTCTAATTATGCTTTTGTACATTTATGCAGTTTTTATTGAGCATATGCGTTATTGTAGTGCACAATTTCTGTTTTTGCTGAGACACCTTTGTGAAGGCATTTGTAGGAATGAGGCAATTCATTAGTATGGCAATGCACAGTATAAAAGGTGGGGTTGATGAGTTTGTGTGGAGATCACCTTTAGCGAGTTAGATGTATGTTACTGGCATACTTGTTTATATACTATAATGGCAGCAAGTGGATTACAGTGAGGGGTCATTCATTCACATTCCTAAACTCTGTTGTTTCACATCCACAAAATGATTATGTCCAGTTACTTTCAACCAGTGGTGTCTGGTAAATAAAATGATATCAAAATATATTCCATAACACAGTAAGTATTTTTGTATATTCTTTTCTTCGTAGATTCATTTCCCCCAAAAAAGTTAAACAAAGTGGTTTCTTTAATAAAGTCTTTTAAAAATGTAATCTTTTCTAAACATGAAAAGCCCAGTATAACAAATGTTTAAACAAAATAAAAAAAATGAAAAATCTGACAAATAAGTTAAGCAACATAATAATTATAATCCGTATACAGTAAACCATTCTTTCTCAGTATATTGTCGAAACAAGCAGTTGTTTATTATTTTTAAAAGGCAATTTAAACGGGGTGTGTTACTTCGTTTATAAGAGCAGCTCAGTGAACTATAAAAACACTTAACGTTGTGCTCAGTTCCGCTGCTAGTGGCTCAGTTGCTTCTGGGGACCGACAGTTTCAGGTGAGTTTTACTTGTGCTGCGTTCATTGCTACTTTTCACATACCGTAAACCAAATCTATTTTTATTAAAGAATAAGTAGCTTCAAATGTGGGTGAGTAGGTGGGGCTGGCAGAATTGAAAGGTCATTAGTGTCACTTGAATAGAAAAAGGAAGTCTGTTCCATCCCTGCATTGAATAAAGACAAATGTTTAGAGAAAAATGATAATAACTCTATATTGAAGAAACACAACTCAGAACCACTCAGAATGATTGGAATAACATACATTTTAAATGGAAAATGAAAAAATAAGCTAATATGACATTTACAGCTACTGAATCATTTGATTTATAACATTCTGAAACTCTTTATTTTAATTACAACTTTATTTTAATTTTGTTTTAGCTTTCTTTACTATGTATGTAGAACAGCAATTTTTTTCCCCCCAACATCATGTACTTCAGGAAAGAGCATTTGACAAAGCAATAGGCCTTCTCACACAGAGCAAGGCTGTGCATGTAGTTCCAACATTAAAATGTAGTTACAATTGCAGTGCTTTATGCTTAAGGGAGTGTGATTGAATGTCAATCTGCACAAAAAAAGAAAAAGGGATAGATCAGCACAGTTGGAAGGAATAACCAGGGAGTGAATCCGTCTTTCATAAGTGAGATGTTATCTTTTCTGTGTATCGGAGCCAGACTGAATACAAAGACTCTAGCTGTGGGCTGGCTGGAATTTGATAGGTCTACATTATTTGCTCAGCCGTTTTTCCAGCTGCCAACACTCTGTTTGTAAACTGTGCCGCCCAGTGAGTGATGCCAGAGATGAACAATGAAATGAGCCATGGGGCTGGTATTGGGAGGTGGTAACGTTTTTCATCATGCTCATGGTCACAAAATTGTTTGCCATGTATCATTGTCATGCCCCCAAGCAGGCAGCCTGTAATATACAGAAATCATATCAAATTGGGACAGTACTTGCTGGAGAGGTTTATCGAGAGGAAACAAAGACCAAAAAACAAAAATCTATCAGGAAGAATTAACTTTAGAACAAAAGTTCTTATCTTAACTTTGTGGCTTGTGTAATATTTAATTTACATGGTAGAAATACCTAGAAAATAATTTAGATTTAGCATTTATAATAATAGAATTAGATTTATAGATACAAAATGTGGTGTTCAAGTTAAAGTGATTGTACAAACATAAAATGCAGTGCTTTAACTTATCATGCACTAAGTGTCAGCAATTTAGATGCAAACTGTGACAGGGTACATGGACTAATTGCACTGAAAAGGTCACTTCCCACCAGCAGGGGGAACATGGGGAACTGTCCATCCAGCAGGCGCTGGTGACTAAGGGTTTAACGTTCTGTATGAGTCAACCTGCTAGGAGGCTGGTGGAGGGGAACAAGGTACACCTGGTTCCAAGCCCAGGTACAGGGCGGATCCAAGGTGTACAAAAGGGGCAGCCTCTCTACCGGTCGGAACAGTGTTCTTGGGACAGAGGAGAGAGTGTGCAGGTGCTGGATAAAAAGCCTTAACCTTTCTATATGTTTCTTCGTCAGACTAACCAGAGCTGTTTCCTGCCTTTCGGTTGCCAAGGACTGGTCAAGCAAGGGACTGTGGTATTTAAAGTACCAGGACTTATTGGGCGACTGATTTCCCACGATCGCGGACGGAACGCGGAATTAGCCATTGGGAATGGAATTGGCATTTTAGGAATGGAATTCTGCTTTGCAACTGCACCAGTTGTTTGATTGTCTCTTAAAAAGAGCCCTTCACTACGAGTTTCTGTAGTTCCCTGGCAATATATTGCTGGAAGTCAGCTTGCCACTTCCATGGAATCAGAACTCGGCAGCTGAAGCCTGAGCAAAAAAAAAGAAAAGTAGAGAGTGATGTAATCCTCCAGTGAGACTCAGCTCTGCTGCGCCCGCTGTTGAATCGAGGACTCTGGGCTACCTCGGCACACCACTCGCTGCGCGTGGCCTAGACTGCCCCTAGAGATTGTCAATTTCTATTGAATTACTCGCCCAAAAAAGTGGTATGTAGGTAAAAAAAAAGTATTTCTCTTTTCTTTGTGTCTGTCTTTTTTCCTCCACGTCTGTAGGCTGTGCCCTGGTGCCTCGGAGCTTCGGTGCTTCGGCATCCTAGGTTTCTCGACGCTCAGGAGCTTCCTTGTATCAGTGGCCTCTGTACCTTCGGTGCCCTCAGTGCCCCGGTGCCTCTGCGCTTCAATGCTTTTTAGCTCCCCGGTGCTCTATAGCATCAGTGCTTTGGCATCCTCTGTGCCTCGAGGCCTTGGTACTGGCGCTCGACGCCGCCGCTTTTAACGCTCCGTGCATTGGTGTCTTCGGTGCCCTCAACCCCAGTTTCCCAGAGCCTCGGTGCTAAGGAATACAATATGAAAAGACATTTTGAAACCAAACAAGGAGCTTTTGGAAATACATATCCAGAGGGCACTGTAAGAAGCTCAGCTCTTCTTAACAGTTATAGTATTAATATGTCACTGTGATGAGTCAAAGGGGTCTCGGTCTGTAATTCAGCCTCCCGACAGTAGAAGGCAGCAAACCAACTCGGAACTTCCCTTACCAAGGTCTCGTGACCATGACGAAAGTCATCTTTATGAGGGGCGTCACCTTGGTGAGGGGCGGAAGTGCGAGTATGTAAATTCCGGCCACTGGAGTCAAGTGAGTTGAAAGAACACTTGTCAGTTTTGGATCGGTGTTCCACTGACTACAGGGGCGGGGCTTTGCATACTAAAGGGAACGTGCTACTGTGTTCGGGGTTGGTCCTAAAAAGCATAGGCGGGGTGAATAGGCTGGAGGGAGAGACGAAGCATTGGCTTGTTTTGGTTTTATTTTTGCTATCACGGGGCGGAATATACATTAACGTTTTCTTTTCTGTTTTATCCCTTTTTATGTCCGGGGATATTGTGAAGAGGACTAAGGAGTTTCCAAACCCTTCTTTTTATCATTATTCCAGCACCCCCTCCCTCACGCCATTCTTTTTTTTCGTTTTGTTTTATTTTATCGTGTAACAAATAATATTAATAAAACAAATTTTATTTTTGTTGCACGTAAATGACTGTCTGGACATTCCATTATTACTCACACGCCTCACAGTCACATACATTTTAAAATGTTTGTAATAATACTCTGTTAAATGGTCACACTGTTCTGTTATTAAAGTACTCTTCATATGGTAAAAATGTTAAGTCTTGTTCAATATATGAACATTAAGTTATATAATATTTATTAAATAGCTTAAAAATGTGCAGAGTGAAATACTGTGGCCTGCCTATTCCTAACTTCTTTCCAATCTGGTCCACTTAAATTTAAAAAACTAGTTGCCACTCTGTCTGCCTTGTTGCAGATGAAACTATAGATGGGAAAGGAAAGTGTCCTGACCATTGTATTTAATTTGTAATTTTATGAAAATTGTATATTTTTGTAATAATGCCTCTCGTTTTTGATTAGTCTGTCTGTCTATTAATAATTGTATTTGTCACTGTTAGATGGCTAAACTATCCGGGAGCTGTTGCTAAAAGCCAGCACAAACCCTGGACCACACTGCACTGCTGTTTCACCATTATAAATATAAATAACCCTTGCACTAGGAGCACTCACTTTGGGAATTGTGATCATGTATGTGTTTAAAGTGTGTGTTATTATTATAAGTATTATTTTGGGACTGAACCCTGTGGGTTTTAAGTGTGCAATACCATTGTTGTGTATTGCCAGTTATTATTATTTTTTGTTGCAAACAAGCAACAACACCAGAATAAAGGGCTGTTGGACCGTGAACTGTGTTTAACCTGCATCACAGTGAAAATAAATGCTATATTACTTTGCAAAATGATAAAGACTTGCGATATTGTTATAATTAGACAAATGTGTGGAGTGAGGAGTAACTCATTTATTTGTTTAACACAACCCTTTTTATTTTTGGACACATCTAATGAACAGAGTTAGATGAAGTTGAATCAGCAGGAACAAATAAGAAAACAATAATAAAATACCTGTACCGATACCAAAGTAAATTCACAGCAGAAAAGAAAGGCATTGCTACATATTTTCAACTGACTTAGACTGTTGCAGGTACCAGAGAGATGGTTGAGCAATAAACTGATGATACTCCAATGCACTATATGTCTGAATTACTAAATAGAACTGAGTCCCTCTGGCAATAAAAGTCTACATTTTTATTGTTTTGCCATTATTTGATCACTTTGTCTGCCCATTGCCATTAGGGAATGAAAACTTAATTTAGCAGAGCAGAGGAAACACCCAAATGTAATTATTTATCTCAACATGGTGTCTGCTCGTCCAAAGACCAATATATATGGCTCATATATCTTTAATCGGCTGCTCAATATGCATTTACAAAGTGCAACAGTTTCACACACACACACACACACAGTAGTTTCCTTTTCTGAAATTCATTCTTAGCAATATTATTCACAAATTAATCTCCTCCAAAAGCCATTTTCCCTCTAGCTGTTTTACTTACATGCGCTAATTTGATTACCGCAGTAGAGAGTTTAACTGGCATTGTCGTTTATTCCCACTGAAACAAATCACTTAATCAGAAAACTAAGATTTTTTTTTGCCCACAAATTTGGTTTATTACCTCTGACAAGCTTTCTGTTTCTTATTCATTGGAACTTGAACACAGCCCAATCAATATTTAACAATTTACTTGGGAAAAGGTTAAACAAACAAAAAATAAACAAAACAAAAAAACAAAAAACAAATGTGAGCTTGTCTTTATTATTACTATTGTTATTATTTTTTTTATTGGTTTTTAAGTATACAGATTTCTAGATTTTTAAACCACACACATCTATAACATTCAGATTTTCAAATGCAGTGCTACCTTTACTTCTAGTAAGGTATAAAAAAAATATCAGTTACTTTTAAGATAGTAGTTCTGTAGTGGAGTACAGAGCATTTGGAAACGCATGTGGCTATTTTGCATATAACAGCAGGTTTTAGGTAGAATGGAACGACTTATTCTCCACATGTCAGTCATGTTATTTGGTTTCCAGTTCATGTCTCGTTTCTATTTTAGATCAATGAGTTGTATAATGGAGGTTGGTTATATATGCTCATTTGAAAGAATTTAAATCCTGTTCCAAATTGAGAGGTAAAATAAATAATTGACTTACAATTTTAAAGACTATGAGGGTATCAAGCGTTTGCGACGGCATTAATGCCATAGAACAGAGTATATGCCAGCCAAAATGTCCTCTGTCTGAGACATGCTACCTGCTGTGTTTAGTTGCAGGGAAAAGCAGCTGGAGATAGGCCTCTCTATCCAGCAGGTGGGCGTGTGCCGGCAGAGTGGCTGCCAATAAAAGGATGCCGATGCCATACCTCCAGGCAGCTGGGAACCGATGTCTGTCTGTGTAACTTGGTTAGTCTACCTGTCTACAACCACCATGTGTGTAACCACGGTTGTTTCTTCAGCCTGATGCTAGGGACTAGCTAGGGGATCTGGAAATCAGGTTTTTCAGGTTACAGTAATTTCGTCTGTGACCTATCATTGTTGGTACCATCTCGTGGCCATTTTCTTTGTTACTGTAAATAAATCCTGAGTGGCATTTGAACATCATGTCTCTCACAATCAATCAGTGGGTAACTCAAAGACTGCAAAATGATAAAAAAAAAAGTGACACGATTTACATTACACACGCAAGCTTCAGACAATTAATTTGGCAAGAAGTTTAGTCCGACCATGTAGTTTCTTAACAGGCACTTGTATACCAAAGAAAGAACACATGTACACATAAGGCTAGGTTGTTCATTAATAAGATGGAATGTCATTGAATCAGTATGTGAAGGCAACACAATACAAAGCCAAACCAGAAATAAATGATACCGACTTGTCAGCTGCACAATGTTAGTTGAAGGCTCAAAGAAAGAAAATAAAAGTCCCAACAAATATAACAAAGGGAGGTTGAAATTTCAACTGCCACAGAGACCTATATTTGCAAAAATGATGTATTCACTGCCAGTAGGCTAGACTGCGTTTTGTCTTACGGTACATGTACCACTACGTGCCAAAAACTGTGACTTCCCTGATAGGCTGCTACAAACATTTCTCAACAAAAAAAAAAAAAATGACTGTCTGAACAAATTATAGTCATCTGTGGGTAAACAAGGTCATGAAAGGACTTGTAGTGCAGTACATTCAATATACAGACTTTCTGTAAGCTTTTCTCAGGGGAAACATTTATGGACAGATTTTTAATAGACTGAACTGCTTTACATTTGTTTTAGAATTGTGTCTTGCTCTAAAATTACATGCTCCAGATCAGTTGCACAATGTATTAATTGCTTTTGTGGCCTTTATGCAATATTGTCTTGTTAGACTTTGCAGTGACAACAGGATAATACCACAAGAATTGGTTAAGATATACAGTTAAGTCATATTATGAAACATTTCTGAAACCCCACATTATTTCATTGATTTCTAATTGTTAGCCATTAAATAGGTGGAAATTAACAATAACAATTGTGTGCACATCATGTTATTCTCAAAGGTGATTTAGTAAAAACAATATCAATGTGCTCCTGGCCTCTGGAAACAATTTGGAATACTTTCACCAGTGTAACACTGTCAGATCTATTTTGAAAAGGGACTCTGTGTCCACTATTTCAGAAATACCGGAAAGTAAATATTTTTTTTAAAGTGCTTTCTGAGGGGGGTTCTTGCTAATTTTATTATGTACAGTATATTAGGATTATCAATTCACGTTAACCCTTTCAGTCCTGAATTCTTTTTGTCGGAATTAAGGCTGGGACCAAATCAAAACTTTGACAACCCGCTAATCGCACTTAACAAAACTATTTGGATAAGTCTCTACCAGCTTTGCACATCTGGACACTGCAATTTTTGCCCATTCTTTGCAGAATTGCTCAAGCTCCGTCAAGTTGGATGGGGACCTTTGGTGAACAGCAATTTTCAATTCTTTCCACATATTCTCAATTGGATTGAGGTCCTGGCTTTGACTGGGCCACTCCAGGACATTGACCTTTTTGTTTTTAAGCCACTCCAGTGTGGCTTTGGAAGTATGTTTGGGGTCATTGTCCTGCTGGAAGATGAATCTTCTCCCAAGTCCCAGGTCTCTTGTAGACTTCAGCAGGTTTTCTTCCAGGATTTTTCTGTACTTTGCTGCATCCATTTTGCCCTCTATCTTCACAAGCTTTCCAGGCCCTGACGCAGAGAAGCATCCCCATAGCATGATGCTGCCACCACCATGCTTCACGATAGGGATGATGTTCTCAGGATGATGTGTGGTGTTAGGCTTGCGCCAAACATAGCGCTTAGCGTTGAAGTCAAAAAGCTCTATACTGGTCTCATCAGACCATAGAATCTTCTTCCACTTGGTCTCAGAGTCTCCCACATGCCTTCTGGCAAACTCTAGCCGAGATTTGATGTGAGTTTTTTTCAACAATGGCTTTCTTTTTGCCACTCTCCCATAAAGGCCAGTTTTGTGACGCACCCGGGCTATTGTTGCAGTTCAGCCGTGGAAGACTGTAACTCCTTTAAAGTTGCCATAGGCCTCTTGGTGGCCTCCTTGACTACTGCCCTTCTCACCCGGATACTCAGTTTTTGAGGACGGCCTGTTCTAGACAGATTCACAGTTTGCCATATTCTCTCCATTCAATGCCTTGGAAATGTTCTTATATCCTACCCCTGATTGGTGCTTTTGAAGAACCTTATTCCGGATTTGCTTTGAATGTTCCTTTGTCTTCATGATGTAGTTTCTGTTAGGAAATGTACTAACCAACTGTGGGACCTCCCAGAGATAGGTGTATTTAACCTGAAATCATGTGAAACACCTTAATTGCACACAGGTGGACTCCATTCAATTAATTATGTGACTTCTAGACAATTGGTTGCACCATAGCTTATTTAGGTGTGTCTAGCAAAGGGGGTGAATACTTATGCAATCAATTATTTTCTGTTTTATATTTGTAATTAATTTAGAACAATTTGTAGATTTTATTTTTCACTTTGACATTATGGACTTTTTTTGTGTTGATCAGTGGCAAAAACTCCTAATTAAATCAATTTTGATTCCATGTTGTAACACAATAACATGTGGGAAAGTCCAAGGGGGGGTGAATACTTTTGAGAGCCACTGTACATGAGAACATTTTCTTTTGTACATATATTTATACATTACCTCAGACTAGGAGTCCTGTGAGGTTCCAACATGATTAAAACAAAAATGTTCAATGCCTGCTTTGGAACCTATTGACCATTTTTTGTCTACATTATAAAATGTTATTCTTGTCACCCACATATTTTACTGCATAACAGAGAAGAGAGGACATGTCAAATTAATTTACACTTTCTTGTAAGTTCTTCAAGGCTGTAAAATCATCTTTTGCTTGAAAGGTGAAGGGACATAATAAACCTGTCATCAGATTTAGCCGTAGTACCAAAACATTCAAAGAATTACTGTAGGGCCTTTTACCAACACTGTGCTTTATATTTGAAAATTGGAGGTGTTACATACATAAGTGGTACTATTTACACAACTGCCTTTCATCTCACAAACTAAGGTGCAGTAGGTCATTGTAATACAAGTAAACTAGTTCATATACAAGGTCTATCCTCTTTATCACCTTTCTCAAAGAGGGAATATAACCGATAGGAATACATTTTTTTCACAAATTATTACATAGTTACAAAGATTAAATTCAATTACAAAAATATAAAAAAATAATTTTTTCCTTCATTACACATACTTGTTCCCTATACCATAGAAAAAGCATAACAAAGTGTAATAAAACATATTTAAAACCCGGTAAAGCATATTAATAAACATGGCAAACCAGGGTAAACTGTGGTAAATGCATAGCATAACTATAGGAAAAGCAAGGTAAAACTACAAAAATAGCATGCAAAAATACAGTGGTAAACTTTTATAAGGGTTTTTCAATGTATATTAAAAGAAGCTTTTTCGTGAACCTCATCCCACTGTATTCACTGTAAGTCTCTTTGTCATCCATGATTATAAAGATCCTCTACTGTTGACTGTTTTGACTATTTTCTCTTAGGATATGCATTGCATTAACTTCCAAACAAACTTTATTCAGAGTATAGGGTTTACAAAGGAGCAGTTTAAAGGTAAACAAGAAGGATCAACCGCCTATATATGGAAACTAGGATAAAGTATCAAAATAATTAAAAGCTGTGTATTTGTATTAAAAAATACGGCATTTGTAAGTGACTTCAGCTTTAACACTTAATTTAGCAATTTCCATAATGTACTTGTGTTGACTGGAACCACACATTGAATATTATTATTATTATTTATTTCTTAGCAGACACCCTTATCCAGGGCGACAATTTTTACAAGATATCACATTATTTTTACATACAATTCCATTATGTTTTACACACAATTACCCATTTATACAGTTGGGTTTTTACTGGAGCAATCTAGGTAAAGTACTTTGCTCAAGGGTACAGCAGCAGTGTCCCCCACCAGGGATTGAACCCACGACCCTCCGGTCAGGAGTCCAGAGCCCTAACCACTACTCCACACCAAACAAAATGTACAAAAAATCTAATCAGGAATTTTGCAGGGTTAATAAATTTGGAGTAGAAAATGAAGTGTTGTAAGAAATGCATTCAGTTAATTTAAGAATCTGAAAACGGTAGTAAAAAAGGAGACTATCAAGGAAAATGTAAAGGAATGTACCAGGGGTGATAGATTGCACCTGTCTTCCATACACCTCCACATAATGATTTAATTTTAGAAAGTGAAAGGAGTATTTTATAGAAGTAAGTTTGACAGAGAAATGTAGCAAATGATCCACGGAGTACGCATGGAACCAAAGAGGCTGGCTTTGAAGCTGCACTGTACCTCTAAATTACCTTTTTAACCTTTCTACATAATTCCCATTCTTTACTGCAAAGCCCATACTTTTAAATTGTGTGAACCTTTCAGACATATGTCTTCCTGTCCAATGTGTTGTTAGTTTTAAAGAAATGTACCTGTTTTAAGTATTTTCATTAGCTTTTTTTATTATTATTAAAACATATCTGTGCCTCAACAAATCGGTAAAACAGAAGCCTTTTTACTATGCTCTTATGAACCTCAAATGCACACTGTGAACACATACCAAATACTGTGCTGTCTTGCCAACTATTGGTCTACAGTGAAGGTTCCATGTAATATCTTACCAATTTCCACATTTTGAAATAAAATACTGCAACCCACTGCGAGTACCATACATTGTTTTGAGCATCTAATTTCCACCACCTGGATTGACATCTGTGCATGATAAGGATCAAGACGCAATCATTTGGCAAAGGATTGATTTTACCTCTGAAAACCATAACCATTTGCTCTCTTCTGGCTACATATGTTTCATATAAAGCCACAGGATCAATTGCCGAGCACTAAATTTAGTCCACTTAATGCGCCCAACAGTGAGTTTGATCCACTTGCTTAGACGAATCATAGTAGCATTGCTAATCTTAATTGCAGTCTACCAAAAGGGATCATCAGTTAAAGTAGACCAGGTTTAGAAATATTTCCTTCTGTTCAATATGGGTTATATCAGTGTTTCTCAACAGCGGTACCGCCCAAGGGGCGTTCTGAAGCCAAAGGGGCGTTTACATTCAAGAGGGCAGGAGGGGGTGTTTGAGCTAAAATCCAAAAGGGGGGGGGGGGGCGTTGTGTTTTCTTATTTAAAATTAAGGAAACTTTTATTTCAAAATGTTAATTAACTACTTACACACAATGTGCCAGTGATGTACTCACTGACATGTGCACTATATGATTGTGTACACATCAAGTCAGAAATGGTTGTTGCTGCGCAGCAACGTTACTGCCATTTGTGGTATCTGGTTTGTCATGTAAATGTAATATGGTCCAATCAGAACGAAGCAGCCGTTCCATTTATGCCTGTTGCCATGTTATGTTACACGTCTGAATTTCACAGTTTATTCTTATTGTTATCTAGTGATGTGCATTTGATGAGATTTTTGGAATCGGTTCCGAACCAGGTATTTCAATTCTGGTTCCAAAACTATTCAGAAAAACATATCCGTATGTCAATGTGTGAGCAGAAGTTCCGACAATATTGTGCAATCTATGAAATCGCCCTGTATAATTAAAGTTAACAAAATAGTCAATAATCTCCAATTTGCACAGTAACGGTTTTATTACAACAGCGAAAGCCATTGTGTGCTTGTATATGAACCTTGTTAATTGCAATTTCACAAAGCTTACAATTAAACAAATCTTTAACCACATGGTATGTGCAAACAGGTCAGAGGATGTTAGGATCCGAAGCCGAAATACGACCCCATCGGCTTGGGGTTAAATTACTTTTTTTAGATAGCTAAAATCTTGTCGCATTCGGCTTGTGGTTGTCTTGCGAATGATCCCCTTGAGGTACAGAAGATTAACTTTACCCAAAGCGTTTTCATCACTTCATGTAAAGTGAGACTGAATTATTCTCCAGGGAAATACATATAATTAAAAATAAATAAATAAATAAAAATTAACCCCCCCGTTATTGCTGTAATAAATATTTTGCATACCTTTTCTTCTAAGTGTGAACATGTCAGTTATAGTTATCAAATGTATTTTTGACAAAAATTAATGTTTTAATAATCAGTTTTACTAAAAACATAATAGTACTGACTGGAACCGGATCCCTGATATTTGTATCCAGTTCGTCGGTTCCAAAGCAGGAACCGGGTACCCGATTTCAAAGGAACCGTTTTGCATATATCTATTACTATCTACAGCATGGCGCAAGCAAAGAAGATATGTTGGCAATATTCCATAATAGTAAGCATTTTATGCATGTATCTACATGTCGATTATACCAGTGACTGGGGTTTTATTATTTTTGTTTTATGAATTATTTCTCTGTAATTCTCGGAACTAGTGACATTAAATGTAATTGATAATTGACGTTAATTAAACGGCATTGTTAATCGGCAATAATTCTTAATTTTTTTATTTTCTGTGGCAAAGGTACGATGACTAAGCTCAGCTGATCCTTAGGGAGCTTTGTTACGAAAAAGGTTGAGAAACACTGGGTTATACACCATGTTATTCTTTATGCTCCTCATGTCGATATTACATCACCCAGGAATAATGCATATTTTTAATAAACATAAGCATTTTAAACATGCAAATGCTTTTCCAATATTAATACTGTGCATTTACATTGTTTTGTTTTGTCATTATTGTTCTGCATACTGTACCTCCTTTTACACTGTGCTTTACAATGTTTTCACATATTACACTGTGCTATGTTACATTGTATTGTAGCGTTTTGTGCTATGGGGGTGAGACAGACTCGGGGGAGACCAGATGAAGTTCCACATACTTTTATTCTTCTTTTTAATAAACACAACGAAACCCTGTTTGGGCCGGGGTTCACGCCAAAATAATAAACTCTACCGATCTGTCTCCCTCTATTACACCGCAGACTCACTGGGGGTTCACACACTGTTTCACAGACAAGCACTCTCTCAGCTGGTACTCTGTCTCTCACAGTCTTTCTCCAGTCAGACATCCACACGCATTCTCCTCGGCTCCCCCTCCTACTTATAGCCTCCGGGAACCGCCCACACACACACACACACACACGCACTCACGCAGACACACACTAACGACGAGCCCCGTACCCTCACAATACATGGAACCTTAAACGGGACGTAACAAACAATACAAACACAACGTCCAGGATGCTGCCATCGCTAGGGTCGTTACATAGCCCCCCCCTTAGTCCCTTGTCCCCGAGGGAAGAACAAAGTCTCAGAAACGACCCGGGAGGCGATGATGTCTTTGCGGGCGGGAGCCCTGTGTGGAGGACGGGCTCCTGTCAGCCACAGGGGACAGGGAAACTGAACCGTCGGGGGAGGAACCCTCAGCCCAGGGTGGATCAGGAGGGGGCAGGAGAGGACTGTCAGGAGCTGCTGGGTCAGACGGTGCTGGGTGTCGCCCCAGGTAGGGGACCAGCCGATCCTGGTGCAGCACTACCTTGCGTCCCCTGTGAGGCAGCTGCACCCGGTAGGCCACGTCCCCGATCCTCTCCAGGACATGGCAAGGACCAAGCCAGTGGCTGCCCAGTTTGGGGCAATGGCCCCGCTTTTGCCGTACACCAGCGGCCTGCAACTGGTCCCTAGCGAAGCTGTGGGCTGATTCCAGTCAGTCCTGTAGTCTCCTGGCATACTCAGGGCCCGGGGGTACACTGGGTGCATCTGGGGGGCGACCAAAAGTTAGCTCCGCAGGAGTGTGCAGCTCACGCCCCAAAATGAGCAGGGCAGGGGTGCAAGCGGTGGAGTCCTGGACAGCAGAGCGGCAAGCCAACAACACGACAGGCAGGTGGGTGTCCCAGTCCCGCTGGTGGGCGGCGGTGGTGACGGCCAGCTGCACGGCCAGCGTGCGGTTGAACCTCTCCACCAGTCCGTCGCTCTGGGGGTGCAGAGGGGTGGTCTGTGTCTTCTTGATGCCCAGGCGCCGGCACATCCCGGCAAAGACCTGTGACTCAAAGTTGCGTCCTTTGTCCGAATGCAACTCTTGAGGGACCCCGAACCGGCTGAAGAACCCCTCCAGCAGTGCTTCAGCAACCATCTCTGCCTCCTGGTCTGGCAAAGCGTACGCCTCTGGCCACTTAGTGAAGTAATAGAGGGCCACCAGAATGAACAGGTTCCCCCTCTCCGAGCATGGGAAGGGGCCTAGTACGACCACTGCAACCCTCTCCATAGGCCCCCCGACCTGCTACTGCTGGGCGGGCGTGCGACCGCCTTGGGGTCCCTTCCGGGCAGTGCAGATGTCGCAGCGTCGGCAGTGGTCCTCCACGTCTCGCCTGCACTGCCCCCAGTAGAACGACTGGCGGAGCCGCCTCAGGGTCTTTGTCACTCCGAAATGGCCAGTGCCTGGGGTACCATGATGGGCCTAGCCTAGCACCTCCTGTGCTGAGGTCTCCGGGTTGGCTAAAGCTAAAGCCGGGCTCCCCTGTATATGCAGTGTCCCGGTCTGGAGGTTTAGCTGTCCGCCTGTGTAGCGCAGGAAGTCCAGGCCCAGTATGCAGGGGTCCTGTACAGCTGCTACCCAGACAGGGTGGTGTACTGTCCGTCCAGCCACTTCAATAGCAAGGTTGCCCTTTCCTTGCATGGGGGCTAGTTCTCCAGTCACAGTGCGCAACTGCATGGCGGTGGGCTCCAGCCGGACCCCTGCAGGGAGCACATTGGGGCGGATGAGAGTCACCGTGGAGCCAGTGTCCATGAGAGCAGTGCACGGGACCCCCTCAATGCGGACGGGGACATGGCAGAAGTCCCCAGCAGTGGTCCTTCCTACCGCTATAGCTGACTGGCACGGTCTGTGGTCGGCTGTTTCCATGGGGGGTGACGCCCTGCTCTGTCGGCTACACAGGTTAGTACTGGTGGCGAGTGCTACAGCTGGGTGGTCCGCGATTAAGGGGACTGGACTGGGGGCACGCGTCGTCCCGTCTATGCGGGCCCCTTGGCGTTTCCCTGTGGTTGCTGTGTCAGGCGTGGTGGTGTAGCAGCTGCTGCTGGGCAGTGGCGCCGTAGGTGGCCAGGCTGTCCACAGCCCCAGCACAGCTGTGGGGGGGTCTCAGGAGTCCGAGCTGGCTGGGTGATCGCCACCCTGATGGTGGCCAGATGGGGTCAATGGTGCGGTACGGGGCCTCTTCTTCTTCTGCTTGGGCCATGCGAGCTCTAGGTGGTGTGTGGTCAGGCCACCTCTTCTGCTGGGCACTCTCGCTCCCAGGGGCAAGGTCCCGCTCCCCCTCCTCGAGCACCGCCTTGACTCGTTCGGCGTGAGCCACGGCAAGCTCTAGGGAGGTTGGGGCAGCAAACCGGACCTGCTGACGCAGAGCGGTCGGGGTCAGTCCGCGAACAAAGGCCTCAACAGCCAGGTCCTCCTGGGTGGCTGGCGGGAACGTTGGGTACCCCCTCCGGGCCAGGTACCGGACATCAGCCGCCAGTACGCCCAGTTTCTCTCCGGGAGCTCTAGTGCGGTTGGCCAGCTGCAGGCGCAACCCGACTGCGGGCTCCACTCTCCCAAAACGGCGCTCGAGAGCTGCGGTTAGCACCTCGTATTGGGCCACCTCGTCTGGGCCCAGGTCCAGCAGAACCTGCAGCACTTCTCGCTCTAATGCAGCCACCAATTGTCCTGCTTTCCCTGTCGGCCCCCAGCCATTAGTGAGCGCTGCCATCCTGAATTTGGCGTGGTACGCCTCCCATGGCGATCTGCCGTCACAGCGGCCTGCTTTCACTGACTGCCGGCTCGCCCCTGGCATCATATTCTCCCCACACCGCATATTCTCTCTCCCGTGATCGACACAGGGCTCATGTCGGGGCTTAACATCACACTCTCTTGTCAGACACACGCTCAGTTCAGCAACCAATTCCCTATAGCTACTACAGCCATTTAGATCGACGGTGGTTAGACAATGTCTAAGGAGGCTGTGTGGTCCAGTGGTTAAAGAAAAGGGCTTGTAACCAGGAGGTCCCCGGTTCAAATCCCACCTCAGCCACTGACTCATTGTGTGACCCTGAGCAAGTCACTTAACCTCCTTGTGCTCCGTCTTTCGGGTGAGACATAATTGTAAGTGACTCTCCAGCTGATGCATAGTTTACACACACTAGTCTCTGTAAGTCGCCTTGGATAAAGGCGTCTGCTAAATAAACAAATAATAATAATAATGTAAAGCCTCTTCTTCTAAACAAGCAATTAAATTACTGGCTTTCTCTCTGTCTGTCCAGTTGTTTATCATTGCCATCAGTTCGAACTGCTTTACAAAGTCTCGCCAATCGGCCTTACAGTTGTACTGCAGACGGCTGTAGTAAACCCCCTTGTTGACATTCTGCTGCAGGGTAGGCGTG
This sequence comes from Acipenser oxyrinchus oxyrinchus, assembly GCA_030684275.1. Lineage (NCBI taxonomy): Eukaryota > Metazoa > Chordata > Actinopteri > Acipenseriformes > Acipenseridae > Acipenser > Acipenser oxyrinchus. The sequence continues at coordinate 33,900,238 of CM060247.1, forward strand.
TCCGATGGTGACGCTGCCTCCTCCTTGACGCGCACTCACGTTCCTCCTATCTCTGTGGCCGATGACGTCCTTGCGGCGGCTGAAGAACCTCCTTCTCCCTCGATGACGTTCGCGCAGTGCCCCTCAGCCTGCAGGGGGGTCTGTCTGTCTCCCAGCTCCGCCATCTTGATCCCTAGTTCCTCTTTCGCCCAAGAGTTCTTGCTCCTCCCTCGCTCCATGTTCTCCTCCCCACGCGGCGCCCATTCTCGGGTCGCTCCTGACCCTCAGCTACCAGCTCCTCCAGTCTGGCTCGCAGCTCGTCTCCTCTCATCTCTCTCGCGTCCGTCATCTTCTTCCTCTTGCTTCTGTTTCACCCCTTGTGGCAGGCTCTGTACAAATCCCTCTCCTGAAACACCAATGTAGCGTTCTGTTCTATGGGGGTGAGACAGACTCGGGGGAGACCAGATGAAGTTCCACGTACTTTTATTCTTACTTTTAATAAACACAACGAAACCCTGTTTGGGCCGGGGTTCACGCCAAAATAATAAACTCTACCGATCTGTCTCCCTCTATTACACCAAGAGACTCACTGGGGGTTCACACACTGTTTCACAGACAAGCACTCTCTCAGTCGGTACTCTGTCTCTCACAGTCTCTCTCCAGTCAGACATCCACACGCATTCTCCCCTCGCGGCTCCCCCACCTCCTACTTATAGCCTCCGGGGGAACCGCCCACAACACACACACACACACACACGCACTCACGCAGACACACACCAACGGCATGCCCCGTACCCTCACAATACATGGAACCTTAAACGGGACGTAACAAACAAGACAAACACAACGTCCAGGATGCTGCCATCGCCAGGGTCGTTACAGAATTTTTTGAAGCAGCATTTTTCATGTTTGTGTTTCTCTTGGTAGACTGTAGGAGGAGTGTATTATAAAGAATGTGAATATTTTTTGTCTTTGTACCTTAATAATACAGTTAACCTATAACAATATACCATGTTGACTCTATAGATATTTAGAACAGAACAAATGGTGAATTTTCACTAAAATGTATCTTTGGTTTCTTCTCCATGCGAATTACGCATATTATTAATTGCAGTTTGGATGAGATTATTTTTATATTAAAATACTCAGAAACGTACTATGGATATTGAAAGTATGAATGCCAAACAGCCTTTAACAAGCAGGCTGTAGGTTAGGAGACAGTCTTTGGCAAAAAGGCAGGATTGCTATGGAGCACAACTTTTGTCCTGGCCTGCATGGCACAGTGAAAGCCCTGCCGGTGCATGTGTGTGTGTGCGTGTGCGTGTGCGTGTGTGTGTTTGTGTGTCTGTGCGTGGGGACTGGTGTGTTTTCTGTCTCCCTTTTTAATCATGAAATCTTTGAGAAAAAATATTTAATAAAATACAAAATCGCAGTCATATTTTCAGAAACCTTAAGTGTACTCCGTTGTTCGGATAACAGAATCTATTACGGTACAAATTACAATTTGAAAGACAATTATGCTGTTTACATAGTAGTGATTGATGTCAGTATTATTTTGCTAAATTATATTTCTTGTGAGTAGGATTTTTCAATTTGGTTTTGCAGTTGGTATTTTCTGTCCTGACATTTGCTTATTTTTTTTTTTAATAATCTTCCATCGAACATGTTTACATTAATATTTTTAAATCAGTTATAATCAAGGTGTTAAAATAACGTTTCTTGATTCTCATCAGCGTAACAATTGCCTCAGAGGTCCCCTGATTATTTAGAGTCCAACTTTTTGTTTTACAGACATTCTTTTTTTTTATTGACTCATGCTAAGCCAGTTGTTTCAGCAACCTCACTATGCCCAGCTTCCTGGGTAGCTTTCAGGTACTGTATAATGAGCCACTGATGCTCTATCCTTCACACTGTACTTAGTGGTGCTGGACACTTACTTCCCCTCAGTCACCAAGGGATTAGGATACCAATCAACAACTACTTTATTGAATACCTTATGAACATACCTGAACCACAGCAGTATATTAAACACTATAATTCATTTGTATGTAAAGGTTTAATAGTCATAATCTTATTGATAATCAATTTATAGATATACAGTATGAGTTTATTGTATTGTGTTGGGGTAAGATTCATACCATGATCTCTGCAACTGATTGTATTTTATTTGAAGCTGCTGCAAATATTGGCTTTATGAGGTGAGTTACTGCTAAACTGTCATGTTGGATTTGTAATATATACAACACTTCAAAGATTGACAGCTTTCATATTGGCATATATTTTAGGTTTACTCAATAGACCATTCAGATGATCTGCTAGTCAACTTCATTTTTTATTTAAAATAAGTAAGAAGTAAAGGAATGTTATGTTATTTTTTAATTTTAAAATAACAACGGGATTCCCCAGTTGATAAATAGTATGTGTACAAAAATATCGAAACAAATGTGATTTTGTTGAAAAAGATAGTTTCACAACATATACATGGCAGGAGTAGCAACAGTAAGTAATGTATGTGTTCTAAACAGAATAAGGTTTTCAGTATCTCTTTAAATAATAATGCTTCACAATCTTCAAAGATACTTACCCTCTCTGTATTCTGCAATTGCTTCTTATTATCATTAAAATTCAGTGGAGCACAGATTTAATTCCAGGATTGCCAATTCAACAAAATAAAGCTGGACACAGTTTAATAAAGATAAGTGCACACTCTGGACTGCTTATCCCTCAGGTAAATAACCTATTATCATCTATTGAAATCAAACTGTAGGATGTTAGGTGCAGTGAATGAGTAATTTAGTGAATTCTACAAGAGGACAAGCAGCTTTTACAAAGTATCAAAACAAAATACATTTTGCTTAACTATAACATAAGCGATGCAGTAATTGGGTCATTTGTTAAAATATGGCTGGTAGTGACAGCAGGACATGCTGGTAATATTTTATTCTGAGGTGTAGCTCCAAGGCAAAATGAACACAGTCCTCTGAGACCCATGATAACCTACAAAGAGGGCAACAGTAATCATATTGCAGACACAACAGATGGCAGTATACAGGTCACAACACAAAGTAGTTGCCTGTAGGGTCTAACATTCTAGTTTACTGCCTTCTGGGTTGTCATCCTGTGTGGTAATTCTCTTATTGCCATCATTTGTAACCCAAAAAGTGCTTGATTCACAGGGCTTGAGGTACAAACAATTTAACATCCATCTGCATTCCGGAGAGAGATAGAATAGCTAGCTAAATCACTAAGATTGAATTTGCATGTTCAATCCTGAGCCCTGGAACCACACTGAATAGGATTTTGTCAACACAACATGAACAGAAAAAATCAGAGGGGTTAAGGGGGTTGACATATGTTGAACACATGTGATTCAGTGAGATTTACACAAAACAGTATTATAACATTTTCAGAGTCCTGAACCCACATCTTGGCTCCTCAGCACCCCCCCAGTAATATGGAATAACGGGTTTGTACCAATAATATTTTATACTTGGAATACACAGTTAGATTAATTTTACATAGTAAACCATATTTGATTAAATCATGTGTAGTACATGATCTCTCTGTTAAGAGTTCACATGATTAAATAATTAAAAAATTAGTAAAATTTGGCCCTTGAGTATAAAGTACTCAAAATAATTTGAGACGAGTTAATTTTCCACCTTCTGGGCTATAATGGATTTACACAAACCTCTCTTTATAGTTTATACATATTTACATAATAATTTCAATTAGACAGCAATTGTATTTTTTATCATTGTGACATGCTTTTGTCAACTTTTACTTTCGGAAGTCAGAATCATGGCAGGTTGCACCATTTCTCTGCATGTTCTTTGTGTTCATCACTGGCTACCCTGAAGCTCATATGTACAGGAGGTAAGGTGGCTCTGAGCCAGGGTCACTCAACTTAGTGTCATAACCAGGTACTGCGATGCTTGGCATTAGCACTGGAAGAATGGTGTAATAACATCAACAGCTCTCCGCATCTATCAGCGATAGCTGACCCCCATCCAGGAGTGCAACCAGCAGGTAATATTATTAGAACTAAGATTCGCCTGGGACAATTGGAGACTGCTAGAGATTGGAGAAGGCAGGCAGATGTTGGCCAGCACCTTATTTTCCCACCCAAGACTGCTACAATTACCCTTCGACTTGACATTTACCTGTGGTCAGTCTCAGCACGACTTGTTTTCCTGGTGTAGCTAACAGTGTCATGGGAGACTTATTGCAGGTTCTTTTTTTTTTTTTCTAAATTCATTCTATATGTTATACTTGTGTTGCTGACCCTGAACCAAAAAAAATAAGAAACACAAGAAATTTATTTTAAGTTTATTAGTATATTATGTTAAGTTTTGCCCAAAAAGGACAAATATAATAAACACTAACAATTAATATCTCAGCTATATATGTTTATATGAAGGATTTATATATATATATATATATATATATATATATATATATATATATATATATATATATATATAAGCTTACAAACTGCAAGATGTATTACTCGCAATCTATCAAATTGGGAGCATTTATAAAACTTTTCATTACAGAATTTGTAGCATCTAATAGTGTTTTACAATATAGTTGTACCGTCCAGCTATACCCTGTAATTCAAGGATTGTATTCATTAAAATTTTACTTCCTCTATTAAGTAAACAAGGATTTTACTGCAGATGTACCATACCCATGGATTATGTAATCACGTATTTATGCAACACATTTAAAAAAGAAAAATCACATGACATGATGCCAGACTGCAGTCAGATTTACATAGATGTTTAGTCAGACAAGACTTACAAGTCATGCCAGTATTGTGCCATTTACACATAATCTATAGCTGTGTTTGGTGTACATTGGCATCTTACCGTATAATGCCCATTTTATATTTTGTTTGTTGTGTTAATGTTTTTTAAACGTGAATCTTCAAACACACTGTGTAAGAGCAACAAGTGTGGCCATATGACCAGAGGAAAGGTCATATGTAAAGAGAGTTGGAACTGTTATGGTGTTACTGTAAACTAAAGTTGCAGTTTACATTCCAATGCAAGACCAGTATAGTTAGTTAAAGTGATTAGCCCAAGCCAACCCATTTTTTCCAGGGAAGGAAGCTTCCCTGCAGGTCCCCCATACTGTATATATTGAGGATATCTCCACTCAGGTATGCTGCTCTCACAAGACAGACACACAACATCAGTGAATAAAACAGTGCCTGTCGTGCAAAGAGAAGCAAAAATCAGTAACTGAAATCTCATCACTAAAAAGGTAACATTACATTTAAAAAAGCCCTTTATAATCTGTTGTATTAATATTTAATTCTAATAACATACTGTACTTGTGAAAGTATTCTACTAGACAACTGAGGATAGCAGGAATGGATTAAGAGACTGAAGCTCCAGTGTTTAATTTTAATTAACCAGCCTTCCACAGTCCGGCAGGCAGAGTAAACGCACATGTACATAAATACCTATGTTTATGATGATTAAGGTGCCATAGTCACCACAATGACTAGCTTGTCTGCATTGTAAAATACTTGCCCCAAACCATTACAATATTTTGATATTAGGTTATACATTCAATAAAACTATAAATGCCACATGCTGTTTTTAACAAAATGCAAATGTAAATCTGTACTTTCCATTAAAAAGGCACATAAGGCAATGCTAATCAAAGACCATGTGCCAACTATGTGGGATTTCCAAATTTAATAGGTTCAGGAATTACTCAAACTGTAAGTTTAATGAACCTCTCAGCACTTTTTTAATACTGTAGTGACGAATCTTCAGAGAGCACTATGCCTCTGGTGTTTTAAAACTAAACAAAGAACAACTATCAATCTGATGGCAGCTGTAAGAAATATAATTCCCAAACAACAGAGGCATGACCACTTAGTTTTATAAAGCTAGCAAAAAATCAACAATATAATAATCTAACCAATATATGTACATGAATATACATTAAAATACAGGATAATATGTTAGTTTGTGACCCTTATTGATGGTAACAGAAACAATCATAGAAAATGTGATGATAGCAATATTATTCTTAGAAACTTGGTAGGTTGTTTTGGTGTCTTGTACAATGCAACGTCCTGTTGCTATTGCATTGTTAGTTACCAGGCCATTTATTCAAATAACACAGTCGACTAAAACATTTGCTCTCAGATTATATAAAAATGTACACAATCATGTGATTTTTTTTCCAGATTTAGAGGAATTTATTTTTTAACATGTGGTAAAATTGAAAAGGGAATTTAGTAGATTATACAATAATTAAAACGTTAATATTATACATTATAAATATCTCTTCCCTGTGATTCATTTAAACATAAATCTCATTTCAAAATCCCTAACTTGTCTTAAAAGAGCAGGCACACATTTTTTCAAAATATTTTGTGGTGCTTGAGAGGGTGATTTAATTAACATGTATATTAAAAAATCACTGCTCCATGAAATTACAAGGAACAGACTTTTTAAACAAGATGGCAAAGTGGTTTGCAGTGTGCAGGTGTATGGGGTGATGCCGTGCTCAAGAAAAGGACAAACAACAAAGTACTGATGAAATGATGGTTTATTTATAATCCAAAATCTGATGACAACAATAAAAAATAAAGAAAACAGGCAATACACAGCAAAGTGTATTACTCCATTTAAATCCACGGGTTCAGTCCCAAAATAATAAACATAGTATTTAAACACACACAATAAATACAAACACGGTCACAAGTCCAAAGTGAGTGCTGTAGTGCTCGTGGTGAAAATACAATTAATCGTGAACAACTGCTGTGTTGTCCGGTTTAGTGCTGGCCTGTAGCGACAGCGCCGGATCGTGTTAGCCATCTAATAACAACAAACAAGTAGATTCTAAACACGACAAAACAAACAAAACACTCACGATAACAATACGATTCTCCTTCCGGTTCAACGTTAACCATACAAAAAAACAGATCACCATGCCCCCTTGGTTAACGATAATCCGCGGCTGCCACATTGTTTCCCTTCCGGGTCGATGATTTAGTGTACTGTAGCTCCGTCTCCTTTCTAGATGGCCGACTTCCACCTAACCCTGGGAATGAATTGTCTGGCCATGCAGTCCAGGGCACTCTCTTCCCTTTACACAGCGCCCTCACAGGTCGGGAGGGAGATTTATCACCAAGAATTATTCTGTCTCTGTCACAAACACTAATTTAAACACTGTTTTCCTAGGCAGCAATTCACTGTTACTAATGTTTACATATAAAATAGTAACTTTATCAACTTTAGGTATGCAGTGTTTAAAAGGAATCTGAGTATCCCAGGTAGTGTATTTGGAATTCAGGCATTTGTAATACAACTTCTCAATTCAGAATACTGTCAGATTTCACACATGCCTCTTTTATTGCTCTGAGCACACTCTTAAACTCAGGGGAGATGTTTAAGGAGGTGTGGCTTAACAGTGTGCAGGTGCAGGTGGTCAATAAACAGACTACAATTAGAATCCAGGTGCAATGTTGTTTAATGGTTGTATTTCATAATCCAAATGCCTGATGGCAAACAACAGTAAATAATAACAATGTCAATGAGAAGCAATACAGCAGCGTGTATTGCTTATCTGTAATCTGCAGGTTGGCCCCGAAATAATAACAGTCCCGTTTTAATTCACCCACACGTAACACATACACAAACACAAACACCAGTCCACAGTGCGTGCTCTAGTGCTTGTGGTGAAAATACAGTACTTTAGTGCAAACAAAGTGCAGTGTTGTCCAGGTTTGTGCTGGCCTTTAGCGACAGCTCCTGGACCGTGTTTAGCTGTCTAAATAATCACAAACAGTATTATTGCGACACGAGAGTAAACAAACAAAACACTCACGATTTTCCCCACACAAAACACGGGTCCTTCCAGGTTGTTCTCTAACAAAAACGAAGGAACGCTAAATCCTAAAACATCCAATATATCACTCTCCAGAGCTAAAATGTAAATACTATACCTTTGTGATAAAGAGAGAAAGGATCAATGTTGTAAATCTCCCTCCCAACCAGAAAGGGCGCTGTGTAAGGATGGTGGTATGCTGCCTCTTAGATGGACCGCCTTGACGGTAGGCAGAAACTGGAAGGTGACCATATTAGGGGGAGCGCATAGTTGCACATACCCGGAAAGACTCTATGGCAATCAGCTGCGGGATGGCCCTCTATTGGAGAAACCATGGCGACGGGTTGATTGCAGGGAGGGCTTTGTGGGTACAAAGGGAAAGCAGCTACGTCAGTACATCGCCTTGCGCTGACGTGTACAAACAGACGTCCGGAGCCTGTACTGTTTATTATTTGTTTTCTTGGTTTGTGTGTGTTTTTGTTGTAGAGGAGGAGTGAGCCCGTGGAGCTGTTACCACCGATCCAGAGTCTCGAGAGCACTTCCCTGCACAGCACCACATTCACTGGCACCATGCTTCCCAGGACCCGATCACATTGGACGGACAAAGTCCATTGTATTTGTTTTGTTTTTGGGTTTGCAAGCTCACCATGTACCCCCAATACCATTTGACGTATTTACGTACCTCAAGTTTCCCATTCTATTCTATGAGTGGTTTCTCAGTCTAGCGTTTCAGGTTTCATTCACTAAAGCAGTGCTAGTACTGTTGGGGGAGGGTCAGGTGACATTTGTATCCAAATGTGTGTCATGTAGCGATTCCTGTATAGCTGTGGCCGTTTAGAAGGCTGAGATATATTGCAGGAAGCCGTTCAGCTTTTACAAGTATATATATATATATATTAATTTTTTTATTTATTATTAGTTTTACTTGTTTAGTTATAGTTTATATAGTTTTTAGTGAGAGCTAATTATGGCAACGTACATGGTCTTTCTATAATGAGCAATGAGGGTGAAGTTGGTTCGGAGGATTTCGATACCAGCGACAGTGATGCTAACTTATCACTCAGCAATGATGATGAAGAGGATGTGGAGCCAAGAACAGTACAAACTGTACAAACAGAAGAGCATGCAGCTACTTTACAGGTAAGCCAGCTGCAAACGGGAAGCTGTTTGGTTTGAAATGGCAGTACTGTGACGAAGTACTATCAAAACACAGCACTGGGTACAGGCAATGCGGCAGCCAGATCCATCACAATGCCTACGCAAAGCATTTCTGACTATCCCTCCAACACAAGCGAAGCAGACACCGTAAAAAAAGTACAGGGTCTGCTACGAAGATGAAAACAAAAGAAAAGACACAAGAAAAATGAGCAGTGGTTGCGAAGGCAACCCTGGGTTCTGTTGTATTAAACATTTCAATAAATGGCACAGAGCAAGTCGATAATGGCACACGTTTTGATGTTGTTTGATTTTTATTTGATAATTACTGTTTACTGATTATTATTGTTATTATCGTTATTAGCAGTATTTTTGTTTTCATTGTTAAAAAAAACGTTTTTTTCTCTATATTGAATATGGGTATGTAGTACACAGCAGCATAAAAGGTTAATGAAAAACACAGTTTAAGTCATTTATTTGTGTTTTATTCATCATATGCTAACATTTTATAGCAATTACAGGTTTGAAAACATTATTATTATTATTATTTTCAAAATCTGGTACCTGGGAAGGGGTTTCATTTTTACATCTGGAGTTGAAGTGGTTAATTAAATACACAGATTATTTTTGGGAGAAATACTTCCTGGACATTTTATTCATTACACCACTTGCACCTGACGACAACCTTATAGCAATGCATCAATATAAATAAGATATCAATTCAGAAGAGTTCTTACCTTCCAATATATGGAAGTGTAGTTGCAGAATACAACATAAAAACAAGAGATGTCTTTAAAGGCAGACTTTAAAGGGCCTGAGAAGGGAGGTTTGGAACTTTCAGCAGGTCGGCCTGACCTTACACATTCACTAATAATATTTTTCTACTGTTATACTCGAATAAACAGGAATATGGAATCCTACAATATCCTCATAGACTAATACAGAGTACATTATAAAAAAAATCTGAATAGTGTGTTTTAACAATTTGTTTAATATTTCTGTTGACTTTATATTCTTTTAAAATACATTACAGTCATTACAATATTTGTTGCAGTTACACACATGTTCAATTTGTATCCCAAAGATCAGCCTGCTTCCAGTAGCTGTGACAGTCTTGGGTCAGTTTCTACTCTCAGTGAGTCTGTCAAAGCCACCACAGGTGTGGGTGACAGTCTTTAAAAGCCTGATACCTGCAAAAACTTCAATCTTGTTAGCTGGGCTCCCATCTCTACATTCTCATTCCCATCATCAGTGGAAAGACTTCAAATAAATTAAGCTGTTTCTATCAAAGAGCCATCCATCTCTGCCACATACACCTTTCACGCAAAAAAGGTGCTTGCACCTTGTACAATGGAAGACGGGTTTTAGGGTCACTCGTGACGTATCCCCCTCTGGCTCTTTCGATAGAATCAACTGGCAAGAGTACATGTTTACCTTGTACACACGCCCCTATACTTTCTTTTCATTCCAGGGAACATTTATAATGACTTGCTCATTTTGCATTAACATTTCAACTATTATTACTTCAATTTTTCAAATATTAACACGTTTCCAAAATCCTTGCTGCTTTATGAAATGGATGTTTTTCATTCCCCACACCCACAGAGTCACATAAATATATTTCTTTCTATACAGTAAGGTCTGCTGGAAAGGCATTTAAAGGTCATCCTATATAAACAAATCCCCATAAATTAGTGGGGCATAAGAAACCTGTTCAGCAAATTCCAATGCTCATGCTATGGGTCCTTGTTTATTTATTTTATTTTATTATATCATTTTTAAATGTATTTGTATTACTGTTATTATTTGGGAATGCATACCTCATGCAGCAGATTGTGACAGAGAAAAAAGTGCTTGCTTCTCGATTCAACGGCCTGTTTCACCTTTTACGGCTATTAATTCTCGAAGTCTCTATTGAAATATGAGTGCAAGTTTTTCTTTGTCTTATTACAAGCAGCTATCTCTGTTATGATTAATACATCTCACAAACTTGAAATTGTTATTATTATTTTTTATATTTATTTTCTCAAAACCAAGTTACAAAAACCCATAGGTCTTAACCGACTGTATATAATCACTAAAACCAAGACTGCCCTTGAAGCTAATTTTTTCTTCAAACTTATAACATTTCATTGTTTACAACAGCATACCCCATTAGCTGCTTCCACTGAACCTGGAACCAAAGGAGTTAAAAAGGCTTCCAGCTGGCTTGCTCATCAGTGTAGCCATGGTTTCCAAACAAATTTCACTTGTTACAGATTTGCAAAATGTAATACATATACATTTAAAACAGAAAGACTAAACTCCTTATCTCTTCCATTTGGCAAAATGCCCAGAACACATCCAAATGAAATTTAAGAAAGTGTTAAAAGAAAAACTTGTACTCTTCCTTTTTTTGTCTTTTCCTTATTTATTTATTTATTTTTAATAGTTTTTCAATATACAAGCTGCCTGCTGTATTTCAAGAAGGTGGTGCATATTAACACACTTTCTCAATAAACAGTCCGAAGCATTTTATTATTATTATTATTATTATTATTATTATTATTATTATTATTATTATTATTATTATAGAACACAAACTTAATTCATAACATTAACATTTAATAAATAATTTCCGGGTACTTATCTTAATTTGTTCCATTAGCACAGTCACCTTAACAAACAGAGGTCTCTCTCACTCACCTCTGCCTGCCTGCATGCTCTGCAGATCTCCTTGGTTTCAGCATACAGTTCTGGGCACCAATATTTTATTTGTAGGCTGATATAGTGTCCCCTTAAGTACGCTATGTAGTGCTCCTATTTCTGGTGAGCTTAGGGCCTGTCTGCTTGCTTTATGAGGTATTACTTTTTTACTGGTTTTAAACAGTTTGCATAATACTCCCTGCTCCAACTGGTATTTGTCTCCATCTATCAGAAATTCATCTTCTGTAAGAAGTTAGTACATTATGGTGAGACAGGAGACTTGAAGCTGGGTGTGGGAATTTGGGATGAATCTGTGTAAATATTGTGCGGCAGTAGTGATTTTAGTTAACACAATCATATCTGTTTTGTTTTTATTAGCTACATACTGTAGGTTTTAAATGTTTAGTTTTGAAAAAAAAACTACATATTAAGCAAATATGGGTAACACTTTACATTAACCACTTCTTTGATGCCTAAAGCATCTGTTACATCCTAAAAAACGCTCGCTCAGTTCTGCCTAACATAAGGGTTTCGTCCCAATTAAAAACATGTTTTTAAAAAAATACAGAAAGACCCTCTTACTTCTGAGGTTGTCATGTCGACATTATTGAAGCTTCTCACGTTGAGTTCAGTTAGAGAGAAATGAGTTCAGCTAATTTTCGATTGATCTGCTTATGTAAAATATTTTTTTTGACTATTTATTTTTTTATAATTTTATATTTGATCTAATTTTATTTGTCTACTGTCCCCCATTTGTATTTTTTAAAAATAATTCACATATAATTAACAATTCTATTCAAAATGTATCTGATTTTTCTACGTTTAAAAAAAAAAAAAAATTGATTTAGATTAGTAATTATTGATTTTTTTCCTCCTCTCCCCCACCCCTCTTAACCTTTTAGGATATCTTTTTCTTTCTCCTGTTAAAAAAAAAAAAAGATTGTAATTGTTGGTTTTATTGTATTTTTGTGTTCTTGTCCATTTAAAAAAAAAATACAACAAATACATGGGAGGTGTGGATAGGTCAGACCAGATGCTGGATCCATACAATATTGCAAGGAAGACCATGGCATGGTATAGAAGCTTGTCATGTACATAGTCCAGATCTCATTGTGCAATGCCTACATTGTGTATCTAAGTACGGCACCAGAGCCTCAGCTCACATTTCTTGAATTTCAGATCTCTGTGATCTCCAGCCTTTTGTTTGATACACAAGGAGTACCAGAGACTGAAAGATCTGAAGCTTAGTGAGCGGCATTTTATTTGAACACAGCCACAGTCCATAAGCCTATCCTCAAAAAAGGTGCCATGTATGTTCCCCCAAGGGCATACGGAGGGATACACGTTACTACTGTCCACGCTGTCTCTCTCAGCCAGGCCTCTGTTTGGAGGAGTGTTTTGAAGAGGGATTATGGGTAACAAACCATTGAAGGGAGATGTTATGTTACCTATTTCTAAAATCCTTATTTTTGTAAAGATTCACTAATGCCACACTGCTATGTCCAAAATCACTGTTCTTGAGCATCTCTTCTGAGCCAAAAAAAATGACTTCTGAATGTACCCTCACATGGACTCTGAAACATACCGGCGCATGCCGAATGAAGCGTTGTATAAGCTATATTACCTCCGTGTGGAAACACACTAGTCTGTGTGACGAACATGGTCCGTCTAATTTTCCATAATGAAGGAACTTGTACCTTTCGTTTTTCACACTGTACATGTTTCCTTCGCATGTTGTATTTTGATGTATTATTATAATTAATGTTGCATTCAATAAAAATAAATAAATAAATAAACAAATAAATAAACTGTCTGTTCTCATTTCCAAATAATGAAGAGACCCACCCACAATTATATGAGATTCAGAACCAATATATTTTTGGGAATGAGGTCTTTGAGGATGATCTGACCTAAAAATAGTTTTCATTGGCATTTCCTGACACAACACATGCACAATTGTCTTCACATCATTGAGTGGGAAAGTTGAATTCGGCCACAAATTCCAACTCCCTATCAGTTTCTGAAGAATCTGATGTTGAAATATTGTCTGCCATTATTTCGGATCTTCCCTGTGTACAGTCACACTGTGTTGCTGAGGAAATTTGAATTGAAACTGTGAATCTCATTTGCTAGTTTATTTGATACGTGTCAATTCTGAAAACATTCCGAATCAGCTGGAGCTATATCTAAGACTTTGGGGACGTATATTGAAATAACACAGAGCTGCTATAATTGTGGGCGGGTCTCTTCATTAGTTGGAAATGAGAACAACTCCGTCTTGGATTTTCTTTTCCCCGCAACCACTTACACAGCACATTAATCATCAAAATACATCAAAATGCATCTTTCAAACTGCTAGCATTCAACTTGAACTGTTTCCAGCTGCCTCAAACAAGCATTGACTGTCTGCTAACCAGGGGGCGGGACTTGCTTCTACTAAAGTGTGTGTTGTGCACCTGCGTATGCACAGTGCGTGCACGGGAGTGGCTAGCGCCATTCGTTAACAATATTTAGTCTTACAGAATTATTGTAATTTTGATTACTAATTCTGTTTTAAAGTGCGCTATAGTTTTTAGTAATTATTCTATATTGCTGCTTTTTTATCATTTGTGTTGGTGCAAGCAGTAGCAAATGCAGAAGTTAAGAGAAGTACAATGAGAAAAGGACTTTTGTTGTTTGTTGTTTGTTTTTGTTGTTACTATTCCCTTAGCTGCTTTTGGCAAATGTGCTTGCAATATGGTCTTCTACCAAGTGGTGTTCCAAATGTTTTTATCCCGCGGACAAAGTGTTTCTAAGTCCCAAAATGTAAACAAATCTGTATCTAATAGGTATCTGGTAAACATTCCACTTCATAACTCAAATGGAAAGATTCCAACTAATTTATCAGAATGTACTGTGGCACAGTTTAATGTTAAGTTCCTGTCAAATAAGGCCCTGTTTTTAAATTAATTAGTTGTCGATAATAAAATGGACTTCATGCGTCTCACTGAAACATGGCACAAATCCGTCAATTTAGGTTTACTGCATCAGTCTACCTGCAGGGTATACATTTCACAAGAAATCACGTATGACTGGTACAGGATGAGGTATAGCTATTATCTATAAATCTCACTTTAATGCTAAGGTTCTGCCCCTGAAAGACTTCTCTTCATTTGAACACCTTATAGTTAGATTTCCTGCACCATTGTCGTTAAATCTATGTACCGCCTATCGATTAACCCAAGTACAATTCTTCATTCATTTCTGAGATAAATGAATTATTTGCTATGTTGTTTATTGATTCTAAGAAACTGCTCATTTGTGGTGATTTCAATATACATTTGGACTCTCCTTCCACTATGGCTGTAGAATTTAATTCTATTCTTGATTCTTTTGGGCCTCCCAAGTGATTCAGTCCCCCACACATGTTCATGGACATATCTTTGATCTTTATATTTGTAAATGTAGAAAACTTTCTGATCTTGTGTTACAAGATCTAACTATATCTGATAATTTCTTAATTACTGCAAAAATTAATTTTCCTTCTTTCGACCAACCTAAACAAACTAAGGAAATTACTTACCGTACAAAGAGTCTTTTAGATCCGGTGGTCTTTAATGATTGTCTTGCCTCTTCATCATTAGTAAATGTAGTACCGAGTAATGTTGATGATGCCGTGGCACTTTACAATTTGACCTTGACAAACACAATTAACTATATTACCCCACTTAAAACTCAAATAAATAAAATATGATATTCTACTCCTTGGTTCAGTGATGAGCTTAGGGCTTGAAAAACAACTGGTAGAAAACATGTTTTTTGGCTCAGAAGAGATGCCCGAGAACAGTGATTCTGGACACAGCAGTGTGGCATTATGCAAATGTTTGGGCGCATACGTATTATTATACAATGACCAGATACATTCGGAACAGCAAGGTGGGATAGTTTATGTTTTATCTTTCATGTAGTGCTGATGTACCCTTTAATGTAAAGTGTTACCCAAATATGTATTTCTATTTGTCACACTTGCACTTCCGGGGTCATTTCACATTAGCAAGGTCTTCTGGGTAAAATATTGCTGGTTAAAGATGGGAAAGAAGCAGTTGAATGGGTGGGGATCATTTCAACTACTAGGTGAAAAGACCAAGCAAGTGCAATACTATCTGAAAGCATTGCTTGTAAACAGATATTTCTTTAACCAACAGAGTAGTGCCAGCTGTCATGCTTTTAAAATTGCACATATGAGACCTACAGTATACTTTATAATGAATGGAAGTGGAATTATTTTGTTAGCTTCAATCACTTCATGATAAATCCTAACATGAGCCTTTGTCCTTGGTTTTCACCATTGACCATGATCTATTTTTTAAACATTAACTGTGCACTTCTTCCAATCCAAACTCTTTCCCCAAAAGAAGGAAAAACGAGCCCCAAAAATTAAGTAATTAATTGATGGCTATGCTGGCCATACAAAAACTGGTACAATTTCATCAATCTTGCCACCATAAACTGGATTTAAATTGTGTCCTATAGATTTTAACCCCAGGGGATGTTTTCATTCTGCAAGACTGCCTTCCACAGCATGCCCTTTATCTTTGTCTGAAAGAGATCATGTTCATTGCTGAAAACCTAGAACACAGGCTCAAGTAAAACATTGACTATTAAAGACGCACTACGACTATGCATCCCCATTTACTAGAACCAGCTTCAAATCTCATCCCTCTCTTGAAAAAAACTTGTGAGAATCTCCTAGGATGGCTCAGATGAAGACTGAGGAAAAATACATTGTTATACAGTAGAAGATAAGATTTTGTTTATTGCATCTGTTCAGATACAATTTGAATTAGAATGAGTGAAAACATCTACAGTATGAAGAATTTGGAGATTGATTTATTTATCAAATCCTTGCACCCAGGGGAGAAATCAGGGCAGTATATCTAGTTTGAGAAGGATGAAAATTCTGGATACCCCTTGAGAACATGCTATGCAGTGTTCAGTGTCCTAGCCTCGCTGTGGGTTTTAAATCTAACCTTTGAAAAAAACAAAAAGAAAAATGTAATGCAATTTACTGGTGTGACTTTTGTTTCATATATTTATTCTTCAGAATTTTCTGGAAATGGAGGTGGGGTAACGTTTGATTTTTTTCACAGCAAACAAAAAATAATACCTTCCTGTAACTTTGTACATGTCAAGCAGAGACTTTGACCTTTCCATCAATTTCTTCCCCCACATTTTTATTATTGGGGTTTTTCCCAAAAGTATAACAGTTTTAAAGGTGTAATTTACTTGTTTTTTAAACAGGTTTTTAATATGTTTTAATTCCTCACGCAATCTCCAATAAAAAGACAGTAACACAACTCTCTTTTTGAGTAAAAAATCAATTAAAAGTAGGGGGGTTTAAAATCAACCACATTTTGACCCCTTGACCCAATCAGGCTCTTTGCCTTGAACAAACCTGTGCACTGAGTTTGATGTAAATTGGAGATGGTAGGGTGTTAATCCAATATTTTTTTTTATGATTTGTAATGGAATGACCCATCCTCTGAACTCTAAACAAACCAAATCTACCTGTAACCCATAAATTTGGTATTAAAACAAACACACACACACACACAAATCTTGGTGGTATCAAACGGGTTGTCATTTTGCATAGTGTAAAACACCAAACACCAAACAGTGGCACACACCCAGTGGCCCTGGAGGGATCCAAAAGTTTTGTCCCAATTTGGAATGCCCAATTATTCAACCCGGCTCACCGCTGCAACCCCCGCACTCAGGAGAGATGAATACGAACATTCGCGTCCTCCGAAACGTGTGCCGTCAGCCAGCCGTGGAGACTGCCAAAGTACCGCAACCTGCTCAGTCAGGTGCAGGGGACCTTATATTAGTGGTTGGAAATTCTGGCCTGTGATTGGTTAAAACCTCATCATGGGAGGAAAAATAAACTGAACTATTATTATTTGTTTATTTAGCAGACGTCTTTATCCAAGGCGACTTACAGATACTAGGGTGTGTGAATTCTGCATCAGCTGCAGAGTCACTTACAACTACGTCTCACCCGAAAGACGAAGCACAAGGAGGTTAAGTGACTTGCTCAGGGTCACACAATGAGTCAGTGGCTGAGGTGGGATTTGAACCGGGTACCTCCTGGTTACAAGCCCTTTTCTTTAACCACTGGACCACACAGCCTCCTATTCCCCGAACATCCTTACACCACCAGGCAATAGTCTCCATCTGTCATGTGATTAGTTCACATCACTGTCAGTCCCACCCCTTTTCAAGGGGTGTAAAAATAATGTGTAAAATATAATGTAATTGTATGTAAAAATAATGTTATATCTTGTAACAATTGTAAGTCGCCCTGAATAAGGGTGTCTGCTAAGTAATAAATAATAATAAAATGGAACGCCCTCCTCCTCCACTCCAAGAAGATAAAATGGCTGAATGAAAAAACTGCTGAACAGTGATTCTGTGACTTAACAGAAAATTAATTACAAAACATACCACGAAAGATGGTATGTTGTTTAGTTATTTACTTATGCTGTATCAGCTATATTTAAACCAAATACTGTAAAGCCATAAATATTTACGACCAAAATATTTGGTGAATCACACCCATAAAGCCTATTTTGCTCCAGAAATGTTGGCGACCTGTTGCACTGGTAGTAGTATATTACTTCATTATATGTACAGCACTAAGATAGTCATGCCAAAAATGTTTACGTTATTTTATTTCATACGTGAAAAACGCATAATAAAAGGCTTGCAAATATTTATGGCTTTACAGTATATAAAGTCATATTTACTATCCACCCTTACCTCTCATTATTTTAACTGACTCATATATTAAATATGTACTGCAGATTCAGCTCATAGTGGAAAATTATATCCCTCTCGGGATGACTATTGTTACCTCCTGGGTACCTGCGGCTTCGCTCATTATAGCCCTGTTGGTAACAATAGTCTTCCCTCGGGTCAATCATTTTCCACTATAGCCCTCCTCTCCAGTCCATACTTACTATATATATACCCTACAAAATGCCAGGGCAGCGTTCACAGTATGGGTACAAGTGGGGCATCTTTCGGACGTGTTGTCTGCTTGTAAGTTTGACCCCACGACTTGTCCCATGGCTGTAATACTGCAATTTTTGCAGGACCTGTTTGACGAGGGGAAATCACCCTCTACATTAAAGGTCTATTTGGCAGCTATTTTAGCTTGCCATGTCAAGATTGACTTTGTCTCCCCAGGGGCTCACTTCTTGATAGCAAAAGCCTGCTTAACCACTTCAACTCCAGATGTGAAAATGAAACCCCTTCCCAGGTACCAGATTTTGAAAATAATAATATTTTCAAACCTGTAATTGCTATAAAATGTTAAAATATGACGAATAAAACCCTAAACTGTGTTTTGCATTAACCCTTTATGCTCCTGTGTTCTACATACCCATGTTCAATATAGAGATAAAAACAAGTTTTTTTTTTAATTTTAATTTTTGTTTGAAAAATGAAAACAAAAACACTGCTAATAACAATAATAATCAGTGAAGAGTAATTATCAAATAAAAATCAAACAACATCAAAACGTGTGCCATTATCAGCTTGCTCTGTGCCATTTATTGAAATGTTCAATACAACAGAACCCGGGGTTGCCTTTGCAACCACTGCACATTTTTCTTGTGTCCTTTCTTTTGTTTTCATTTTCGTAGCAGACCCTGCACCTTTTTTGCGGTCTCTGCTTCCCTTGTGTTGGGGGATAGTCACAAATGCGTGTACAGGGTTTCTTTGCGCAGGCATTGTGATGGATCTGCCTGCCACAGATGCCTGCTTTATTGCCTTGTACCCAGTACTGTGTTTTCATAGTATTTCGTCACAGCACTGCCATTTCAAATCAAACAGCTTCCCGTCTGCAGCTGGCTTATCTGTAAAGTAGCTGCATGCTCTTTTGTTTGTACAGTCACAAAGGTAAGTGATTAGTTTTTCGGGAACAAAAGCCAAAAAGCACTCCAATGGAGAACGCAAACTCTCAAGTTCCACGGCAGGGTGCACATCTGTGTAAACAGGTGCAAAATCAAATGATGGAGGAATGGCATCATCGTAGGGACCAGTAACAAACACCCAGTCCCCTGCTGTTCATGGCGCCACATCCTCTTCATCATCATCATCGCTGACTGATAAGTCAGCATCACTGTCGCTGGTATTGAAATCCTCCAAATCAACTTCGAAATCTACATCACTCCCATTGTCGCTCTCCGCGTACGTTGCCATGTTTAGCTTTCGCTAAAAACTATATAAACTACAACTAAACAAGTAAAACTAATAATAAAACAAAAAATAATAATTTAAAACAATATATATATATATATATATATATATATATATATATATATATATATATATATATACTGTACTGTATATATATATATATATATATATATATACACACACACGCTAGTAAAAGTAGAATGGCTTCCTGCAATGGCTTCCTTCTAAACGCCTACAGGTAGATTGGAATCACTACATGACATGCAATTGGATACAAATGTCACTTGACCCTCCCCCGACTTTCATTGCACATTCCACAGTACTAGCACTGCCTTAGAGAATGAAACCTGAAACGCTAGACTGAGAAACCACACATAGACAACAACAGTTGGCTAACATAATCTTTATTATTGCAAATTATACATAAACAGTAAAAAAAAATGCATTATCACCTTGTCATTTTATAAACTCAATACTAGTATTTAAATAGATGGGAATTTATTATGATTTTCCTTGTTTGAAATGCAAACAGCAACGGAAAAAGACCATCAATAAATTTCAGTAACAACCAATTGTGTAAGGATACACATTGATAAATTCAAATGTGGGCACAAAGCCCAAAGACCAAGGCAGTGGAGTTCCCATGTTTATACAATCAATTAACATGCTAATAAAAATAAAACAAATAACTGTGATTAAAATAATTCCCTCTATATAGTTAAATTGCAGGATCTACTGCTACACAACAATTGTATAATAATAGCCAGTGTGATAATCAATGTAACAACCAAATATAACATAATTTTATTAATTCCATCAGCAGTAACTGTATAATTAGAACTTCTTTAAACAGGGTTGTGCTTAGCTTTTGTCTAAATTCTAGATTATTATGCATTCTAAAACCTTTATAATTATAATTGTGAAAGGCATATATAGCCTCTGATTATATACCTATCATATTAGTTTTTTTAACAAAAGGCAAATCTGTTGTTTTTATTGGGTCTACCAATTTATATTTCAAATTTCTAAACTAACTGCAAAGTTTAATTCCCATAATCACTTTTTTTTAAATGTATGCACGTTTGTGTGTAACATGTTACTACATAGAATCCCACAGATATGAAGGATAAGGTAACATATAAACAACACAAGCAATAAACAAAAAGTATCATATACTGAAGAAGTAATCTGTTTCATGCTGTTTACTTTAATAACATAATGTTAATGTATTATACGCCATACTGACTGTAAAAAAGAAATCTGAAGGTTTGGTGTTCCATCTGAAAAGAGAATGCCTTTGTCAGTTGTTTTATTATATACCAAGTACATAGTGTTTAAAGGCATTTCCCATTAGATTGCATGAACTTTGAGAAGTTTCCTATGACTTCTTCCAAAATATCCTTAAGTGGCTGACCACACAATAACTAAGACTTGAAGGATGAAGCATAGTGAACGAAGGACACACCTTTTGTGTCATGAAGACACTTGTAAGGCTGCTAAAATGTATTAGGAATTCTCAGAGGGGTGGGCTGCGTCACATGATGTGAAAGTAATTGCAAGTTAAAAAAAATTAAAAATAAAACAATATTTAACATAATTGACTCTATTCTGTTTTTGTGAAGCTCTTCACGTGAAGTGTTGTTTTTCATTCTCACCCCTTATTTTTTTTCGACTCCCAACTCATTTGGCCATCCTGTTTGTTTTCGCAACTTGAAAAAGCACAATCACATGTAAACACTCACACTTCCATAGAAATGAAAAGTGCTTCAATGCCTTTGTTGGAAATATCTGAAGTTAAATTACACCAAATATACATGTTGAGTAGAAGAATCCTTGGGTTGTTAGTATGTTAAGTAATCTGCATGAGATGTCACCTTAGAAACGTGCAATTAGAAGAGTTTATGATGTGCAAGGACTACGATATGTATCCTCCATCATCATCTTCATCATCACCCTCATCTTCATCATCATCTTCAATTTCATCTTCTTCATTAATCACATCTTCCTTACCATCCTCATCATCGGATAAGTCATGGAAATCACCACTTCCAAAGTCACCGGAGGTCTCCAGCTCTACACAGAGAAACACCAGACCCATTAACACATTTTCTTTTACACCCTTATCCAGGGCGACTTACAATTGTTAGATATCACATTATTTGTACATACAATTACATTATTTTTTTACACATTATTTTTACATACAATTACCCATTTATATGGAGCAATCCAGGTAAAGTACCTTGCTCAAGGGCACAGCAGCGGTGTCCCCCACCGGGGATTGAACCCACAACCCTCCGGTCAAGAGTCCAGACCCCTATCGACTACTCCACACTGCTGCCCATGCTCGCCTTCAACAAATAACTAGTTTTCTGTTTAGTGCGTGTGTCTCTGTGTGTGTGTGTGTGTGTGCGCATGTGTGTGTGTGTGTCTTTTTTCTTACCACAGTCTGAAGCTCCATTTGTTTTGGATCCTGTTACTTCATTTCCATATCTGTCAACACACCAACACTGCCCCACACTTCCTTGGCACTGGTTAGGTTTATAATATCCATCCTCATCACAGGATGGGATATACAAGCCTAGAAAATAGAATTGTGTGAAATAATTAAAACTACTGTAATATTAAGTGATACTATAGTCTGAATAATATGTTATTTTATATATTCAATGCTTTTTTTTAAAACAAGGCATTTTTTAGGTTGAATAGCAGTTCCAAGTAATCTGTCCACAAAAAAAAAAACAAACAGGGATGAAAACAAGTCATTATGAAAAAACAAGTCATACAATTGATTTCGAAGTTAAAACGGTGACTAACCAAGTTAATGTCTTGTATCTCCAGAGTACAAAAATGTATACCTTTTTTTATTTTCTTGCTCTTAAAAAGCATTTTAACCCCTTTACAGTCAACTGTTTTTTTTGTTTGTTTTAGAGAACAGATCTCAAACCCCTGTGCACTAGAGTGGCCATTTTGAAAATAACTTTGAAACAGACTTTAAAGTTATGTGTAAAAAGTGGCAGGATGATAACAATGAAAAGAAAAATGACAGGTACATTATTTAAACAGTTGTAGCAACACGTGGGGACGTATAACACTATATTTTTCGGAACCCTGCTACTTACTCTTTAAGTTCTGACTAAAAAGCATAGAAATCCAATACAAGTACATAATAGCATATTCAAAAGTGAAATCTATCCAATTCACAGGGAGGAGCAAAGCCACTTGATGTAATGTTTGATGTAATGGAGTTAGTAATGTATAAACATGAAAAGAGAGGGGCTCCACCTCTTCGAAGGCCCAACATATAGAAGGGGGGTTCCGTCATTGAGGAGACCCGACAAACAGGAGAGGGGTCACCATCTCTGAGATGACCCAACATAAGAAGAGGCTCGCGAACCAGAAAGAAAAACATGGATTAGTATGTATTAAACACATGAGAGAGGTTCCGCCCGTTCAAAGGCCCAACATGTAGCAGGGGGGTTCCGTCGCTGAGGAGACCTGACAAACAGAAGGGGGGTCAACGTCTCTGAGGAGACCTGACATACGAAGAGGTTCACGAACCAGAAAAGGAAAACATGGAGCTAGTAGATATTAGAACATATAATGAGGGGAGTTCCTCCTCTTCAAAAGCCCAACATATATAGAAGGGGGGTTCCGTCGCTGAGGAGACCCGACAAACAGGAGAGGGATCACCGTCTCTGAGGAGACCCGACAAACGAAGAGGGGTCCCACCACTTGGGGGCCCATCAAATACAGGCACCAGAACCTGAAATAATAGAACAAAGGGATCATGCATGCTAAAGGTGGGGTTTGGCTGGGGGTCGCCACTGACTCGTGGAGAACAAAGGGTTGGAGAAAGTGGAATCACTAACCCCCAAAGGATGGACCCCGTCTCCCCGCTAAAGACTCCTACATATGTAGACAGACAAAACAACACGAATGCATATAGAAAAACAAAGAAAAAAAGAAAACATTTAATACAAGAAGAAAAGAAGACATTTAACACGACAAAGGGGTTAGTAAGTTGCTCCCTACTATGTGTAGACACTCTGCACTGTGGAAAGGAAAAAAAAAAACCTTTTCTTTTTAGAAGGAAACCTTCGGTGGCCCTAGCAGAAAGGTCATCCCCACTACGGACATACTAACAATAGACTGGTGAGCAGAGGATTTTTCGATTGGGGAAGAACGAATGTGAGCACAACTGCTGATGAGGTCCAGCGTCCCATATTTTTGATTAGATGCTGGCTATTTATTTATTGTTTGCTCTTGCTGCTGATGTGGCTGCCCTAATTCTGAATGAATGAGGAGTGTAGAATTGTGGGGGAAGTCCTGCTATTGCCTTTGCTGAAGCTGATCAGTTTTTTAAATGCGTAGGAAGAGATTGTAGCAGGAGCCCGATGTAGAAAATCCTTTGCATGTACTATGAAAGCCATGATCCAGTCCTGGTTGAATGCAGTCAGACTAATCCTACTTTGGGAACATAAAGTTACATAAGTAACCCAGCCTGTAGAGTACTAGGATCTGATAGAGAGAGCATGCTGAAGCCATGTAAGCTTGCACTGAATTAAATAGTTTGCTGATAGCTGGGTTCAGTTGAGGATCAGCTGATTGAACTGGGGTGTCATTACTGGAGTTGGCAGGGTTGTAGGAACCAGACTGAAATTTGGAAATCTGTAAACGAGAAAGAACATCTGCTGCATTATTACAGATGCCCGGTAGATGACGAGCTTGTATTAGAAGATTATTAGATACTGAAATCCATATTAGCCGCCATAGTAATTGCATGATAAGACGGGAACTGGAACGGCCTTTATTGATAATATGCACTGTAGATATGTTATTGCATTAAAATAATATTGATTTCTTAGACCAAAGATGACCCCATAGCTGAGCAGCAGCGACTATTGGCTAAATTTCAAGAAGAGCTGTGGATTTTTGATGCAGTGATAGGTTTTCGATTTCCGTATGCCATACACTGGAAAACCGTTGATTGTTCAAGAGACCGCCGAAATCCAAAAATGAAGAGTCTGTAAACAAAGCCAGGTCATGTGGTGCTGAAATATAATCATCATAGAACAGACAGGCCGTTCCAATGCTGAATAACAGCGGACCACACTTTAATATCTTTCCTAGCTTCTGATGAAGTATTTATGTAGGAGTCAACTTCTGAAAATAAACTCTTAAGATTAGTGATCGCTTCTGCTAGTGGATCTGAGATAGGAGAGATCAATAGAAAATCATCAAGTAGGTGGAGCAGAAATGGAACACGGTATGCGTTTAGAAGCATCCAGCATAACACTTCTGAGAGTGTCAAATATCTTTGGCTGCTGCAGCAGCTGGAAGTTAACTGAGTAGCAAAATAAAACTTTCCTTCCCAGCATATCCCAAACAGGTGGCGAAGAGAAAAATGGATTGGCATTACTTTAAATGCGTCTGATATATCTGCTTTTGCTAACTATGAACTGCAGCCTGCTAATTTAATTGCATGAATTGCGTCTGAGATAGTAATGTAATGAAGAGAAAATTGATCGTGAGGAATGAGTGAGTTAATGCTGCTAGTGCTTGACCCCCGTGGTGCTGATAAATTGATGATGAGCCGCTTTTTTCCTGACATTTTCCGAGTGGCAATGCCAATAGGATTAATCCTGTAGACTGGAAACGGGGGAGCTGAAAATGGGCTGACTATAAATCCTTTTTTTTTTATTTCTTTTTCAATGAGAGATTGAACTGACTCTGGTTCTTGATTAGCAGAATGAAAGTTTTTACTTTGAAAAGAGGAAGAAGGAATTTGACTGAGCCCAGTTGAAAAAACTTTTTCCAGTCTGTCGATTAAGTAATTGGTGAAAATCTTGTCTGGATGATTCAGAAGTATTTGTGATAGTACAGAAATGTTTATGGGAGTGGAGATTGTGAGCATTGAAGAAAGTCACTTGGGAGCTACTGGGCAGATTGCTTTAGAGTGAGCATCTCCACAAGTACTGCACATGTGAATATAATTGCATTGCCTGTTTGAACACAAACCGGTATTGAAATTATTGCAGATTTGTCTTCCTCCTGCAAATCTGATTCTGCGCCCAAATTTGTCTTGCCTTGTGGATTGCTCTGGGGGGGCTAAAGAATGTATGGAGTTGCGGATGGAGATTCTGTTTGAAAATTGAGGAGGAGTGACTGCTGATCTGGAGGAGAATTATGCTATGGCCGCCTTTGGGCAGACAGATGTTGAGTCACCAGTGGAACCGCAGACCCCAAATGCATTAGCTCTGAGACCGCCGAAAATCCTGTTGAACAGACCTGAATCGGGTTGTGCCCAGTCAATGATGCGGTTATCTGATGCCAATACAGCTGCTGCTTTTGCTGAAAAAAGCTGTGATAATCAAAAAACATGGTCCCTCCATATCTGACAGACAGACAGCTCCACAATGTAAAATTCATAGTTTAATTCAGCTCTGTGGTTTGGGCATACGGAACATAGTACATCTCTGAATATGGCGAACGCAAGTACAAATTCTCCCAAAGTTAGATTTTTGAGTAATCTGGGGTCTCTGGATTTCACTGTTACTGATAGATCTCCACAATCCACTACTCTATGATCCAAGAACTCTGATGTTGCCGTCAATAATGAAACTAGATTGACGTCCTTACCTTCTATTATGTTGCACTGAATTTGCGGGGATATTAAATAATGACGTTCTGTGGTTGAGGAGGCTGAACCATATGCTGTTGCAGTAGCGAGGTTGTACACAGGAGGCTCTTCTGAAGGGACCAAAGTTAGAGCAGAACCGGAAGTGACTGTAGCTGCCGCTGCTGTG
This sequence comes from Acipenser oxyrinchus oxyrinchus, assembly GCA_030684275.1. Classification (NCBI taxonomy): domain Eukaryota; kingdom Metazoa; phylum Chordata; class Actinopteri; order Acipenseriformes; family Acipenseridae; genus Acipenser; species Acipenser oxyrinchus. Next base: position 33,926,961 of record CM060247.1, read on the forward strand.
TTTACTGCAGGACTGGAGGAGAATACTGAAACAGCTGAACTTTGCTTCTCTTGCTTGATATTAGACACCCCTTTATCTAAATTGCTCAGTTTGGTACTGACTGAAGATAATGTGTCTGCGAATGGCTGCATGAATGCTTTTATTTCGTGAAATATCAGGGAGTGCTCTTGCTGAATTTCGCTGGCTGGAGCGGCTGCCTGCTTTTTTGATGTACTAGCCATAGGCGCCGACTACGGGGGGGCTCGGGGTCCCCAGCCCCCGCCGGATTTTTAAAAAGGGGGCTCAGCCCCCCCTGGGATTTTGAGAGGATGTTGATGAAGTTGTTGAATGTGGCACACTAGGACCACACGGAATGCAGGTTGTAGCCCACTTTTTGCAATTACTAATTAAGAAGCTATAAAAATGGAAACGCTAGCCCGTTCATCCGAACAGCTGGGGAACATAGCCATGGTTTGTATTAATTAGTGTTCAGATGTTTACAAAAACAGCAATACACGTACATGTATTGGACTTTAAAGGTTTATTTAAAAATGAGTATTTTTCTGATAGCCCCTATAACTTCACTCTGCAAAGCACATCTGACTTTGGTACTGAAGTGTTATTTACATGTATAATAAATGTAAAACTGAGTCAAACAAGTGAGAAGCACTGCTGCTTTATTTGTATGCACATTCATTGCTTTCACATTTTTTTAAAACGTTAAGAAAGGAAAAAACTATAAACTGAATTCAGTACTGAAAACACGTTTCAATACTACTCTCAAAACAGCAGGCTGTATTCCAGAGTGCTGTTGGTCCTTGTTTTGCGCTTACATTTCTGTGGATATTTCCCCCAAAACAACAACGAAGATGGACAGTTTAATACTTTTGAAATTAAATCAGCGATAATACAGAATCACGTCTTTCTGAACAGCTTCTGTACAAGTTTAAATTCCAAATGAAGGTAACTCGGGTTCCACCTGTAATTTGTAACTTGCATTTCTTCTCAATAAATTAATTTAATATTTTAACTGTCTTATCTCTTCATACAACGTAAAACGTTTTTAGTGAATTTAAAAAAAAAAAATGTTCAAAATTGAAGATTATATAACATGCCTAGGCAATGATCTGCATACAGCTCCCAACAATTAGGCACAAAACCCTGGACCAGGCACATGCAGATAAGAACTTGAACTTGAACTCTATGTGGAAGCGACTAAGTGTAAATCATGGTCAGCACATACTTGCATAGAAACAAAAATCATATCCCTCTTCCCACAGTATATAATGAGTAAAAGTTAAATACATTAATATTTTCTTATGTTTTTTTCTTTTTACATTTGCTTTTGTAATTTCTAAATATTGTGTATATAAAACCAGTGGTCTGATCAGTTACTTTTCTTAACTTTAATATACGGGAAGACTAGTGTTTCAAACATATGTTATGTATGTACTAAAAATGTACATATGTTATGTATGTACTAAAAATAAAAAGTCTTCATGAATTTATATAACAAACATGCACATACTGTACAATCCGCAGTTACTGTCTTTTCCAATGAGCACTCACAGAGGTTGACTGAGTCTAACCGCACTCCGCGTGAGTTTGCTGTCTCAATGTCCAGAGGCAACAGCGATATTCTTTGATACACTTTCACATGTGTGTGGTCAAATTCAAAAATAGTTTGCTGGAAAATATTTCTATTTATTTTTTTAAAGTTTTCAAAAAGTGTGGGAACTCCGTTCCATCTACCAATAAAAGTGCAGGAACTCTGTTCCGTTGCATTGCGCCAGGTCTCCAGCACTGCTGTTTGCAGACATTAATGTTCGGTAAATTGTCGGGTGAGCTGTGCGAGAGACTTCTCCAACTTGTGTGCATATTAACAGCTTACCAGGTATGTTTTTGTTTTCATTTTAAAGACTCGCTCATATTGTTTTCTACTGACATCAAATCGCTACTCTTCTAAAAAGAAACTACCAGTGCCCAGTATTTTTGCTGTCTGTACTGAAGAAGTTTCAGTGTGTTCATAGCTATTTATATTTATTATCAACTTAGAGTTCAAGATGTAAATCCGCTGCATTAGACGTCTGCCTGATTTATTTTTATTTTTTAGTAGATAAATCAACTGCAGAATTAAAAAAAATAAAAAAATAAAATAAACAGCAGCATCACAATGTTAGTATTTTACAGTAAAACTACTTTGTACACTTTTTTTACAAGTACAATATAATAATAAAATAGCAGGGGGGGGGGGCAGCTGAAGATTAACTCAGCCCCCCCCCAGGAATGTGAAAACTCGGCACCTGTGGTACTAGCTGTGGGGATGTTTTGCTCTGGTGCAGACTGCCTGCTGTCTGGTTGGAGCTGCTGAACAACCGACTGCGGCTGGGTACCTTTCTTGGGTGGAAAAACAAGTTCAGCCAAGATGGAATTACATTAAAGAAGAAAAAGCGATTCTCGATTACTCCCTGCTGGGACCGCGCTGCCATTTTTGAGAAGGGTCTTTATGAGCTTGTTGAAAGTCCAGTCCTTCCAGTCCACTCGCTCCAGAGATGCATCTTGATTCCAGAGTTACTTGGATCGGCGGAGATTAGCTCCTTGGGCAGCAGGTAGAGATAAAGTATCCCGGTCGGGAGGTACCTGTTCAGATCTTACGGAGACGTCGGGCGAACAGAGAATGCTGGGCTGATCAGACCCTGGTTTGAAGCTGCAGGGGAATGCTCTGCTACGTACAAGAAATCCTGAAAATCCTCTGAATCCGAGGAAGAGAGTTGCTTTTACTCCATATTAAATGCTTCTTTTGCTGATGAGAGTAATCAGATGTGAGTCTTGCAATCTGCTTAGGTTTACACCACAACAAAAAAACACAAGACAACTACTTAAGGGCTACTGATGGTTAAAGAGAGTAGATTTGCATCCATGAGATCTTTGGTGCAGTTTGACGATGATTTATAGGCTGTGTGGTCTGGTGGTTAAAGAAAAGGGGCTTGTAACCAGGAGGTCCCCAGTTCAAATCCCACTCCCTGGGTAATTCCGCGTCTGCATGAATATCGGTTAAAATAACAAAAACTGCCGATAGCCGATTGTGTTTTTTTCCCTTATATCGGTGCCATGTCGATAGGCTACCGATTATTGGTGCACCCCTATTATTAATAATATTATTATTATTATTATTATTATTATTATTATTATTATTATTATTATTATTATTATTATCTAATCATTTAGCTGATGCTTTTATCAAAGTGTAAGTTTACACAACTTTTGCTACCACAGAGCTATATGGTAAAGATCCAAATTTTAATAGTCTCTCAAATAAACTACAACAAACATAATATATATACAAGTGCATTACACTGACTTTATTATGTTCAATATTCCATACGTTTTAAATTAAATCTAAAGAAGAATTAACATTTGTTTGTTTACTCTGAGTTGGGTTTATTATATAGAATTACAGTTTTGATACTGGATGTTGCTTTTGTTATGTAAATTTATGAAGGATAAAGTTTCATGCTGATTTTGTTTTTGACTTTTGGTTCAGTACACTTGCTTGGAAGTTTAAACATACTCTCGCTGAACATTAAAAATACTGCCACAGAAACCATTTCAATTGTATTATGACACTTTAACATGCAAAAGTATATGGATCTCCATGTTATCTTTTGTGAAAAGCCACTGCAGAAATACCGCAGAATTTGAGGTGATGGTGGCTAAAAAGGGGTTAAAGTCTTCTGTTTTTGGTCTGAACCTTATTCTTTCAGTTATTATCTGGTTGAATATTTATGTATTTTTATGTGAGAGAGAGAGAGAGAGAGAGAGAGAGAGAGAGAGAGAGAGAGAGAGAGAGAGAGATGGCAACTGTTTGTTTACAAATGATCTTTTTCCCATTCCAATCATTTTTTTAATATATATATATTTTTTATTTGCATGGTAAAATGATTTTAATTTATAATTAATGCAGACATTAACACAACCATGTTGTTAATTTAAAGTGATATTTACTGCAGAATTAATTAATTTGTAAAAACAAGTACAAGGAGATTAAATAATAAAAAAAAAATACTAAACACCGCATAAAATCAATACATGAATACATGAAAAATAAATGTCATAGTGTTTGCCATTTCAGATTTGATTACTATGATGTGTTAGTATAATTACTTTAGCATGTATTCTATTTAGGCTGGAATCATTTCTGCCATATGTAGCTTTAAATATATTTTGGTGATTGCAATTTGCAGAGGCGTTAAGAAAAAATAATTTAAGTGGGCTACATAATCAATAGAGTTTCACAGTTTGCAAGACAGAGGTGCACAGAACTGTCTATTTTGGTTTAATACTATTTAGAAAAGGGTAATAAAAACAAATGCAATATAATTTAAATAATGTAACACATGTTGTTGCCAGAATTGTATTCAGACTTTTTTTCAGTTATTATTGACTTTATGTTCCTCCATCATTGGGTTTTGTAAGTGTAATATAATCTTTCAAAACATTGGTATATGACTCACCTAGGAGTTTCTTCCCTGCTTGCTGCTTTTGAATATTGGCGAGTTCCATCTGACATGGAGGGTCTGGAATGTCATTCAAAACGTTATGAGAAGAGAGATACCCGTGATCAAAGACATTTGGTTACTCTGGGAAATCCCAGTACAGGAATATAGCTTCAATGGAAAAACATTAGGTTAAAATATGCACACCAGCTGACACATGCAATTAGACACAGGCTGTTTTAAAAGACATGTTAATTTATTTCAGCTTTAACTACAATTGAGTTAAACTTTATAAAATATTTTTTGTGCCCATCATATAGTTATCTTTTCTACATGGCATACTCGTGGGAAATTTATGTTGACAATTTTGATTAAGAGAGATACTGCTAGAATACTTTAATAAAACAAAGCCTGTTACAAAATGCCTCCTAAGCCATTCCTTTCCATAAAACTAAACAAAACACTGAGGACTAGCTGAGATTAGAACAACATTAGATTTTTAGTATTTGGAGCATTTAAAAAAATAATTACTCTTGGAGGAGTGGGAGCTATTACTGTTCCGATTTTTATTGTTATAATGTTATTGCAACACAAAATGACAAAATCATAAACAAAAACAAGTGATAACAGCAACATGAGGCAGAAGTAAGGCTGGAGATACTTACCTTGTTGTCTCTGAAAGCAGTAACACCATTCGTTGTTGGAAATCAAGCCATCTCTGTACGTGTCACAAGAGTTAAAGAATGATTTTGTGCAGTGCTCATACTTGTCAAGGTAAAGGCTTCTAAGCTCTGACTGATCCAACAGAAGGTCATAGTTTGTGTCCAGTCTGTTGAACATCCATCCAAGAGAGTCCTTACAAATAGGCAGGATGCTTGTATCAAACCCTAAAGTGTGAAAAACAGACAGAAACATTAATTAAATACTTGAATAAATAGATGATTAGAAATAAACGGGAGTTGGTGAAGAAAGTCTCCAAAGAAAAAAATGTCCTTACCATATTTATTAAAATAAAAATTAAGGGTATACTTTTTTATTAAGGGTCTGGGTGTGTATGTGTCTACACTGTATATAACTGCTTAAAATAATTGAAATTAACCATTTACTTAGGTGATTTATATGATGCCTTAGCTACAGCCAACTTTGTGCTGATGGTCCTTGCTAATTTATCATCCAAATTCAGAAGTTGAATTTTCAGGTCAATGTTTCTTTCTAATAAGATACCTTTTTTTCAGTAAAACCCATGTTTTATTATTTTTTATGATCATGTGTAGCAATAGTGTCAGACTACTTGGGACAACAATACAGATGTATTAATCTGGTAGACAAACATTTCAAAAACATAACATTTCCGTTATAACTACCTTTCTCTTCTCTCTTCCAATCTCACTCTGGGGAGCTCAGCGATGTGTGTCAATGATCACTATGTACAGCCATGTTCACCTTCTCTTAACAGGATTATGAGGTTTTTTTTTTTGTTTTTTTTTTCACCAAACCCATACGGTAAAGAACAAATCGTAAAATGTAATAGAAAAACACTTCCAGCCAAAATAGTTACTATACTGTTACTAGTCTTTTAGCATTGCAAAATCTGTGACTACTTTGTAACTGTAAAAGAAAGAAATACACTAAACTTGCACTGTGAAAGGTGTTTATTGTGTTAATGATTTAAGTGGTGGTGGTATGAAGATCTGACTCTGTTTTGATTAAATGAACCCACATTGTGAAATAAAAACATACAAAACACACACACGCATATTTAGGGCTTCTGATTTTTGGTTTTAACCAATAAAAAACGATAAAACACCCCCCGATACAAAAAAATTAAAACGGCGCATACCCAATAAACACCGGAAAAACACTGGAAATGGAAACTCAATTCGTTGACTTGACCCCTTTCCCCATGAAATAAAAATAAAAATAAAATACAGTAACCTACAAAAAAAGTTGGCAATGTCCCGCCTTCCTGACTTGTATCTCCAATTGATTCATTCTGAATACTTTAAACCCACCCCAACTGTTGAGTGGCACCACATTCCTACATTTTTATTGGAGGATTGTAACATGCGTACAAGATTTAAAACGAGATTACAATTACTAGAAGCGGAGATTGTTCTTGCTCGTGAGATTTAAAGCTATATTACAGTTCCATAGGCAGTATTTACAAGCTTGTGGAATTTTAAAAAAGAATTGCAATTCATGGCGAAATGTAAAAAAAAAATGCCTACACACACAGAAACCCCAGAATATCTTTCCTGTTAACAGAAACTGTTTGACAATATATGAATACTATAAATCACACATTAAATGTCACTCACATGCAAAATGTGATCTTTTGATTGGTGTATTGCATATTACATAAACAAAAGTTGTTGCATTAAAATCCGCTACCAAATCATTATATGTAGCAACTCCATATGGTGCCGGGTATAGTATCTAAAGCACTGGGGTGGTATCTATAGCGGTTCTAGTGCTTCAGTAAAATATGTACTGAATACCTAGTGTACAAGACAGTGTAAGAGAAGTGCTATGGTAGAATATGTTTGAACCACACAAAATATATGCAAATAATTTTAATTTCGTAAATTGAGCACCGTCTGTCCCTCCTCCCTCCAGCTCATGTTATCCAGAAGCAAACCTTTAATTTATTCATTCTCTGTCTCGTTGTTTAGCATAAGCTGTATTGAAAGAAATGTCTCGAAACCCCTCTGTTGTTTGGGATTTTTTTGTTAAATGCCCAGGTGACCAAAATAAAAGCTGAATGCAAACTGTGCAAGCGACTTGTACTATGGAGGCATAACCAATCTCAGGGGTCACTTGACAAGCGTAAGTTCATATTATTATTATTAGTAGTATTCCTATTTTTAGTAGTAATAAAATGTGACTGATAGCCTGCTTGCAACGGTGACTGTTAAATAAACTACCGAAGCGGTCTTTTTGGTGCATCACATTTTTTAAATTCATTATTCTCCACTGATTGGGTAGCTAGGCACCCGTGCTTTTTTGACACTTCCTAAATATATGTATTAAACATCTCAAACCATCAGTAGACCCAGGGTTACAGAAACTTATGGAGATATAATATGTTATACCTAGAACTACCGCAGCTGTCATTTTGACTGTCATAGTAAAAACAGTGGGTTTGGCTTAGTGCTGCTGAACTTGAGAGCTTGTTTTGAATAGCTACAGGAGACATTTTATCTATCAACAGGTGTAAAAATGCTTATTTTCTATTTAAAAATACTTATTTTCTAGTTAAAATGAATAGACCAATACCACACATGACTGAAAAGCAAGTTACTGAATACTAGTGTACCAAACCAGCTATTGCAAGACTGGAGATGGAAGTTACTGTTGAATAGCTAACAGAGTCGAGCTCAGGCACAAAATAAAAGGGTAAACAGAAAACACTTGTATAAAACAGTCAAACAATCAAATCTCGGGCACTATTCTCTATTGCTTCACAGAGTGTCGTAAGCTCCCGCTGCATGTCAAAAGTTGTCTTTGAGCTGCTAAAACCACTCTGTTTTATAGCCCAGCATTTGCAATCATAAGTCCCCTTCCAACACCACCCCCAAGTCTCGTGTCAGTGCTCGTGTTGTAACAGGTTTCCCTCACGTGTAACAAGCAGGCTGCAAAAACTGTCACAGACAATATCCTGAAGGAAAACAAACAATAACATCAAAATGTCTGATTTACAAAGAAATTATAGGAAAATACAAGTGAGGAAATCGGAATAAAAGATAAGCACTATGTTTGGTATGTTAAAATAAACACACTGTTTTGACTACATTTAACACAGAACAGTTTCGTAGTGTGCGAAGCTGCAGTAGTTTTATACGCCATTTAATATAACGTAAAAAAGACAGCTGCGGTAGTTCTAGGTATGTATGTACGCCCGGTAGTTTTAGTGTTAAACCTTTATTTTAGATTGAAACCTCTTTTGCAAGTGAGACCTAGCCAAGAAAGGTAGCAGCAGTACAATAAAACATATTACAATACAAAAATACAAATAAAGAAATAAAATAAGATGATAAGCTGCTAAGAAATAAGAAAATACATTTAAAACACAGACAAGTCACACTCAATATAATAAACAATCAGTTAGTGACAATCAATTAGTGACAGGTGTAATCTACTACTTAAAACAAGCACAGCTCTCAATTAGATAATCATGCAGTTTACTCTTAAATTGTACTAAAGTTAGTTTGGGACTGCAAGTTAAGTTTAGACAAAGTCATTCCAAGACCATGGAGCAAAATAAGCAAATGATCTTTTAGCAACCTCAGTACGCACTTTAGGAACCGTAAAATACAAAAATGAGTGCGATCTAAGACTGTAGTTACTACAAGCGACTGTAAAGTATTCATTTATACAGTATATGGAGGTAGCTTACATAGAATAGCCTTGTATATATAAAAAAAATACATATACCAGTGCTTCAACCTTTGCAATGCCAAAGAGGTCCAGCCAGCCAAACCATATAACACACAATGATGAGTACTGTAACTTGAATTTGTAATATATCTCAAGGCTGCCTGATATATGGGATCCAATTTGCTTAATGTTAGGGGCGATGCAAACCTATAAACTGTGTCACCATAATCAATTTTGTGGTAGAAATATACAAGCAATTAGCCTTTTTTAGCCTACAGAAAAACAAGATTTGAGTCTACACAGAAAACCTGAATTTCATTTTTTTTGCAAGATGGTCAATATGGGCCTTGAAATCGAGATTACTATCCAGCCAAATACCGAGATACTTATAGTTGTCAACTAACTCAATGGCTTTTTTATCTACAGTAACTAAAGTTAAATCAACAGTAGCATTTGTCATTGTAGCAGAGCATACCATAGCTTTTGTCTTACTAGAGTTTAAATGAAGCTTTAAATTAATTAAAGCTTGTTGAATGGAGTCAAAATCAGATTGCACATGTTCGATTGCCAAAAAAGGAGAGGGATTACATGAATATAAAATGGTATGTATAGAGTTGGTACTTACAGTATTTAATGTTGTCACCGATATTATTAATATATAGAATAAACAATAACGGACCAATAATTGATCCTTGAGGAACACCCTTATTTAACAAAACAGGATTGACATCGGATTTGCATGTTTAACAATCTGTGATCTATTAGTAAGGTAATTTTGAAACCATCCAGACGCTTGCAATCCAATACCAGCGCTCAATATCTTTTGTTGAGTAATGCATGATCAACCGAATCAAAAGCCTTGGAGAGATCAATAAACAAAGACATACATGTTGATTTCTTATCAAGAGCCATTTTGATGTCATCCATAACTTTCAATGCTGCAGTCACGGTACTATGACTTGACCTGGAAATTGGTATGTAATTATTCAAGTCAGATGGATTTCCAGCTTTTAATAGAGGAGTAACAAGACATTGGGTAGTTAGAAAATAAAAAAATATATTTAGCAGCTGCTATTCAATGTAAAAAAGTTGTAGCAATTTCCTAGAATGTTAAAACATTAAATAATGCAATCTGAATGATACTTACACCAGCAAGCATCCTAAATAATAAACATACAGTAAATAAACACACCTTAGGTGGCGAGTGGTCAGTATTGAATACTCTGAGCAACAGCACAGAGAGCATGTTCAGTCAACCAGTGGAAATAGAGTCAACAAATCTTGGTAGCAACCAAGTTGTTGGATATGAACCTGATAAAAAAGTGTCATCCTTCAGAAATGTTCACCCAAACCCAGAACTGTTTCATCCCTCAAGATTAGAATAACACACCCCAGTAGAAGATCTCATTCAGGGGATGCCTGACCAATCTGTGTTCGCCCATAAGGTCAAAGGACATCCACAAGGTATTAACTAGTACCAGTGATGTTGCCTTTGTTCCTTTATTTTAGGCAGGTATAAACACGTACATTTCAAGCATCTATGTTCTGGGTGCCTATTTGCTTTTGGTTTGTCTCTGTACTGTAATCAATGTCCATTTATATTACAGGAGTATGTCAATAAGGTTTCTTTGTGTGGCACAGTAAGTGTGGAGAGCTTTTTAAAATAAAGACAAAGTTGCAACTTACGACTTCGTTCTGGTCTCTGAATTATTCTGGTTTTCTTGTTCTGGTTTCCATTATCGTGCAGCACCTTGAACCAGTCCCTCAGTCTGTTCACCACTTCCCTGAGTTCCACGTCACTGCAAACTAGGATAAAAAGAAATATATCAACGGTCTAAGCATTACATTAATATATTAGTTTTGTAAAACCTTAGACCATGAAAACTAGTTCCATAAAACCTTCATCCTACACATCATTTCACTTTTACTGCTGTACAATAATAATTAATCTTAATTATACAACTTATTTTTTCATAACTCTAAAAAGGGGTTATGAATGTCAAGGTGTGCAGCGAGAATTATCTTTTTAAATTAAAGTCAATTATTTGTCATTTAATAAATTCATTTTGTTGGAGAAAACTGATCTGTTTCCTTTTTTTTTAGTTTGTACTGTTACTGTATGTGACAGGCTTCTACAAATTACATACATTGCCTCTCAAATACTAAGGGAAATGGGGGTAATTAATTTTTACGGGACTTTTATGGTGGCATGTTTTTTTTGGCACAGAACTTTACTCCAAAAAATAAGTAGGAATTTGAACAATATTCCTATTCAAAAGTGCTTACAGGGCAACTTGCTATGGGTAGAAAAAGTCTTAGCTTTTTTGTTGCTTAGATTCATTTTGTGTAAAATTCAACACACTTTGGAGACTAAAATGCAAAAGTTGAAAGTTCCCTGTGATGGGGTAAACCCCGCCCCTGTGTTTATTTGTATTTTTGTATTACTATTATTATTATTTATTTGTGTTCAAAGGTTCGAAGGTTCGTTCACTAGCCAGGAATTCGAAGGTAGTTCTGAACCTTCGAAGGTTCATCAGGTGGCATACACGCACTGTCAGATGTTGTTTTTTTTTTTCTGTTAACAGAAACCGTTTGACAATGTGTGAATACTATAAATCACACATTACATTTCACTGCAAAATGTGACCTTTTGATTTGAATAATGCCTATTAATTTAACAAAAGTTGTTGTATCAAAATCCACTACCAGATCGTTATATGTAGCACCTCTTTACCAATGATGCCGCCGCCATGCATTGGAGCAGGGCATATAATGCCAAAGCACAGGAGGAGTACCTATTGCATCAGTATTGCTTCAATAAAATATGTAGTGAATACCTAGTGTACAAGACATAAGAGAAGTGTTATGGCAGAATAAGTATGAAACATAAAATATACGCTAACACTAATCATTTTTATTTAAAAAATTGAGCACTAAAAACCTCATTTACTAAACGGCGGTGTTTTGGACATTATACTGCGTGAAAAAGGAAGATCACTTCGGTTCATCCAGTGATAAACACCTTATTCACTAAACTTAATAGTTGCAAAAATATGATGGAGTAACCTTCAAATTACCATACACCTTGTAACACACCATATATATACCACACAGAATGGGCTAAACGGAGTGCCAATTCACAAGTTAAGTTGCCTCTGTATGAGATATCCAACTCGAAATACAACAGAATCATATCCTCTGTTTATACACTTACCGTATTTGCTCAAGTATAAGTCGAGAAATTTAACCCCTTATAAAATTGGTATTTTTTGCAAATCTGCTGCTCAAACGGCGTCAGGATATCTAAATGCATATATTTAGGAAAACTAACGCCTGAATTGCACTCTAACAACAGTTCCGATTTCAGGGGTTCATTTTTTTTTTTTCTGTTTCACTAAACTTACCATCTGTTTCAATAACAAATAAAAAAATGTATTCCGGAATCTCGCCCTCACAATGGGGGGCTCGACCTTTACACGGTCGACTTTTACTCGCGCAAATACAGTAAATGAGTCTAAATGCAAGACGTTCCATGTAAAAACAAATAGATCAATTAGATTAAAACACATTTTTATTTCAAAGCAGCACATGAATAAATGAATGCATGCATAAATAAATAAATAAATAAATAAATAATATTCACTTGGTACTGATGACCGATGTACTTTCCCACAATATTTTTTTCTTTCAAAAATTAAATGGTTGGTGTGTAGCTACTGACATCTCATATATTCAGAAACCATAATTACTCTACAGTAATGCCTGCAATAGTAATGTTAACCTGATTTAATTTAACTATAATTATTATTCTTATTATTATTCTTATTCTTATTCTTATTATTTTCATTATTTCTTAGTAGACGCCCCTACCCAGGGCAACTTACGGTTGTCACAAAATATACATATTTTAACTGAAACAATTTCTGACGTACCTTTCAAAGGCTACTGTGTTCATTTTTTAAACACAGTTCCTGTCTCAATGAAAAGTTCATTACTGTTCCTTCCCTGAAAGCAAGTTGTGCTGTCTGTCTGTTATTTGCTGTTGCGTGTGCCTCCTATGAGCTCCCTGCTACTGTACTAGCCATCACAATGCTAGCCTAACAGCCTTCTATACAGTAGGCTATCAAAAAAACTAAAGAATTACAATAAAGCGGACCCCATGTACAGGGAGTCTTATCTCGAATGCTGCCCCTGGTATAATGGAAGATGACAGTCTCACTAGCATTTTTCAGGACAGTAGAAGGACCAAATATCTTGAGAATGGTTCAGCATGTTTCTGTGCCATGCAGTAAGGCATTTCTGGAGCGAGTTTTGCGGATATGCCTTGTTTTGTAAATGGCACTAGTAGAGCGCTGCCCTTGTTATGTTGTGATTTAGTTGAAACTGCCTGGTTTCCAAACGCGGTACTGTTAACACACCTTGAGACACTTAGTAAAGGTACCGTGTTTAAGTGAATATGGTTAGTATAACAAACACCTCCCCCACGGTCTAAGGGGAAACAATTTAAATACATTTCCATGCATTAATATTATTCATTGTATTTAAATGACTCTCACGCGGTACCTTTTTCCATGCGATTCATTGCGCGTACAAGGTCGCCTGCCACTCCATAGTGAATACAGCAGATGTACAAAGCACGCAGTAAAGGGGCTTATTGCGCGCAAAACACGTTACCGCTGTTTAGTGCATGAGGCCCTAAGTAGGCTAAAGTATGCCCCTTTAAAAAAATTAACAAACCACAGTTTTAAGGTAACAGCACAGAGGCAGGGCACATGCCCTAGAAACAGGTTTCAGAAAGATAGAAGACAGAAAAAAGACAAAAAACAGAGAAACCAGGGCAATGAATATTATAAAGATACATCGGGGTACCCTGCATTGTGCAAAAAAAGTTTCAAGTAATAAAAGCTGCATCCTTACTTTTTGGGTTAAAAAATAAATTAGCAAGAGCTGTATAAAGATCTCAACCCGGGGGTTACCATCTGTGTTTGGAATGTGAAACTGTTCAACAGCTGATATTCTTTAATCACAATTACAACTTGTATGAACTGTAAAGCATTTTTGAAACACTGTTTTCTTTTTTATTTTGTAAACAAGTTCGCAATAAATTATGCAAACTAGTACCGTCAAAGTTTCGAACCGTTCTTCGGTAATGTGTTCCGAACCTTCGAAGGTCAAAATGTACCCTTCGTTACAGTCCTAGTATTTGATTAAAAACCTAATAACCAAGAATGAAAGTCTATTATTATTTATTTAGTTTAAAAATCATTATTTTAAACAATCTGCATTGCAGTTTTGAATATTAAAACACATTTGTAATCAATCAAGTTGAACCACAAACGTTTGTAAGAATTTTATTTACTTAATATTTTTGCATTATTTCACACTCAGTATTAGACCTGAAATATCAGTAAACAAAGAGCAGCACAGCTTGCATAGAATCATCTCGATTTTTCCATTAATTGTCTCCTGGCATTAACAAACATGGAATACATAATGGAGCATGTTTTCAAACTGAAAAGTCCTAGAGTGACAAAAGTCGAAGAGTTAAAGCACTGTTGTACCCGATGTACTGAGAGCTAGACATGATTCTGAGGGCTGTATTGTGGCAACAGTGTGCTTTAAACTTCACATCCTGGTGAGTGTTATTAAGTCACCAGGATGTGACAACTAAAATAGAAAATGATACAAAGTAAATACATCAAAGACTGAAATACACCTACAAATAGTATTTTTTGTAATCAAATCGTCTAGTTCTTCAAAAGTATCTGGCTAGAGAGGGAGTGAAGTTAAAACTCTATACTGATTCAGGATGACTAGAGGTGAGGTAATTCAGTCATTCTGAGTATTACTTCATCTCATAGACAGATGAAGCTTTAACAGGAAGTGACAGACAGGATGAAGAAGGTTAGATGGTAGTCATCAAAATGCATCAGTGCTTCCCACTCAAACACTTTGCCAAGTACTCTCCTCCAACTCACAGCAATTACCAGTGTAAGACACCTTTGTTATGAAAATCATTGACCGCACATAGTTTAGTTCCTTTCGGCCTTAATCATCTTATGTGATTAAATTTGGTTCCATTGTGAACATTTACAAAATGCACTTAGGCCACAGAATACACGGAAATATAAAAGAAAATGAATAGTAAACATAGACTTGGACAAGTTATTATTATTATTTAAATAATTAACATTTTCAATTCCTACTACTTACATATAAAAATGTTATAATTTGTGATACATGATATTCAAATACAGAACATTTTGTTTTATGAAACATTAACCTTGCTCTCTTGTCCAGTTGTCATAAGAATTTTCTA
The DNA here is from genome assembly GCA_030684275.1 of Acipenser oxyrinchus oxyrinchus. NCBI lineage: Eukaryota > Metazoa > Chordata > Actinopteri > Acipenseriformes > Acipenseridae > Acipenser > Acipenser oxyrinchus. Next base: position 33,942,132 of record CM060247.1, read on the forward strand.
AACTAGCTCTATGTTCTATGCTTTAATTCCAAGCAGAGTAATAACAGACAGAGTTTTATTAGGGCTGCATCATTTTTTTAAATTTTTTTATAAGAATTGACACAGACAACGCATTATTAGATTGTGATCCTGATTTCAATTATCAAAAGTAAACCTGACTGGTCAAAAACTAAATTGCTTTTTTGTCAAAGGTGTCTATTCAATTTATCTAAAATGTGGAGGATTTAAACGCTGTTGTTGTTGTTTAAATCAGCGTTTCTGTCCTCCGAAGCGTGTACCATTTGCTAACCGCTTCTTTTCACTCTGCAGGTCCACCATGCAGCCTCCTCAGAGCTACAGCGTCGGAGGACAACGCAGCTCTGGGCGGCTTACAGGCAGACCCGCAGGCGCCCGGCCATTCCACAGGGGTAGCTGGTGCGCAGTGAGCCGAGGACACCCTGGCCGACCTAAGCCCTGGGCGATGCTCAGCCAATTGTGCACCGCCCTTTGGGAGCTCCCGTCCATGGTCAGCAGTGGAATAGCCTGGACTCAAACCGGCGACCTCCAGGCTATAGGGCGCATCCTGCGTCCACGCAGAGCGCCTTTGCTGGATGCGCCACTCGGGACACCCTCTTTACAAATTATTAATGTGTAAAACCTTGTTATTATGACTTTTTGACCCCTAAGAATTGCATAATGGGTATAATTAAATTACCTTTAAAACATGCTATAATACGTAACGTTTCTGTATATTATAAACAAATCCATACATTTTTGTTTATTTTTGCAGTATAGTGTCTGTCTCTGTGCCACACCCTCCTGACAGTTTTGGCAGAGTGACAGATGTGTTTTTAGGGGTAGGCTCTAGCGTAATAATAATAATAACAATAAAAAAAAAGATCTTTCAATTTAAAATCACAATCTAGCTTTGAATTAATTTTTCCAATGAAAAGCGTTAATATTTTTGTGACATTTTTCTTTTTTTTTATTCTAAAAGCTAAAGTCAGTAGACTGCAAAACTTAAATCCAAGATGGCCACCAGATAGGACCTGTAGTTCAATATGGTGCGTAAAAAAGCATTTTTAAACGTTTTAAAACTTAAAAAAAAAAATAATGTTCAGATATGTTTAAGTTAAGAAAAAACTATTAATAATAACCTGTTTGGGGTTTTGTTTGTTGAAATTTAAAAAAACGGTTACACACCCTACCAAAAGGGTTATTGTAGGGGGGTCGCATGATCAAAAAATACTGACATAACCTTAAAATCCTTAGATCACGCATACACACTTAATCGCTAACAGTAAAATATGTATTATGAAGCCAGAACTCGCGCTGTGTTTTACCGGTCAGCTGATCAACTTTTTTTGTTTTATTTTGTTTATTCAACTAGAGCTATACCATAAGCGCACAGCCCTTAGCGTCGCCTCTCCCCGCCCACCACACACAACAAGCAGTTTGAGTGACAAGTTTTGAAACAAATGTGCTTGGTGGGAAAGGTGAGTGGAAGTGAACCGTCTGTATGAAAATCATATTTGTTATAAGTAATTTGTTTACTACAAACCCTGTCATGAACTTAATGTTTGCTTAAATAACAAAAACATTATACTAGTTAAGCAGAAAAAGGTTTAAAAATAATAGAAAATAGAAAACATATCTCGGTCTGTAGTTTTTTTTTTTTTTTTTTTTTTTTTTTACTAAGCCGCGCCAGGACTAGTATAGTTACAAATAAAATGTATAAAAGTTTGGCAATAGCAGTATTAAATTCAATTCAAACCTTTATTTAACCAGGTAAAGACATTGAGAACAAGTTCTCATTTAAAATGCTGACCTGGCCAACAGGCAACATAAATACAACAAACAACAATACATAGACAGTTAGAGACATTACAGCAATACAAAATCTATAAAAAAAAAATTAAAAAAAAAAACTAATAAAATCAGCGTCTGCTCTGACAAGCACAGGAAACAGGGAAAAGAGCTTCAAGTCTAGAAAAGAAAGCACGTAAACGTAGATCACAAAAAGATTTTTGAATCTGATTGAAACTTGTTTGCAAGTCTGATGGCACTGAAGATAGAGTAGGGCCAATTGAATATAAAATAGTGTCATCAGCATAGAGATGGATATATGAATGATCTATCCCCTTAGCAATATTATTAATATAAATGGAAAAAGAGGGCCCAATATCAAACCTTGTGGCACACCCTTAGTAACCAAGCAAAGCTGTGATATAAATCCATCTGATTTTACACATTGCGGTCTATTTAAAAGGTAGTTCTGAAACCAAGCAGCAGAAACCCTGTCACAGCCTATACTCCGTAGCTTGTTCAAAAGAATAGAATGATCCACAGTACCAAAGGCCTTAGATAAACCAATAAAAATAGCACCCCAGCAGTAATTTTTATCAAGGCCCACAGTAATAACATTCAGGACTTTTAAAACTGCTGTAACACACCCATGTCGAGCACAAAAACCTGATTGCGTATCAGATAAGATACTGTTACTCTCTAAAAAGAGATTTAGTTGCTTATTTACAATTACTTACATAATCTTAGAGAGGCAGGGTAAAATAGAAATAGGCCTATAACAATTGGGATCTGTTATCTCACCCCCTTTAAAGAGGGGCATGACGAATGAGTATATTGATGCTTGTTTTTGGTTTGGTCGATAATACAACAATTTCTTTACTCGGTTTTTCCAAACTAACATGTACAAGTGTGGCTGTTTTGCTTTTTGATCCAATGGGCTGGTGGATTATTTGCATTTTTTTTTTTGTTGACATGACACCATCTTCTAAAATTAGTGTTAATTTAGGTAGGGGACTGGGAGTCTAGAATTGGTAATTGGGTTTGTGAAACCGGGAGGGTTTTATTTTTGTACTACCCTCCTGTGTCAAAGTACTATAAATGGAAGTGGCTACTGTACAAAGTATACTGTAACGTATGTGGGGTCTGTGAAGTACAGGAGCGCTTGGGGTGGGAAGGGCTGTGCTTTGCATCGGCTCAGCAACCTATGGGCGACGGGCACAGACCGCATGAACTGATGGTGATTAGTCGTGGAGTTGGATGACGCAGGACTGGCTGGTGCTGCAGACCAGTGACAGGAGTGGTTGTTGCTGTTGTTGGAAGCAGAGAGAGAAACGAGTAAACAGAATAGTTCTACCCTGAGATTTCTTTTTAGTTCCACCCTGAGATTTATTTTTGTTTTGTTTTATTGGCATAGGTCGTGGCCCACAGCAACCTGTTAAATTGTTAGTTAACCTTGTTAAATTGTCTTTGATCATTTATTATTGTAATAAATAAAGATTGAGTTTGGACCTGAAATCGACTGAAGGATCATTATTATTTTTGTTGCAATAATATAGTATAATTGTGACCGGGTAGTGGCGAGACAGAGACTGAGAAGCCAGGAAACTGCAGTGTAAGCGCAAAAGCGCAATTTAATTAAAAAAAAAATAACACAAAAGTACAAACAAAAAGGCACAAGGGCAAAATAAAGGTTTAAACAAACATACAACAACTGTTCCGCGGGGCAGAGCCTTCACTCAACTTTTAAAGACAATACAGAGACACAAAAACAACACAGGTTCACTCACCAAACTCCTCTCTCCAAATGGAGCCCTGGACTCTCCTGTTATGGGATGTGGCTGGAGCCTAATTAATCAATAATTAGCGATTATCTAATTAAGGCTCCAGCCACATTCTCACATGTTTTTGGCAGGGAGAAATTAACCCCATCCCTACCAAACACCAATAAATATACATGGGCAGAGCTCTTGCTCTGCCACAATATATATATATATATATATATATATATATATATATATATATATATATATATATAATACTTTGTACAATATATATATATATATATATAGTGTCAGATTATGCCATTGCAGATTTCTTATTTTTAAATCAACACAGTTGTTTTTGTGGGACATTTTATTATACGTGAAAACACTGTAGAACCCCTAAAGTGCCCCTCTATAATTAAATTGGGGCCCCCCTATGTGCTATACTCTAGAATCGCCAGAGATCTAAGTCGTATGTTTTATTTTACACACTGTAACGGGGTATTCCTCGTCCCTGTGCATATGTTGTATTATTTTGTATTATTATTATTTAAAATGCAGGTCGGGCGAAAAGCTGTCCGCCATCACTGTTATTGTTTTGAATTTTAAAATACCCTGTGAGAATGCGTGACTGTTGGCTAGTAATTATTGAATTAGCTGACAGTCACACATCTTTAGTAAACCTGTGCAAAATGTGACCGAGGGGTTAACAAGATAATTGATATCTAGTTAATCCCTCGGTCACCACTATAAGAACCTGCAGCTTTGGCTGCAACGGGTTCAGTATTCGTGAGTGGAAAGAGGAGGTAAACAGAAATATCTATAAAGTAAACAATTGCTACTTGTGCTGGCTTTAAACCAGCACGATAATTGTTTGCTGCTAGTGTTTTGTTTGTCTGTTTATTTTGGCCTACGTGCCCTTTGTTTTGTAAAGTCTTTGTTTTGTTAAATCTTTTTGTTTAATAAAAGCTGAGCGCCATTGCGTCTCAGTTTCGCTCCGCAATTGTCTGTGTGTTGCATTCATTTCCTGGACTGATGTCACCACCAAAGCCATCCTGTTCACAGACAGATACATGTTTCCTTAGGCTGAGGGAGAGCAATATTGTGCTTGCCAGGCTGATAGGTAAAGCATATCAAAGTTTATATAATCTTGACAAATATGAAGTCACTACCTCAAATGGTTGAGGAGATTCAAAGATTTGGCACTGTGGCAGATAGGTAGGTCTTTAACCAAAAAGTCACATGACCCCAATATGGCAGTCATCTTAGGCCACAGTGCAAAGTGAAGGGTGCCGTTAGATTTTGCCCAGACTTCCTATGCACTAAAAATGTGAAGTTGCAGCTTAAATGGTTTATGAGATATTAGCAGTCGTAGTTGTCGCAGCAGAGGGCTGACAAACTCATACAAGCTCACTTTATGGGGATGCTTAATAGCAACTTCTTAATGTCACAGCACTATATGCACAGCAAAACACACAAAACTACTACAATGGGTGCTGCATTTTTTGTGTCTTTTCTTAGAAAGGTATAAAGATAAGATGATATTAGAGAGACTTGGATTTGATTCTTTAGCGGAACATATTGAATGCTCTACTCCAGTTATTTTTTTTTTTATGTTCAGTGACAATTAATATAAAATGGTACAGAAACCATATTGGCAAAACACAGATGCTTATTCATACTGGAACAAAATTAATGTCCCATAAACAATACTGCATGTGATTAATGTATCATGAAATACAAAATGATTTTAATTAAATTAGATTTTCAAAAAAAAAAAAGAAAAATGTAATCTTACTGCCTGCACATAATTGTCAGAATAAAGCACTATCAATAAGGACTGTTCATTTCCACAGTATTTGCTACAAAACAAACTATTTATTAAACGTAGATCATTCAGTGAAGAGCCACCTTGCTTCTTCTCAATATCTACATCATCATAATAACACTGTTTTGCATGTACCTGCTGAATTAGGCCTACATGTGTTGCACTGAAAGAAGACTCAACATAGTACAGGAGCCAGATCCAGAAACTAAGCAGTTTGGTGTTCTAAGAGTATATATCTGCATATATATATATTTATGGTATCAATAGAAAGGTTATAATCCCTTGACCAATTGTATTCCTGATAAATGTGGCCTTGACCTGATAAAATGGAATTTGAAGTCGGCCACCATCGACATTACTAAAAAAGTGCTTCGATATTGGCTTACATGCCTGAAAAAGCTTACTGAGCACAAGAGTATAGCCTAAACTATGAGCCCACAATTACTTTCTTACACAACATATCTTAAGCTCAATGTTGATAAAAACTAATAAACACTTTCTGAAAATGTTAAGAGAAGAAATTATTAAGTTCTCAGGGACACAGCAAATGCGATATAAGCATTGCACAAGAGAACTGATCTTTCAGCTCAGATAAGGGATTGATGTGGCTAATACCATGATAGTGATGGATAATATTTATATGACAAGTGTCCCCACAGCCTTTTATTTTTCTGTTTTGAGTAGTAACTGTTACATATCCAGTGACTAATAGGTTGCAGTGGGATCTGCAAAACTTCAGAGGACTGTTGCCATACAAATAAAAAATGGAATCAGCCTAACCTTCAGGCTGTGATATCATGAATAACCTGCAAGCAGAACTAATACATATTACATCTCTCTATCTATCTACACATTATATATATATATATATATATATATATATATATATATATATATATATATATATATATAATGGACTGTCAATCACAGTTAACTTCTGGGATTAACGCATACATTTTTTTGGAGATTCATTTTTTTTTTTTTAACACAGGTTAATCGCACTCCTCTGTCGCACTCCCTTGACCGTAATTAATTTCTTGCTGCACCATTTTAATACACTTGAGTGCATGCCTGGATTGAGTGTAGTCATCGTTTGAATATAAAATTAGTCACAGAACCACATTATGTAGCAAAACACTTAAACTTAAGGACTTATGAATGGGAATTTTATTTTTAAAAAAAACAAAAAAACTTTCTGACGGTTCATTGGATAGAAAGTGGGTTACTTGTATCTGTCAAAGTGAATTCCAGTATCACAGAAGTGCATCTAGTTTGCTTTACCACCTCTATGCTAAACATGCTTTCACTTCTCAAAATACACTTTATAGTAGTTCTTCTGCTACAGACAACAACGAATGAAACATGTCAGTTTTGACAAGAGTACTCTTAGAAATTCAGGATTGTTGCAAACCCATGAATCAAGCTTAGTATGATACTATAATCGGTACTGTTGCAAAGTGGATAGCTACCAAGTGCATACCTGTTAACATTGTAGCTTTGTTTTATTTCAATAACCGAATTTATTTTAAACAATATTATTTACCATTATGGATTTACAATTATGGAGGACATAACTGTTACTCAGTGAATGTTTTGTTTTATTTCGGCAATGTCAAGCTATTAATAAAAGAGAATTTTAAAAGTATTATTATTATTATTATTATTATTATTATTATTATTATTATTAAACGCAAATGAAAAACATCAGTTCATGAGTAAAGGAGACTGTAAAGGAAACTGATAATTGTAAATGCAGTAAGGCGAGTAATAAACTGTGATTTAGCAGTTGGTTCAAACTATTTAACAACATGCTGTATTGTAAATAAATATACAACTATAAAGATAATCCAGATATAGGAAAACAGGGTTTTTATGCTGGGTTGTTTTTTGGATAATAATAATAATAATAATAATAATAATAATAATAATAGCAGCATCAGTAATAAAACAAACTTAAATGAGATGGATGCAGTAATTGTATCAATTAAATATGCGATTAAAACCAAGATTAACTGAGATTTAAAAAAAAAAAAAAAAGTATCTCAAGATTAATTAATATAATATATTTACATATATACATCTATATATTCACACACACACACTGTATATGTTATGGTAACGTGGCCTGACCAGAACTGCAAGTTTAGCACTCCTGCGCACATTTATTAAATACAGTAAACACTGGAACAAAACAAAATACATAAAACACAGGAACAAAATAAAAGCCTGCAATTATAGCTGAATAATCCTGTTTTCAGCACATTGTTCTGCGACATTGTAGAAAGTAAATAGTTCTTGATTCATTTCATGCTCAGGTATGAAAAGCTGCTCTCCCCTGACATGACAGGCACAGTCAAAAACAGACGCAATATGAAGGTTAGATTACAGGTCCAACAAATTTCCCTTAGATGTAGTCGAGCATGGAAGAGGTGAAGGCGATACATTGGCTGGAAACGCATTAATTTTAATGTGTTTCCCGGTTCATTCAAACATGCAGGTCGGAACACACTGCCCGATGTGACCATCGCATCTCAATGGAAGAGGTCACGTCGCCAAAGAATCTTTGCGAGTGGGCATCACACACTGCCAAACCCTATTAATGTATTTTATGTATTTGCATTGTTTTTACTGTTGTATTTAATGTACAATGCCCTGTATTTCACTGTATTTAATGTATCATGTATTGTTCCTCACTCTCTTGTAAAGAGCTTTGCATTGGTGGTCCACTATGAAAGGCGCTATACAAAATACTGATTTTTAAATTTGTGTAGGATCTTTATCTATAAAGGCAGCTCCGCTGTGACCAAACGTTATTTCAATTAGAATGTTGGTAACCATGGTGTTGGTGCATGTTGAATATGATAAAGGGGTTTCGCTAAATGAGACATTTCTCAGGTGCTTAAAAAGTGTGGTGTTTTTTTAAGCAAAAAGGTCGATTTCACCCATTCTCTGCTCAATTGAAATTCTTCCAAAAATAAACGTTGGTATTAATTGTCGATTTGGCAAAAAAATAAAAATCGAATAGTAGCAGACCTAGTTATTATCATAACCCTGTTTCCCTGTTTCCATTACACAGTGGGTTAACCTATTACACCGATTCAATTGAACACTTCTACCAAAGCTGCGTCTTACGCTTGCGATGTCAGCATACCTGTCTCCGCCCCCACAGGAGACAAAACTGCGTGGACGACGCTCAGTGCCATAAAGTTTCTTCAGCCTACTGCATAGAATGTACGCAGCGACTAAAGAATTGTAATGGATACATTTCTATATCAGGGAACCAGGGTTATGATAATAACCTAACGTTCCCTTTCAAGTACGATATGTATTAAGAACATAAGAACATAAGAAAGTTTACAAACTTTCTTGCTCGTTTGGTTGTTAGTAGCTTATTGATCCCAGAATCTCATCAAGCAGATTCTTGAAGGATCCCAGGGTGTCCGTTTCAACAACATTACATTACACAATGGGCAAGTATACCCAAGCTGTCGCAAGGACATGATTTGCAGAACAGCCAATCTGGCGAGACCCATGGCCTGCCACAGTCATAAGGCACAGTAACTCCACAGAATGCAGGAATACCTATGCATGTGCTTCTGAGTCTGGCTGATACACCGCTGTCAGTACTGTGGTTCCAAAGGCAGGGTTCTGAGGATCCAGGACATTAAGCCTGTAAAACCTTGTGAAGGTGTGGGGCGTGGCCCACACCGCTGCATCGCAAATGTGAGAGCCTGATGCACCATGAAACAATGCCCAAGAGGTAGCAAGACGCCTGGTGGAATGACCTGTGACCTTCTCTGGGAGGCAAGTTGGCTTGCTCATAAGCAATCTTGACTGTCTCCACGATTCAATTGAACAGCCTCTGTTTTGACAGGGCTTGACCTTGGTTCTTAGCTCCAGAGCATATAAACAGCTGCTCGGATTGCCGCCAGCTTTTTGTCCTGTCAACATAATACGCTAATGCCCTAACCAGACAAAGTGTATGGAACCAATGCTCCTCACCTGACTGGAATGGTGAAGGATGAAAAGCCTCCAATTCCACCGACTGACTGACATGGAAGGTCAATAGGCATTTGGGCACAAAGGCTGGATTTGTGCGGAGCATGACCATTATCCTAGACTCCTAGATTTCCACTCCAAAGGGTGGTTTCGTGAGTGCAATCAGCATCACATTTAACTACCACTGAGAAACTTTGTCCTTCAAAAGAGGCCGAAGCCTCCGGGCCCCTTTCAGAAACTGGCCAGACAGAAAATGAGCCCCTGACAACACTTAGTCAATTTTAACATGGCAAGCCGAGATGGCTGCCAAGTAAATCTTCAAATACATGAGTCTGTGTGAATTTCTTGATTATTAAAGGTCATCTGGATATGTTGCGGGTCCAGTGCACGAACATGAACCACTAGGAGTTATTAACATCTCTGTCCTCCTAAACGTCTCCCCTGAGTTTAAGAGTGAGTGCAGAGCAAATAAAAAGAGTACATATAAAATCTGAACTCTCAGAATTCTGACAGCTGTCTGAGGTCGAGAATGGGCCGTAGGCCACTGTCCCTTTTCGGCACCAGGAAGTACCTGGAATAAAAACCTGACTCCAGGATAGCCCTTCTTTGTAACAGGGTCTTCACCTCTTGGAACACCACCAGGGCATCTTAAGGGTTGGAGACAGAAGTCATAACCACTCCCGAAAAGGGGGGAGGGCCCTGTTTGAACTGGAGCGAGTAACCAAGCTGCACTGTGGTGAGCACCCAGATGTCCTTGGTGCTTGATCGCCAGTATTCCAGTTGGCTCCTTGAATAAGGGCCCTGGACCTGTGGCAGCAAACCCCTAGGGCTGCTGCTGAGCTGCTAGTGGTTTCGCCGATGCTTTTTGTGCGTAAAGCGGTTAGTGATATTGGCGGCGTGCCCCCTCTGTGTCTGGCCGGACCTATGGTGGAAAGCCCCCTGACCTGCAGGCACTGTCAGCCGCTGAGTCTGGAACTGCTGAGCCCTAGGACACCAAGGCGCTGTTTGCTTCTTGGCTTGAGGAGCCTTTTTGGGCAGCAAGCGAACCAGCTCTTTAGTGGACTTGCGCGCCTTCTGAGAGCTCAGCAAAAGTTTGTCCATCGGTGGACCGAACGTATGGCCTGGTGTGACCAGGGCATTCAAAGCAGCTATCAGTGCTGCGAGGCCTCGGCCAAGAGATTGTCCATTGTATTTGGACAGCTGCAGCAGATGGTCAGTGACCAGGTTTAGTTCCTCTAATGTCCGCTGGGGGGGCCTGTGATTCACTGACAAGCTCTGTACAAGCGTTGACTGGTAAGCCACCAGGATGCTCGTGTAGTTACCCAGCCAGATAGCTCAAGCTTCTGCTGCATAAGCCTTTTTTTAACATCACCTCCATGACCTTGCACTGTTTGTTAGGGCACAACACATCTCTGCAAAGCACTGCCAGATGAAGGTCCAACGGAGGCAATGGATGCTACAACAAGAGGAAAGTGGCCAAGCCCCAACTCCTCTGTGTCGTGGACCAGATATAGCAGGTCAGCAGCCATGCACCCCAATCAGCCCCAAGACACCACACTCAGTGATGACACAACTTCGATATGGGAGTGGAACAGTATATTTTTCAGACACCTTGGGGTATACAAAAATAACAAAAACACCCAAACAGACACAGTTACAATGGCAAGCAAAAATCTACAGAAAAAAAAAACAAAACATTCCACTGTCACAAGTTGCGGAGATTTACATACTGAATTGGAACCACGAACGTTATTATAATGATATCTTCCGCAAACATTCCGAATCAGCTGGAGCTATATCTAAGAGTTTGGGGACGTATATTGAAATAACACAGTACTGCTATAATTGAGGGTAGATCCCTTCATTAGTTGGAAATGAGGTATCCCATGTGCCATAGTGAAAGGGAAATGGTTTGTAAAAAAAAAAGTAAAATGGATTGATGGAAAAATGATTACTTAGTTCTTACATAAAATAGGTATATGTTTGAAGAATGTATCTTCAATATTTTCTGAAATATGGCAGCAGGTTAAAAAACAATTTGTATCCACAAAAAAGAAAGCATCTGTAAATGAACTTCAGAGTAACATTTTAAATACTTGTTAAAAAATAAAAGCAGCTGTCTTTCACACAGCTCAACCCTCAGCTTTGCAGAACAATTCCACAGTAAAATGTACAATAAAACCCAATTAAAAAATCATAATCAAATGATCAAAATAATTTCACAAGCTTACAAGAGGCGCTAAAAGCTGAGGCACAATAAATTAGTCTAAGTACCAAATCAGGTAAAAGGCGATTCAGCTTGTGTGGTGTGTTTAGGGACCTCTAGAGGTTCTAGGAAAGTCATGTTTCCATACTCTTTTTGTGAATAAGGTTTTTCAAAATAGCAGAGCTGAGTGTACCTATCACTGTTATTTCGCTTAGCTACATGTAACTGTAACTAAGGCTTTCCTCCATTAAACTGCATCAAACTTTGTATAAAGACAGTCAAGCCTTTTGTAAACCTGCCAGACTTGTCTCAGTTTACTTACACAGCCTGATTGTTAGGCTGTTCACTTTGAAGATAGTGGCTTTATCAATTAATCAATCAATCAATCTTTATTTTATATAGCGCCTTTCATAGTGGACCACCATCACAAAACGCTATACAAGATATTGAGGAACAATGCATAATACAGGGCATAGTACATTAAATGCAAACAGTAAAAAACAATGCAAATACATTTAAATACAGGCATAATACATTAAATAAAATGCTAGGATGTGAATTCAGTCATTAGTGTTGCAGCTGTCACTCTCACAGATCCATATCAGTTTTTTTTTTTTTTTGGCCAAAAAAACCATTCCCACAAGCTTTACCGGGATGGGGATTCAACCCCATCCACACCAGCTACATTTTGAGACAGGCTTTTTCGCTGGTCTCAAATAGTAAATAATGACGGATGGCTTTTGTTACTATATATACAACTACAAATAATAATAATAATACAATACAAATAAATCATAAAAATAGCACACCATATATACATAGGGGAGGGGCTCCCCGTCACATATGCCCCCCCTTTTGCGCAGCACACATGGCCTCAAAGGCCCCCCTCCCTTAGTACCAAAGTCCCAGTAAATTTGAAGCATGTGTCCTTGGGTGGTGGCCATGGTGGGAGGTCCTCCTCCCATCACAACACTAACAGCCAGGCTAACCATTCACTGCCTGGCTCTTCCGGCCAAGGCAAACCAGGCAACTGAACTGCTGCCTGTGGAGGGGGTCTCCTGACCTCCGCCCCCTTCTTCGTAGCCGGTAGCTCCCTCTTCTGGGGCTCCAGCTACAGTATCTCCAGCAGCGAAAGTGCTGCTGGGGAAGGGGGTCTCCTGACCTCCACCCCCCCTTCTTCACAACCAACGGCTCCCTAGCTGACAACGGAAAGGCTGAGAGAGTGCTGTAATCCACTGCAGGACCAAAGGTATGCCCCGGTCTAATGGGGGTATCTAACAGTGGTGCTTTATCCACATCAGGCATGCGTGCCTAGGAACGCCAAATCTGCCTTCTTTCGGCTATCAAAGCAACCAGATTCCTGCCCACAGCCTGCCCATTCAGTTTGGAGACACAAAGCAGGTTTTTGTTCAGGCCGCCTGTCTGGAGCTTTTTCAGCTTATAAACTGTTGTAATTCCCCAGCCGTGCAGTGAACGCACGAGCTGAGCCAGCTTTAGAATTATTTCGGAGACCCAACACTGTTTGTTTGTTAGGGCAGCTAGCATCCTTGGTCAGGAGTGTTAGTTTAGGCGCCTGTACCAGAGTGGCAATTGAAGCCTCTACTGGTGGAAACTGGGCCAAATCCAGCTTCTCTGCTGTAGCCGGGTGACCCAAGAAGGATTATAGTTATAGTTTATTTTTATACTGCAGCTTGAATGCATTGTTTTTCTGTAAAGTACAACTAAACAAATGTAAGAATAAAACTGCTTATCTACATGTTTTATACGCATTGCTATGTAGATTTGATGTTTGAAATTACTGTTTCCTGGCAATAATGACACTTTGCAGCTTTAAATTTTAGATGCCAAGCCTTTGCTTGCTCTCACCACCAATCCTCCAGACTCTCAGGCTTAGCACATCAGCTGAACTCAGAGGGACAGGCAGGCTTACTTGCTTGCTGGGTGTCACTCACAGTATACATAAACAAAATTGTTTACTGCATTTTAATACACACTGGTGTCTGCAATTACTGTACTATTTGCTTGAATATTTCTTGCACTGACTTTAAAATCTGAACCCATTTGTTTTTTGTTTTGTTTTTTCATCGATCTCTTTGTTGTTAAGGTCCAATGCAACCACGCTCTACCCGTTTTAGAAACTGCTGCGTTTAGTACTAAAAACGAGGACAATTGAAGGCGCTATCGTCATGACCAACCAAGATTTTCAGATTTTAAAAAAAACATCCAAGGAAATTGATACGATGTATACTGATGTATGATTATGATACGATGTATACTGATGTATAATTATGAAAAAAGCTGACTATCCAAGGAGCCAGTAATTCTTAAATCACCTATAATGGCAGTAAAATTAACTTCTTAAAGCTGTTGACCCAAACATGCTTTGATCTTTAGGCAGTTAACTTAATTTTTAAGTATGTGATAAGGTAAAAAAAAAAAATAAAAGCTTTGACTCGAGCAGTAGTGCACAAATCCCTGCGTGGTCATGTGATCGCTAACAACCAATGTAATTTTTTTAATAAGCTAAATCACTCTTTGGGTTGGTTAGATGAATGCATATCCTGTTGTGTGTTATTGCTTACATAATTCTTCAGAACTAAAAGCGGTAAGAAAATAAAAAAAAACACACTCAGCATTTTAGTCATCAACATGTAGTTAGGAGTTTTTTAGACAAGGCTGGTCTCTGGTAGTGGCCAGGACTTCAAAGAGACCTTCCTGCATTGCTGCTGTCAACTCTGTTACTTGTGAAATGATTGTTGTAGTGAAGTGGTAAAGAATACAAAATGGCTCTGTCAGAGTTGTGCTGTTCATTAAATATTTCTAGATCCCACTGCACTGGAGAATGTGTGGATCAAAACTGAGAAATGCTCCATATCATAAACCTTCATACATACATAAATCAATATGATCACCTTACCTTTATTTTCTTCTTTACTCTTAGATTTATTGGAAAGGCATGGGCAATGTCCGTTACACTTTACTGAGATTTGTTTGCCTGAAATGCACGCTTGGTACTCCAGTTTGCACTGAAAAATAAAACAAATTATTATAAATAATATATATATATATATATATATATATATATATATATATATATATATATATATATATATATATATATATCCTTAGCATTGTTTAAATTAGTCAAGACTCACCTACTGTTATGATCTTTCAAAAGTATGTATGCTGTTAAACGAACTCACCGATTTAATTTAACAGTATTTGTCTAATGTAAAGAAACATACCAGACACCAGGATAAAATAAGTACAAAGATGTAAAAAGATGCAAAAAGTAGGTAAAAGCTGTGAAGAGTTGTCATGGCAATGGTGGGCTCAACTAATTTTTGCAGCCTGGTTGAAATGGTTGAAAAGAGTTTACTGTTGTTTTTGTGGAAACTACAATCCTATTTCCAACAAACCATTTTTAGCCAAAGTAACTGAAGAAGTTGTTGCTGACCAACTTTATGACCATCTCAGCAGTAATGATTTGCTGCAGAAATAGTACTGAGACTGCTTTATTGAGAGTTTGCAATGACCTTCATATGGCTACTGACTCTGGTATGCTTTCAACACTTGTTTTGTTAGATCTTTCCACAGCATTTGATACCGTTGATCATGGTATTTTGTTAAATTGTTTGCAGTTTCATGTTGGTCTATCTAGGAACGTTATAAATTGGTTTGTTTCCTATTTATCTCACCGTCGCCAGTTTATCTCACTGGGAAACTGCACCTCTGAAATAGGTACTGTACAGTTTGGCGTTCCTCAGGGCTCTGTTTTGAGCCCTTTGTTGTTCAGTGTGTATATGCTACCTCTTGGGGACATTATTAGGAAATACAATCTTGGCTCATTTTTTTATTTTTATGTTGATGATACACAAATCTATGCATACTCTTAGAAATTGTTTAATTGAGATCTGAGAACTGCTTGAAAATAAACCCAGATAAAGGTTTTGTTAATTGGCTCTAAACTGGGTTTAATTAAATGTAATCAAATCAATATTATTTTTGATGACAATTCCGTTTTACCTTCCTCTAGAGTGAAGAACCTGGGTGTTATCTTGGACCCTGAGCTTTTTCTTTTATCATTTGAGAAATGTTGCCAAATTAAAGTCTGTGCTGGATAAGAGGGATGCAGAGATGTTGATAAATGCATTTATAACTTTTTGTCTTGATTATTGCAATTCATTGTTTGTTGGTGTACCTGACACTAAACTTAGAAGGCTTCAACTTGTACTGCTTTCTCATACTTGTTGTTCTCAACATATTACCTCCAGTGCTCAGGTCCTTATTATTGGTTACCATTGAGCAGCATTTTTTGTATTTTTCAGAAGATTTTTACATTAAAATGATAACGTCAATATCATTATGCAGCCCCATCTTCAAGCCCATTTGTATGCCATAAACTACTGTGATCACAGGCAAGATGGATGAATGTCTCATTACTAGCAGTGCAGGAATATACAGTACTGGCCTGTGACAGAGAGCGAATGAATCCTAGTCAACAATCTCCCTCCTGACCTGTGAGGGTGCTGTATAACAGGAACAGTGTGTCCGGTACTGGATGGCTTTGCAGTTAATTCCAGGGTCAGTTGTTAGCCGGCCACCCAGGAAGGGGGTGTAGTCACAATACCAGAAGTCATCGCCTTAATACAGTAAGCGATGTGTCAGTCATGGATTGGAGGACACATGCTTACACTAGCTATTGAAGGAGGCGTGACTACAGGTATTTCGGGGGATGTGACGAAGCAATCTGTTCCTTTGTTATGGTTACTGCAAGGACCTGTAAAGGAGACCGAGTGTAAATGTACCGTGAGTGTTTTGCTTGTTTGTTGTTCTAACTGTAGTCAATGTTAGATGGCTAACACTAACCGGGAGCTGTCACTACACTGCACCACTGTTTCACGATCGTTGACTTGCACCACACCTGCACAAAGAGAACTCACTGTCTGGAGAAGTGACCGTGGCTGTGTTGTGTTATTATTATTAGTGTCTTATTATTTCGGGACTGAAACCCTTGTTTTGCACGGAGCGATACACATGGCTGTGAAGAGCCTGTGCTTATTATTTAAGTGTTGTTGACAAGCAACCCAGCCAAATAAAGAGCTGTTTAATTGTGAACTGTCTTGTCTGTCATTTCTGGAGCACTGCATCACCACTGCACCTGCGCACTGCAAACCACTCGTTCACATGGCCCCACCGTTTTTACATTTCTAAAAATTATTTAAATAAATGCATTAAAGCAAAAATCATCCCCAGTAGTCTCTCTGACCACCACTGTCTATGAATTACAGCAGTAATTCAATCAGAACCCCACAGAACATCTTATTGGCATTTTAATATAAAATTACTTCAAGACATAACATTTAGACAACAATTTAAACTTTTTTGGATAATTTGGAAAAAAGAAAAAACACAATATAAAAGATGTAAGACAGTGGTGGGATATTGGGAAAATACAAATAAAATGTTTTTATCAACAATATACTATAAATGCAACCAGGTCACTGAACGCAGCTGTGAGAGAGCTGGAGTTAAAAATCCTCCTCCTAGAGGAAAGTCTAAACTCAGATTTTAAAGAGCAGACCCTGGAGAACCTAAACAAGCAGAAACTTGCGCTGGGGAGCTTGCTGAAGGAGAGGGTGAAGGGGGCGATCGTGTGTTCCAGATTTGTGGAGCTGAGACAACCGACAGCTGTGCTGTGTCAGGACTCCTGGTGGGGAAGAACTGCATACCCGGGAGGAGATCAGCACAGAGGCGGTGCTTTTCTATAAGGAACTTTACAATAAAGAACAGTGCAATCTAAAGCACACTGAGCAGCTGCTCCAGGGGTTACCCAGCCTCAGTGATGAAGAGGTTCAGACTGCCAGCAGAGTTTTATAACACTTTCTGGGACACAATAGGGGAGGATTTGCTCCAGGTTCTGAGAGAGAGCCTCAGCCACAAGTTACTGCCTCTCAGATGCCGCAGGGCAGTGATTTCACTGTTGCCAAAGAAGGGAGACCTTTGTCAACTAAAGAATTGGAGACCTGTGTCACTTTTATGCTCTGATTTAAAGATTTGATCTAAAACAATCGCAAACAGATTAAAAAAAAATTATTGGAACTGTAGTACATATGGACCAAACATATTGTATACCGGGTCGCTCCATTTTTGATAACCTGTTTTTTATTAGAGATTTTTTATTTGTAAATGATATTTGTGATTTTAATGTAGGAATGGTCTCCCTGGATCAAGAGAAGGCTTTCGATAGAGTCGACCACACCTACCTCTTTAAAACCCTGGAGGCTTTCGGATTCGGCCCTACATTCCCAATATTTCAATATAAAAAATCCCATTTGCAGAATCACATTTACACATTACATGCTTTTACTTTCACCTTTCAATTAATTATACTTAGAGCTTCTGATATTTGATTTTAACCGATAAAACACCCTCGATACAAACGATTAAATTGGTGTGTATCCAATAAACACCGGAAAAACATTGGAAATGGTTACTAAATTTACGTTGACTTGACCCCTTTTCCTGTGAAAAAATAACCAAAAAAAAAGAAAAGTTTGGGCAATGTCCCACCTTCCTGACTTGTATCTCACATTGATTTGTTCTGAATACTTTAAACCCACCCCAACTACTGAGTGGCAGCAAATCCTACATTTCTATTAGGATGTAACATGCTTGCAAGATTTAAAACAAGATTACAATTAGAAACAGAGCATTATTCTTGTGGAATTTAAAACAGAATTGCAAATTGTGGCGAAATGTAAAAAACATGCCTAAACAAAATTAAAAACACCAGAAGAATATGCTTGTGACCATAAGGATTCTGTTGTGGAAGACAGCAAAGGCAAGAAGGTACAACTGAAGTGTGCAAGTACTGTCAAGTTAATAACATATTGGGAAAGAAAAAAACGCACAAGAATTTTGGAAAGTAACTGAAAACAATAATTTCATATAGTATATAAAAAGCGAAAGCCTATAAAAAACGCCCAGATTTATATAAATCTCAAAAATAGCAAAAAATAAGCACCAAAAAATTACATTAATAAAAAACGAAAAACAGAAGCCCTAATTGTACTTTACAACAGCTGATGTAGCTATCCCCGTTTAGACAAAATAGTAATAATCCAGGAAAACACAACAGGAAATAAACAGTAATGGTGAATAATAATAATTAAAAAAAAAAAATCACAACTACACCCTCATCCAGTTTCACATGAATATCCCCAATCTACTAATTTGTAAGGCTTGTTCAGGATTTTGCTGTCTCTATGCTTTTATCTTCCTTTTTAGTATTGCCATGGTGGAGTGTGTGTTTATTGTTCAGCAGTTTAGTAGAATGTGCTGAAGTTCCAGCAGGGAGGGAGGAAAGCAAATATAATTCTACTAAAATATATCATAGGGTTTGTACAGTTGTGAAATAATCTCACACCGAAGATGTGCGATTATAAAACACTGTGATTTTAAACTTTAATTTCAATTGTACTTTAAATATACATTTTTCCAGGTCAAAGTCCATTTGCTTAATGCCACATTCACACAGAAGAGGTACATGCAGATTTTGCTGAAAATGTACTTTAAAAGTACTTACCCAAGCCATGCACAACATGGCTATGTCCTATCCATTCATTTTACTTTGTTAATTGCACTTATTCTTCCATTAGCAGTATTTCGACATTTTATAAAATAAAAAAATGAAGAAACAAACATTTTTTGTAAATCAAATCATGAACTTAAAAATGTTGTTTCACACATCATAGAAGAATAACTGTTCACCTTAATGGAGTATGTATGTCCATCAGTTCCACAGACAGGAGCAGGAAGGATGACTGGACATTGCTTGCATTTTGAGGAACTAGACCCTGGCTTTTGGGTGAGGCCAACTTCTTTCATACTGAAAGTAAAAGACAGAAAGTGTAATTGCGAGAATTGCTTTTGTCGTTAGACAGTATATGATCTAAACAGTGTGAATACAACTATCCGTACCTTATTAGTTTGAAGTGGACACTGCAGGAGACAGCAACATAAGTAATGTGTTTGAAACTGCATAGGATGTTCACATGTTTCGACTCCATATGGAAATACAGTTGTAAGAGTGCTATCTTCAATTTAAGGTTGAAATGAACAGTTTCTTTTAGTAGCATGCCTGAAAAATAGCTAATTTGAGAGAGAAAAACCACCATTTTGATGGATGGCTTTTGAAACTGAGCTCCTGAACCCTTTCTGAATAACAGCTACTTAAGTGTTCATCATTATTTAGTGAAGAATATCCATACTCTTGAAGTGCTCTTTAGGGAATACTTATGGGTGTTATGGGTGTCAGTGTTCACAGAAGCTCAAATATCACACAGCAAACCAGGCAGAAGTTCTTACTTAAGAAAAAAAGGAAAAAGCAAAAAGGAAAAGCTAAAAATTACTGGGGGCACTTTCCCAGAGACAGAGAAACATTTAACTTTACCAGTGCAACCTGTGTTCCCCTTGCCCAGGTAACATTTTCCAATAGAAGATAACATTTACTTTCCCCAAGCATAGGAAATGTTTCCCTTTGCCTTGGTAACATCCACTATTTGAGGTAGATGTACCTTTGTGTGTTTCCATGTTACAAAATTGTTTTTAAAAAAAAAACAAACTCAGAAGTGAGCTAGACATTTTTAGATTTTAAAAAGGTGCAAATTGAACATGAGCATAAATAGATTGGTCCAATGTGTTGTGCACCAGAAACTACAGTACCTTATTTTAAATGATTAATCATTGAAATATACAAATCACATTTGATCTTAAACATGAATGTTCACAGGCTTATTATGGACACATTGCTTATCTTCCAAGCTGTTTCTCCAATTAAACTGACAGTTACGACACATACAGCATGTAGAGGTGGTTTTATCTTTTCCTAGTTATTGGATTAAATAAAACATAAGGTGGTGTCACAGTTTTTTTTTTTATTATTAAAAATAAATCAATAGCTGCATGATTTCTTCAAAAGCACAAGTACTGCGTTAGCACCACACTCGCCCTCCACAGTTTGTCAGTTTGTTTCTAAATGAGTTGGATAAATCTGTAAATAAAAATAAAAACACATCTTGTCTGCAACATTAAAGAAAAAAAAAAACCATCACAATTACTATTTCACTTCCACTTAAGCAAATCAGTAGAAAGTTGGTATTTAATTTCCTACCTCACTGCTTTTTAATAAATGTGTTATCTGCAAAGGCAGGCATGACTTTTTACCATTGTTTATAATACAGAAATCCTTGTTAAACCATTGAAATAAATTCAAATAATTAAAAAAAAAGTTGTAGTTTCAATCCATATATGAAAAAAACCCGAAAAAACTAATTAAAGCTTCAGAAAGTTATCACTGTAAAAGTGAAAGTTCTGTTTGTCATTTAAAAGGCCATTACAATTGAATTACTGTTGGTTCCGTCTACGTGCTGCATCACTTTATGCGCAAACAAACACAGATAATACAACCAATTTGAATCCTTTCCAGGCTGGCAGAATGACAGCACAGATTCTACAGGAAGTGGTAAGTAGACTCAATAAAGCCAATGTATTTCTCACAAAGCTGCTTAATACTAAAATTTCAAACATAAAAACATATTTAGCTGATGTCATTGTAAAATGATTACACATTTTACAGTGCCCCAATGCATGATGTCAAAGCACAGACTTTAAAAAAATAAACAATGCTACACTTTCTACTATATAGCAGGTGTGGCCAAACATCCTGACCCTACGAGCCACATACCAACATTTTCATATGGCCAAGAGCCACAAGACACACACTGTAAAACATGAAATGTTTGCGAGCAATACATTCTAAATACTAGCATTGTTTCACTTTTTTTTTTCTTATTTTTTTTAATTCTCTCGAACATAACAGAATCTTGCACTTACTCTGTGCAGTATGGCAGCAAAATACACAAAAAACAAGGGATGTAATATTGCATAGCCTACAGTTTGTGTCATTTTTATTGTACTGTAGCACAGATTTCACCAAAAACACCACATAAAAAGACAAGCTCTTGATGATCTGAATGCTTGGTTTAAAAAAATAAATAAATAAAAAAGTGTTTTTTTTAATATGACTGCAGCATGTAATAAATACTTGAGAGTTTCTTTTACATTACCTGCACATGATGAGACATAAGATATGTAAATACAGTATTAATTTTAGACCTGCAATATAACATTTAAACAATCATTGTCTATTCTAGCGCCAACACTCCAGTTTTATAAAAATATGGATTCATCTGAATAAGGACATTTGGCACGAGCGATATTCCATGCCATACAAAACTCGCTTGGGTCGTTAAATCACCTTTACTGAACGCCGAAAGGAGCATCTGCTGATTGCTGAGGTGTGCTTTTAAAGAGGACAGATTGTTTCCAGGGGGATATTTAGATGAAAATTTGTTGTGATTCTGTGAGCGATTTGTTGCAGATGAGACACAGGTTTACCACTGTTTTAAGTGAAAGCAAACTCTTCCTCCCATTCTGGCTTAAAGACTCATACTTTCATTTATTACTTGTGGAGGGTTTGCTAAATGCCACTGTCTCCATGAAATGAATAAGCACTTAATTCAAAATTATGAAACTGACTTTCAACTGCACATCCAGCTGATCGAAATACGCATGCGCCAGCGAGCGGTGTCGAAAGCCATCAATTGATGAAATATCCTTGCAGTGAACATGCAGGCTCAAAGAAACAGAAGGGGAGAGAAGAAAGAATTATTTGTTGTGAGATAACAAAAATGAAAAAACTTGTGTTTTCCTTTCATTTTTGTTTATTATTCTTTCCTCAGTTCATTAGTGTGCGTCACCCAGCATTTCACCTGGAGCCGCACTTGAATTGCTTGGGGGCCGTGGTTTGGCCACCTCTGGTATATAATATACTCATGTCCCGTCCCAGGAACAGGGGCAGCAATGGGCCAAAGGTGGCGGCCACGGTGGGATGTCCTCCTCCCACCCAAACAGCCGTAGCGTTCTGATTGCCCGCGCACAGGCCGGCTCTTCTGGCCAAAAAAATTTTGGGGGTGGTCTCCTGACCGCCCCCCCTTCTTCAGGGCCGGCAGCTCCCCTCCGTGGGGCTCCGGCCACCCTTTCTCCTGCAGCGAAATTGCTGTGGGGGAGCTGGTCTCCTGACCTCCCCCTTCTTCATGGCCGGCAGCTCCTCCGAGGGGCTCCGACCACAATTTCTCCTGCTGAAAGTGCGGCTGGGGAGTTGGTCTCCTGACCTCCCCCCCTTCTTCGTGCCCGGCAGCTCCCCTTCATGGGGCTCCAGCCACAGTATTTCCTGCCGCATGGCAGGACTGGTAGCGACCTCAGGTAAAACAGGACCCTTGGGAGGCGACGGCAGCAGCAGCAGCGGACCCTCGGGAGGCGACGGCAGCAGCAGCAGCAGCGGACCCTCGGGAGGTGATGGCAGCAGCAGCGGACCCTCGGGAGGCGAACTCGGGAGGCGAACTCCGGAGGCGGCAGCGGGAGCTCCACTTCTCCCTCGTACCCTGTAACTGGTGGCTCTCCAGGCGATGCGGAGAAACAGGCAGCCCAGGCGTGCGGAGAAACAGGCAGCCCCAGGCGTGCGGAGAAACAGGCAGCCCCAGGCGATGCGGAGAAACAGGCAGCCCCAGGCGATGCGGAGCAACAGGTAGCCCCAGGCGATGCGGAGCACCAGGCAGCCCCAGGCGATGCGGAGCAACAGGCAGCCCCAGGTGATGCGGAGCAACAGGCAGCCCCAGGTGATGCGGAGCAACAGGCAGCCCCAGGCAATGCAAGGCAGGCATCCTTGGGCGAAGCGAAGCAGGCATCCTTGGGCGAAGCGAGGCAGGCATCCTTGGGTGGTGCGATGCAGGCATCCTTGGGCGGTGCGAGGCAGGCATCCTTGGGCGGTGCGAGGCAGGCATCCTTGGGCGGTGCGAGGCAGGCATCCTTGGGCGGTGCGAGGCAGGGCAGGAGCAGTCCTTCCCATGACGGTGGAGGTGGAACCAGCAGGTATTCACCCTCTGCTGGTGGAGGTGGAGATGGAACCAGCAGGTATTCACCCTCTGCTGGTGGAGGTGGGAGGGGCAAGCAGTCCTCCCACTGCGGCTGAGGCGGAACCAGCAGGCATTCACCCTCTGCTGGTGGAGCTGGGAGCAGCAAGCAGTCCTCCCACGGTGGTTGAGGCGGAACCAGCAGGTATTCACCCTCTGCTGGTGGAGGTGGGAGGGGCAAGCAATCCTCCCACGGCGGCTGAGGCAGAACCAGCAGGCATTCACCCTCTGCTGGTGGAGCTGGGAGCGGCAAGCAGTCCTCCCACGGCGCTTGAGACATAACCAGCAGGCATTCACCCTCTGCTGGCGGTGGGAGGGGCAAGCAGTCCTCCCACGGCGGCTGAGGTGGAACCAGCAGGCATTCACCCTCTGCTGGTGGAGGTGGCGGAGGCAGAGGCAGCTCCTGCTGCTCTACTCCTGGCGGTGGAGATGGCGGCGGCAGAGGCAGCTCCTGTAGCTCTGCCCCTAGCGGTGGTGGAGACAGAGGCAGCTCCTGCTGCTCTGCTCCTAGTGGTGGAGGTCGCGGAGGCAGAGGCTGCTCCCGCTGCTCTGCTCCTGGTGGTGGAAGCGGTGGAGGTGGCGGAGGCAGAGGCAGCGGCAGCTCCCGCTGCTCTGCTCCTGGAGGCCTAGGTTCTGGACCTATGGGCTCCCCCCTTCTGGGCACTGGATGCACCGGCTCCCCCCTTCTGGGCGCTGGATGCACGGGCTCCCCCCTTCTGGGCGCTGAATGCACAGGCTCCCCCCTTCTGGGCTGTGGACGCACCGACTACCCCCTCTTGGGCTGTGGACGCACCGACTACCCCCTCTTGGGCTGTGGACGCACTGACTACCCCCTCTTGGGCTGTGGACGTTTAGGCTGCTCCCACTCAGGCGCTGGAGCCTGCTTCTTTGCCTTCTTGGCACCACCACTCCTTCCCTTCTTCGGGACCAGCAGTTCCACCTCCTGCCATGGAGGGGGTTGGTCGGGTGCTTTGTGCCCAACCTTGCCGACGGCAAAGCACCACTCCTCCTTTGAGGCAGGTGAGGCTGGTTTCCTGATCCCCCTGCAGCGATGGTACAGCCTTCAGGTGGATCCACTCCTCCGCGGTCTCCACCTCACCTCGATCGAAGGCCTGCACAAAGAGGGGGTCTTCATATGGGCACACATCAGGGAGGTGCCCATACTCCAGGCAGGCAAGGCACCATGTAGCCCCTCCTTCCTTCAACTCTCTCTGATACTCATGCCACCTCTTCATGTAGGCATCCACTTTATCCATTTTTTTTTTTCAAACACAAAACACTATTTGAAAAAAAAACAAAAAAAACTTCCTTTTCTTTCCTGGTCCGGCTTTTGGAGGCGTTGTTTGTCCCACGCAGGACACCATATGTGGCAGGATTGCTTGCATGGTGAGGTGTGGTGACGTCACAGACCAGGAAGTAACTGAACCAAAACAGTGGATGGGCGGGTGAAACTGAACTCAACTGCGTTCAGCTGAATTTATTAAATCAATAAACCAAAAGATTTAAACGAACAAAACACAAAACAAAAAGGCGCGTTGGCCAAACAAATAAACAGAAACAAGTATATTTACATATAGCAATTGTTCTTAACTGTTTTCTCTCTCCTCGCTCTCTCTGCTCCCAGTACTCTCCTCTGTACATTCCTCCCCGCAGCACGGACAGCTGCAGGTTCTTATACTCTGGCCGAGGGGTTAACTAGCTGTTAATTATCTTATTACCCCTCGGCCACAGTCTGCACGAGTTTAGTAAGGATGCGTGACTGTCAGCTTGTTAAATAATAACAGTAGCTGATCAGCCACGCATCCTCACGAGGTTTTTAAATTATAAAATCAACAATAAATACACGGCGCTTTTAACTGCGCCGCAAACAAAAATACAAATAATAATAAATAAATATATAGGGGCGGGACACTCCGCCACATAACTATTTATGTATACAGATTTTAAACAATGATGTGCTGTAATGGGTTTTTATATTCAAAATAGGTAAGTAATTCTAGGAACACCTAATCACTAAAAAAATGCTTGTCTGAAAAATAAATTCAGATATAGCCTGTTGTGGAACAATAATTGAAACTCTCTCTAGATGTATTCATTCTTTTTTTACCCCCACTAAGTAAGGAGTAATACCTTTTTAAAAAAAATTAGGGTCCTTTGAGACAGCTGCAGAACATTCTCTTTGCAAATGTTTACAACTTTTCCAGGCAGCTCAGCATTTATAATCAATATGCATGGGAAACCATCTGACCTGCAGTTTAACATGAACCTGACAGAGCTCAACCAAACAAGTGGTGTAGATATAGTACTATTCATTATGATAGAACCATTTACATACTCTTGAGGATGATTAAGAGGGGTGCGCGGAATGCATCCAAGTATGATGATTTTTTTTCAAATTTCCCTGTGAACTCGCAATAAACACGTGTGCATGCACGTGTGTCACAAAGACGGCCGGAGTGGGCGGCGTCAGACCAGAAGCAGGAACTGGAAAAGGATACCGCAGGTAGAGTGAAATGGCGTTTGCGCCGTCTTTATTGTAAATACCACAAAAATAAAATAAAAGGTTTAAACAAAAACACTTTGCTCACAGAGCGAAAATAAAAGATTTAAACAAAAACAAATCTCAAACACAAAACAATCCTTAAGGACCGGCTGGGCAGTAGCCTTCACGGAACCTATAGCTTTTTCGTTTCGTTTTAGATTTCTCTCTTCTCGCTCTCCCGTACTCTCCTCTGTACACCCACCACCTCGAGCTGCAGAGCTGCAGGCTTTTTATATTCAGGTGACCATCTCCCGATTAGCAACCAAATTAATCACTTAATTCGGGAGATGGCCACCTTCTGCACGAGTTTAATTATGTTGTGGATGGGGCTACCCATCCACGCTAAACAAAACAAACAATCGGCCATGCCGTCCTAATACAAAACAATAACATACAGCGCTTCGCCGTCATACATTTAAATACTAAATCATAATAAACCAATACAAAATAACACAGGGGCGGAGGGGGACCCCGCGTTCTAAACTAAAATAAACAAAACAATGTACAGGGCTGCTCGCCCTGTTACAACGTGTCATGAGCATAGTTCTGTGCCTGCGTATATGTTGCTAGAGCACAGCTGAGATGAAAGCAGTAGGAGATGCCACTTAAACCAATGACATAGAATAAACAAACGTATTATTGATATTTTATTTTTGCTATTAATGATATTATTTACAATTGATGTCTCGTGTATCACAGTAGTAATACTAGGAAGATATGGTTAAGTATATGTTTATATGACATAAAACAAGATTTGTTAAATTAAAATTCATCAACTAAAATATATTTCACAGTATATAATTTGTATACAGTGGTAAGTTAGCTGTAAATAAAACGTATAGTGTAACAAAACAATGTAATAAAATATGATACACTATAGAAAAAGATAGTTCCATTGCAATGATCAGTAAGTATTTAGCAATGAATCATACTCACCATTTCTAGAAACAACTCTGTTCAGCCAAAAACACTTTAACATGTAAGCACATTGTTGAGCCCACAGATGTTTACAAGCAGATGATCTAGTTTCCTAGGTGATCAGTCAAAGAGATTTCTTTAGATCAGTTAGCCCTTTTTTTAGGCAGTGGATTGTGGGATACTATTAAGGCCTGGTCACACGGGCGACTTTTGTCAACGGTAACAAGGGAACGACAGCTGTGCTGGCTTGTTGCCTCGTGCGACCACCCTGGTCAACACCCCGCCGATGTGTCTCCCACTTTAGGACGATGTTCTATTTTTCATGCGACACGAGGACAACATTTTCAATGATATGGACACAGGATTTGGAAGTGAAGCTAATAATTATTTTGCATTTTGTTATTGGAGGCCATCTGTTACTTTGTGCTTCCTTTGTTTCCATTTTTAATTTATTTTTTTTATAATAAATGAAAACAAGACAATAAAAAATGTTATTTTTCGCTCACGAGATAAAAAATGAAAAGTTTGTAATGGTTGCGTTTTTGTAACAATTTACAAAAAAAATGACTACCTGTTCACATTTTAGAAAAAGAAAATGTCATAAGGTTTGTTTTTCGTACAAGTTTAAAAACAAGTGATACAATAATATTTCCTCACATCTCATAACCCGGGGCCAAACCCAAAACTATTTTTTTTTCTACTCTCCTCCTCTTCCTCATCTAACATTGCTATTAAAGCAGCAGCAGTAGTCTTCCTTCGCAGCATGTTTTGTCTTGTGATAAAAACATGCATTATGATTGGTTTGCATTACATCGTTGCCTGTGTGTTGTCAGCTTGTTGACCACATGCTTGTCTCTCGTGTGACCACCGCAAAATGCAAGGCAAAACGCACGCAACAAATGTGTTCCTCTTTTTGCCGTCAGCAAAAGTTGGCCATGTCTTAAACTAATGGTGGTTCTTTATTTTTATGTTGTGTTTACTTACAAACTTGCTAGGACTTTCTCCCAAAATAAATCTGGATATAACACTAACCTTGGACCCTAGTTGTCTCCAATCATTCCTACTGTTACATTGGCTTTTGCACTCTATACTTTATTAATGATGACAAACAACAACATTTGAACATGTATTTGTTTGGATTTATTTTTGATTCATGCAGTCTTTAGAACAATTTGTGTGGAAGTTAATATAAAATATATGTTTTATTTAAAATGTGATTATATCTTTATGGAACAACTGTGTAGATGTGACTGCTGTGACATTATTTTGCAAGCCAAAATGAACACATGACAGACCTATTAAAGTACTTAAGAAAAAAATGTGTAATAGTTATTTAAATATAATGGTTTCTTGAATATTAAATGATTAGAAATTGTAGTGTTTTGATTACATGACCTCATCATAATGTAAAATTTAAATCGGGCAGTGTGTGATGCCCATTCGCAAATATTGAGATACGACGGTCACATCGGGCAGTGTGTTGCAGGCTTTAACATCAACCCATATTATCAACTGTTATCTGGCTCCTGTGTTTTATATATTCCTACGATATCTTTCTCACCTGAATCATAATTGTTATGACTTTTTTATTCACATTTATTCAAAGGCAACTGCAAGAATAAAGCCTAACATATACAGTATTAACACTGGACATCAGATTGGCCAAAGACATTTTTTGGTTGGTAACTGTCACATCTGTTTGTATCCAAGTGAAAGCTCACAGAACCACTGTGTTTGGTGTTACCATCTGTTTATATTTGAAAATAAATGTGTTACATTCCAACAAGCAGTTCTCAAAGTCTAATCATATGGTGCTACTCATAGAAATAACAAATATTGGTTCACAGATGTTTTTGACAAACAAGCAGTAAGCATTTTAATATTCAAGTTCAGTTAGATCAAGTCAATTAGTTATAGCAAAATATAATAAAGGTAAATGTATGAAAACTATTTTTTACCTTTGTGTCATCCTTCTTTCACTAATACAACGTGCTGTCTGGTAGTCATGGGAAACACACACCTTGTGGCGGCTACATTTGACTTTTAGACAGGGATCTTTGGCAGGGTCCAAACCTAGAAATTATTTAAGACAAAAGAACAAAAATTATCCAACAGTTTTTTTTTGTTGTTTTTTTTTTACCATAACAGGCATTAAAATACAATATTTGGAAAGTGTGAAGCTAAAAAAGTTCTACTGTGAACTTTGAACAAGGAAATGTTTGTCAAAATTCTTATAAATATGAACTAGTTCGGCCCTACTATAAATTCCACTTAACGTTTTGTATTGTGAATAGTTCAGAAACCCTTTCTCATAATCATAAAAGTGATTCATATATATTTTGGTAACCCTATCAACTACACCATACCCCAAATTGCATCAAAATGTAACCCCTTGTTTAACAGCTGTAGCAGCAAAACTGCCACATTGTCTTACAATGGCTCGGTTTACGTGCACTTGAATATCGACACTTGTCATGGCTGTGTGACGTTGTCACGCTAATACATCGTGAAACAGCAAAAGGATGTCCTTTTAGCAGTCCGACTTTAAGGGCAGGGTCAATCGCTTTCTCATGATAAAAATAGCTGTAAAAACGCATGTAAACCAGAGCAGGAATCATGCTTGTGGCTCACAAGGTTTCAGCAGTCAAGATCCCATTTTTCTGACTTTATATCACGTAATCTTCAGCAGAAAGGCCATACAAAACAGACCCCCCCCCCCCAACACACACACTGCACATTTATGGACTACTTCAACACTAGAACCGCCGCGGTTATACTGATACTTACAACCGTCGGTACATTTTAAACACCATCAATATTAAAATGAAAGACAAACTATCGGATACAACTCAAAAGTTTTATTCAAGCACATCATATCAAACATCTGCACAGCCGAAACACCATATTTGAATGAACAATTAAACATAAAAGGGTTTATTTTCTAACTTGCCACATATAAAGCACTACTTAAAAAATGTAAAACTATAATAAAATAAACATTTCAAAAGAAACTAGTGTGTAAACTGGTATATGCACATACAAAACTGTAAAAACAAAAGTAGTTTTTAAAACAATTGATGGCTGAATTGATGGCTGCCAGGTCCAGTAGCGATAACAACAGGCTTGCATACATATAAAAATTTGAATATTGTTTGTTATATTCAAAATAAAAACAGTTCCAGTGTTAATGAAATGTAACTTTTAGATGTTCCACAAACACGCACACACAAATATAAATTCTAAGTAGTAAAACTTGTAAAAATTATATTTTATATAATTGTGTGTATGTCTATGTGTGTGTGTGTTGGAAAGGTAACCAGCCAAAGAAGTAGCTAATGCACGGCATAATACAGAATGTGCGACAACACATGAATTAATTTCTCTTGTTAAATGTTTTTATCTTCATGGCAACGCATGAAGCTCTCCTCACAATATTCAGTCGTTCTTTTGCTACTTAGTGAGCAGACATGGACATTTAAATATCCCCTCCCCTCCTCTGCATTGGTACGGCCATTTTTTTTTCCTAAATCAGAACTGCATAGCAACGCATTTCCTGAAAAGTACAGCAAATTAGGTTGTGAGGAAAACTGTCATGACTTGTGCATGTAAACGCTGCCAATGATTTTTTTAAAATATAAAAATGCAGTATTATATAAAAAGTTCTGATACCAAGTAATACTTTGTTATACATATCAATAAAATGTCTGTATACAATTCCCAATCCATTTTCAAAAATCAAAAGACCATACAAATCAAGATTGTTTGTTGGAATTGCATTTAAAAGTCAATTTCACTCTCAGTATCTGATCTGAAATCAGCAAAGCAATGCAGCTACTCCACCGACGTTTCATTTTTTATGAGCACCTCACTAACTTTGCATTTCAACCAAATATTAATATATTAAAGGTGTAGATATGTTTTTCATTATTTATTTTCAATGAATTTCAAATTAATTGTATGTATAATCTTACAGGAGGCTGTCTACAGTACAACAGTAGTAGGAGCAGGGCACGACTACAAAAAAAAAACAACAATTCTACTAAAGTTTAGAAAAGTGGTGTTATATTTAATGTATATGTAGTTATATTCAGAATTAATTTAGATGCTGTGAAACATACAAACCAAAAGTCTGAGCACAAGGTTAGAAGTTTGAAAAAGTCTTTAACACCAGAAGCTTGAAGGCATTCACTTACATCACCGAACCAAACTTGCAATCCTATTCAATATGAATCTTCAATATTAATCTTATTAATCTGATTAATACTGATTGTGTCAACACTCAACATTCTCACACATTCTCAACAGGATGTATTTGGGAAACACTAATCTTCATTCCTTGAAAGTTGTGTTCTCCCAGCGGTGGGTTATAAACTTCCATGAAAATACATGGCTACTGTTGAACTCAAGTAGACAAGTAAAAGCCTGAGACAAATAATGTGTTTACGACTACATCAATACAACCCAACCCTGGTAGACTTGTCCCTGTGTGTCTTTGTGGGAATTATATTTCTTACAGATGACACCTTGCTGAAACAATATTAGTTAGAAAATGAATTTATCAAGAAAATCATAAAAATGCATGTTACAAACATGTTTTCAAAAAAATATTCGCTACAGAATAAATGTTCACTGATGTGAATAGAACGATGCTTGTCCGGTAAAAAAAATGTGTGAGCTACATTTGTGGCATGTTATTTCATTCAAACCTGTATGCATGTGAAGTACCATTTATTGTAAACTGTTACTAGACATGTTTATAGAAGGAATTTAAATTGACTATAATATAAAAGGCTTTACAGGGAAACTAGTTAACATCAATAAAATTCCTGTGGAGGCATTAAATCCTATTTTCTTTTTCAACAGGCAGTGTTGTGTGATGCACTGACATTACAGCTATTACTCGCTTGGTCAGCATTTCTGTACAATTGGTGTTCTGCTACAGCTGATCTGGTTGCTGGCTGCACATTAGTTAGAGTGTAGCAAGCAGTATTGTGTGATGCACTTACGTCACAGATACGACTAAGGTATTGTAATACAAGTAAAAAAAAAACTAAAACTCATACAAACAACGGAATAGACTGCAGAAGTTTAAAAGGGAATACTGCACTCAATTACATTTGAATAATACATTATAAAGCAATGACATCTTCATTTGTACTTCACAAAGCTATTAACTTACTTTGTAGAAAGCTGTCTGCAGTGTAAGATTTTCTGTGACTAAAAAAATCCAAATGTTTAGGACGGTATCAGAGCAGATTGTGACCAGTGTCTTAAATCAACCATAAAGGGAAGTTGAAAGGTTGGCAGATTTACAATCTGGAAAGATACTTGAAGGTTAGCAGGAAAAGTACAAACTCAGTGTCACTGAAGTGAAGAAGATTATATTTTTTCTTAAGGAGCATCATAGTAACAAAGATTGATTACGTTTTAAGATGGTCTTGGTTGAGACAAATCAAACACAAAGAAGCTGCAATTAAAATGCAGAAAGGCTGCTGTTTTGTTTAGATAGCAGTTTGAGTCAATACTGTAATTCTAGGGGTCAAACCCTGTTTATTTTACATTCCACTTTTAGCATTTTGAAAAATACTGTATTTTTTCATCTACGATTTTTTAAATCTCAATTTGTATCTTTCTGTGACTCTTAATGTGATGGGTGGGGATTGACAAGTAGAGGCAATACAAATAGTCAGCTGTCAGTTATGTTATTTAGAACAATAAATAAAAATACATGTCAATGAATCCATTTATGTTAAGAAACTCAAAAATTATCTAGTATTGAAATTAGTATCTTACCTTGATCAAAAGGTTTTCCAGGGTTCCAGGTTCTGGGTTCCTGAAGAAAAAAAAAACACACACACAACATTATGAGAGAAAGGCACTTTTTTAATAATTGTTATACATCATAAAACAGAAACATTAAAATTATACAAACCTCAACTTCCTACACAGCAGGGAGCAGCATTGACAAGAAAATAAAAACAGTGTAAATAAATAAGAGAAGTAATAAAACATTTTACAATTTAAAATACAGTTAAATATACACAAGTGACATTTGAAATGTATTTCGGCAGGATATATTCTTGTCAACTAAACACACTGCATAGTCCAACATTTCCAAATTATAATACCATCAAAAATATTATTAGACTGTTTAAATTATGACATGGTGTAGGAAGCAAAGGTAAATCCCTGGTATTGTATCTAGTGTGAGATTTCATCAGTCATCAGTTGCAACATTAATCATGTCAAATAGGTACATAACAATCCTATTGGATAATCAGTTCATGACATTCAAATTTCTACATTGCATTACCCAAAATTAAGTTAAAATGTTATTGTTTTAATGTTAGACTGATACAGGCTTCATACATGCCTGTTAGAATAACTAATACTATTACTATTACTAATACTATTACCATATAGTTTAGAGCACACAATTAGGCCTTAATTAAAATGATCTAAACCAAATGCACGCCACTGGATTTATATACATATTGAATATAAATGCTTTTTTTTTTCCTGGACTGAAAGTTTCCATATTTCTTAAACCCCAGATAATCAATGTGCTTTTTTTCTGAAATTACCAAAATAGTAAAACAAAATGTATTGCTGTAAGCTGGTAGGTAACACTGCTTTTTTATGTTTTATGCTTGGTTTGTGCCAAATTAGTAAATATTAGAGCTGAGCAAGTATCTATAGAACTGCATGTCCAATTGTGATTGAATTACCTGGTTTAAACAACAGCAAAATTTATTGATCATCATAATTTGAGGGTGAAGGCATTTGTCTTTGTAACTCTGTATGGGATGTAAATCATGGTAATCTCATGTTACCAATATCTCTAATTTAGAGGTTAGGCAGGACTGTATGTTACTGACATGATTATATGGTATCCAATAGCATCCATTTGCATGTTTATTGTATTTTAAATAAAAGCCATATGCAAAACGAAATAGAAAATTGGCAAATAACCATACTTCCAATGCCAAATAGAAACAGTAAATGTGCCTATATACTTAACAGCAACTGAAAAAAAAAACAAATTATTAAGTTGTTAGGATATAATAAATAGTGTAAGGTTATCATCATTTTCAGAAAACATTAAAGGGCTGCAGAACACTGTGGCAAAGTGGTGAGTGAATACAGGTGAGTGCAGTGCAGAGTGGATACAAAACAGACAATGATTTCCAGGTGCAAGGGTGTTTATTGATTTAATTAACAATGTCCAGAGCCTTATGGCAGACACCTGTAAATAATAATGTTGGAGTGATACAGCGGCGTGTATCACTCGGTATTTGTAATTCCCCGGGTTTGACCCGTAACCAAAAGTCCAGCTTTACACACCAACACTAAACAAACAGTTCTTAGTGATAGTGAATACGTGTAAGTGGTGTAATACAGTTCTCCGTGAAATACAGGGGTGAAAGTGTTGTCCGGGTTTATGCTGGCTTTCGCTACAGCTCCGGATCGTGCAACTGGTAGTCTATTAAAAAACAGACGACAGTTAACAAAACACTAACAAACACAAGACAAAACTCACGGTTCACGAAACAGCACACAGACTCCTTGTAGGTTTTCAACACTAACCATTTACCAAGGAACAGATCACGTATGCTAAGTCCCCTAGTTATATCCTCGCTCATGACTGGCTCTACCTCCTCTACGCTCCCCTGCCTCCAGAGCCCGCTCCTTCTCCACCCTCGCTCCGCAGTGGTGGAATGACCTACCTACAGATGTCTGGACCGCCCAGTCCCTGACCACATTCCGGCGCCTCCTTAAGACTCACCTCTTCAGACAGCACCTGTAGAACTCCTCTGTTTCTCCCCTGGGACACTTTCACCCTTCCTTAAATGTGCTTTACTTACTCTTATCTGCCCCCTATTTTACTGCATTTAATCCTGTACTTCAGAGTACTGTAATCTGCCAAGTGTTTAATCTGTAGTATTTGGTACTTAATCATATCTTGATGTAACTATCACTGTCACTTTTATCTGCTGTATTATTGAATTGTATTTTGTCACACTTGTACTTGCTTGAACTAGTCATTGTATTTATCTTGCTCTTATTGTATTATTACTTGTACTGTAACACTTGAAATGTATTTGCTTACGACTGTAAGTCGCCCTGGATAAGGGCGTCTGCTAAGAAATAAATAATAATAATAATAATAATGACCCCTAGGTTAACGAGCGCATCCGCTCCTCCACTCCTCGGATGCCACACAGTTTATCGTCTGGGTCATTGAGTTTGGATACCGTAGCTGCGTCCCTTTCCTAAATGACCAACTTCCACCTACCCTACGGAATAAATTCTGGTGCCATTTAGTTAAGGGTACTCTGTTCCCGTTACACAGTGCTCTCACAGGTCGAGAGGGAGATCTAACACCAAGCACCATTCGATCTCTGCCACACATACATGGACTTTGTAACATTTTCATTACTTACTGTTCTTGACAGAGATAATTGACAGAGAGGTGGGTGCCCTTGATTACCTAGCTTTGCTATTGGCTAAGGGAGTACATGGGCAGTGGAAATGGCATCTTTAAAAAAAAAATGCAAGGCATAGAAGTTAGGGGTGTAAATTGTTTAGAGTTTAAACGTTTGTTAAGTGTCCAACGTTTTTAATTTTGCTTGACACGCGGCAGTCATTTTTGCGGTTTTTGGTTTTAAAATGTAATTTTCTGCAGTTGTGTAACACATATGGGGCTGTGCGTTCAGGTGCCTTTCTGTCCGTATGTATTGAATATTCTCACAAAGCATGAAACGCGGGAGTGCAGAAACAAAGGAGATTACATTATACCTAAAAGCCCCGGGAGCAGTCACATTGACGGCCACACAGAAAACAATTGTATTGTGATTATACAGAACGGTATTCTACTTTATTATTTTTATTTACTAGCCTGCAATGTGCTTAGCTGTAATTAGATTAGTCTCTGCTCTCTGCCTGAGAGAATGACTGACAGTGTATTGTTTTTCAATCAGCCTTTTCAAAGGCTGGTGCCTGCTAGCCAGCTGTGCTGTTTTGGTCAGTCAATTAGCATCGAGTCTAGTGAAAATAAATACCAGAGACCGTGGAGTTTTACAATGCAAGAAAATATGATGTTTTGGATCAGATGGCACAGAAGTATTCCATGAAAACTGGCTCCCGACAGTGGCCTTTTCAGGTGTTTTACAATGTATTGGACCTAACAGCCATCAACCGCTGGGTACTTTACAAAGAATGCACAGAGAAGAATTTACAAAGGAGAGAATATATTTTACAGTTAGCACAGGAACTTCGCAAGAAGCATTTGGAACAGAGGGAGACTGCCAAGGGTGTACCCACAGCTGAAGCTGTTAACCCCGCTGAGAGTCGCGAGACTCCAATGCCAGGCTGGCAAGTGCAATAAAAATAAAACTTCGGGCAGCTGTGCCCTCTGCAGAAAGGCGGCGTGGAGAAGCACATTATCTGTATTGATTGTGAACAGCCTTAGACTCAAGGTAAAGGAATACCCTTTTGTCAAAAAAAAGAAAAATAAATTAGAATTTTTTTTATAACTTCTTGTGCTGTGCGCTTCTGTAAAATGTTTTCTCTAAGTTTATTTATCTACGTTGTTCAGTTGCTTTTGCGCATCTGATAATAAACCGATTGCTGTTGAAAAGTTAAAAATGTATTGCTATTGTTTCAGTTTTATAAATATGTATGTTGTAAACCTGTCTGTTCAGATGTTTATTAATTTACATTTTCTTGTTTTGATTTGTAAAATAAATGTTTTATATATATATATTGTAACACAGCAGGGAGGGGGTTAAAGCCTCCCTGCGTGGAAAACGTGCGGAATGCACATTTGTTTAGTTTAATTGTTTTTCTTTATTGTTTAATTGAATTTGTTAATTGTTTTATTATTAATTATCCCCTGCACCTGGTAGCTATTGTTAAATTAAAACCAGGTGCAGGGTATTAAAGGAGAGCAGTCAGTTTGCTCAGGGCTGCTCAGGAGAAGGAGGCAGAAGGGGTTCTCTGCTTCCAAGCAGACATTAAAACTAAGAGGGTATTTTGTGGGTTTTTGTCAGGTAAACGGCTTAGCCGTCCTGCGTGTTAGTCAGGGACCTGGGAAAGTGGAGTTAGTGCTCATCAGAGCAAGGTGTTTATTTTGTGTTTGTTTTGTTTTGTGTTTGATTATTAAAATTAGCGCACCAGCGCTGTAAAAATCCATTTTAGTGTGTTGGGTCGTGTTTTAAAGGGGCAACGAACCCGTGAGTGGTGCAAACGTATTACAATATATATAATATGCTTCGGTTTTTCAGATGTTTAACGTACTCAGTAAAAAAAAATAAATAAACGAATTACATCCGACTGTTTCTCCTTTCATTATACTATTTACAGTTTTTATAATACAGCCATCAGAAAGACTACTGCGGGGCTTCTATGTATGACTATATCTCCGGTCCTTCTAGTTTTAATCGTTTAAACTTTGTCAAAAATGTGCAAGTCAAATATTAAGAAGCGAATGTCTGCAAATAACGGATACTCAGTTTTTTGTATTACTTCCTACCTTTGTCACGTGATGACATTGTCATTGGATATTCACCTGCCAATGTCCAGCATACTTTTGGTCATGTGACTAGTCTTCTATTGAAGCTTGATCTAGCGTGGAGGAGGTGGGGCCCAGACATGCAAGCGAAATATTAGGAAATGCAATAAAATTCAGGGTGAAAACATAATGCGGTTGATTATTGAGACAATAACAAATGGCATGCAACTAATTTCAATTGTGGAGGATACCGGATTCAACTTTAATGTCGTTTGTTGAGCCAGATTACAGAAGTGTTGATCTGTTGTTTTTTTTTGTTTTTTTTGCTATTCTGTGATTTTAATATGTTTTTTTTTTGTAAACAGAAGATTGCTTCCATGTTATGTTTATTTTTTGGTCTTTTTTTTACTGTTGTCAGTCAGACAAGTACAAACTATTGCTATTAGTAAATTATTATTATTTTTTAAATGGAATATTGATCTTTGAATTAACATGATACTGTACTTGGAATAAAGTCAGTTTGGTGTGAACATAACTAGTTCTTGTCTCTTTTATATACAGTAAGCATAAATATTATTGAGCAAACATATTTTGTTGTGCTTTGTTAGTAAGCAGTAGTGTTGTGTGTTTTATACAAGTGTTCAAAAGGGTGTTAAAAAACCTTTTTATAAAGTTCTGCGTTTTATAGTTAAAATAACACTGCAACCTAAATGTTTAATTCTAACAAGTAATAACATTCATAAAATAATCTGAATAGTGCAAATATTGTAACCTGGCCAAAATAGAAAATACATTCCAACCTTACAACAGTTTAACATTACTACCAATTGCAACTAGCCATTAGTACTGACCTCAGATGAATCTAAGTCAAGTTACTTTGTTTATTTAATAACCTGTAAATAACTCAAAACAAGGAAAATACCTGGTAGTACTTTTTAATGGTCAGTGCAAATGTTGACGTTCCTCCATCCATTCATAGAAAGTCAACAGTAGATGTTTTACATTGAACTGCACTCCAGAGTTAAAAAAAATAACTCATTTTCAAGTATCTTGCTTTTTCTTATTAGTCACTGCGTTGTTTTGCTTAGCATTTAGTATGTCTTTATATTCATTATAAAGTTAGCATTTTAAAAAACGGTAATAACCAGCAATCCTGCGTAAACATTCATAAACTACTGTTGTGGTCTCTGACACTGCCATTCCAATTGTTTGAACTGAGGGAGGAGGAAGAGGAGGAGGTGAAGCTGGACAGCAACTTGGATGATGAACCTAATTTGTGAATACCAAATCATTTCTGCTGGTACTCACGTGTGAACCCTGCTGTAAACAAGGCTTTTTTCGTGTGCTAGAATAAGTAATATGCAATTCGAATATTTTTTATTTTTATTTTCGTGTAAGCGGGTATTCGACTACACTGGCCTATTCCCTCGCTATAAGGCTCTCGGTTATAATGCGCCTCGGATATAACACTCCTACAGCATGTCCCCCAATTCCCTGTACTAGTGATTCATGCAATATTTCTACAGTAATACAGTACCAGTGTTTAAACTGTAAAATTTGTAAAAAAAAATATACCGTTGGTTACATGGTGCTTTGTGCATGATTAATTCATGGAAAGTTACATTTTTGCTTCACTGTGCATTACAGCGAGGGAGATAATTTATTCTGTATTTTAGTTAGATGTGTGTTATGTGTATTTTAGTTAGCTGTGTGTATATATTAGGGCTACCGATTAATCATATTTAACTTCTGCAATTTACTGCATCAATTTTGTTTTAGAACTGAACTAAAACTGCATTAGTTTTAGAACTGAACATAACAGCCATGTTAACAACAACAGCAGAACATGGATAATATATGTCACATTAATCCTGCAGCATGATGTGCATTTAACATTAATAACTGTATTTAAACTGAGGCGTTTATTATTATTATTTTGATGTTTCCAGTACTGAAAAAAGTTACAGTCCAGGGTTTTACATTTAGATTTTTTTACTATGGCCCCTTGGGCCACTGAGGTAGTGTTTTTACTGGCCCAGATACAATTTTAACTGGCCCAATAAGAAGTACAAAACTGTAAGTTAATAGCAGAGTAATGTACTGGGTTGTGTGTTGGCGCCATTCAAAAATAAAATAAACATTTTATGGATTATTTGTTTAACCATTCTGATTATGTGTATACCATATGTTTAAATGGTAATAGCTTATCTGTTTTTTAAATCTGGCTTTTTGTACATTTAACATGTTTTGACTAGATGACAATATATCTGCAATAAATTCACTCAATGTTTAATTTTTAAACTATTATTGTGTTATTTTATATAATGTTATTTTTTGGCTTCCGAGTTGCTACAGCATCAGTAAATGAAAGAAAAAAAAACTTGCTGTTTTT
Organism: Acipenser oxyrinchus oxyrinchus; assembly: GCA_030684275.1. Classification (NCBI taxonomy): domain Eukaryota; kingdom Metazoa; phylum Chordata; class Actinopteri; order Acipenseriformes; family Acipenseridae; genus Acipenser; species Acipenser oxyrinchus. The sequence goes on from CM060247.1 coordinate 33,982,113, forward strand.
CACTGTGGAAACTTGGTAATCCTAAACTACATGGACAGTGCGAGAAACTGAAGTTCTGGTAGAAATTTTGGTCAGACACCAACATCTTGCAAAACTCACAAAATAGTAAAATATATTCAATCTTTTCTCATATTACTTTGTTTAATGCCGACATTAGGAGAACCATGCAGAATTGCATAAACTGCATTCTCCTACTGTAGGCATTCAAGAAATGTATTCATTAAATTAGAGAAGTGCTCCCCCAGTGCTTTCTTCTACAGCAATATGCAAGAATCTAAAACCGAACGCAAAAACCAAAGCAATACATCAATAGATGCCATCTTTCAATATGCCTTGCAGGATATTGTAAACATCTGGTTCACACACCATATAAACGAGCCGAGTGCACTTACATACTGCATTGTGAATACAAACAGACTCGGTTCTGAAAAAGACCGAAAGAGGGGAAAAAAACTTTCGCTTGCATGCATATTCTTTCATGATGGTTTTTCATTTCCATATGTTTAGTAATGTGTATGGTAACCAGAGAGATCCCACGTTTCAAATAAAAAAGTGGCTAAGCAAAGCCTTTAAATATATGCTATTGTATTATTTCAGCCATTTAACATGCACACATTAGCGTGCTTGTCAGAAAATGAAAGTACTGTCAAGATTTGAAAATGTATGTGTACAAATGATACTGTTTTTTTTTTTACAAGCAAACCCGCAACCAAGCTGTTGCCATATTTTAACAACAATGCTAATACGTTAACAGAACACTACTCAAACAATCATAATAAAAATAATAGTTCTCAGATCGTTGTCGCTTGTAGCCTCTCCCAAGTCAGCACCAATCTTACTGCTGATACGAACGAGTCCTGTAAAGACTGTGAATGGCATTTCTGACCTGAACACATTGTGTCCCAAATCAAAACGTTAGACAATTCGATCCTGTTGTCCAGCTTCCATGTGGAATATATCTGGGTATCCATCGGTGCATCTTTTTTCGCTGTAGTCACAGTTGCAGACACCTGCTATCTTGTGAACTATTACTGTGAGACTGGATATGAGGGCAATTAAATGTTGAATTCCCAACAAAAAAGCTGCTGTTTTATCTGCAAGTCTGGGTAACTGACATTTGTTTCACTGTCATCATGAAGCCAGATTAAGTCTTTCATCCACTCCACTCTACAGTGCCTATAGAAAGTCTACACCCCCTTGAACTTATTTCACATTTTGTTATGTCAGTGCCTCAGAGTGTCATGCATTTAAATGAGGATTTTTTTCCACTTATCTACTCACCATACTCCACACTGTTAAGGGGAAAAAAGTTTTTATTGAGAAAAAAATTATATATAAAAAATACAAAACTGAAAGATCATAATTGGATAAGTCTCCACCCCCCTGAGTTAATACTTGGTGGAAGCACCGTTGGCACCAATTACAGCTGTGAGTCAGTTGGAATAGGTCTCTATCAACTTTGCACACCTAGATTTGGCAATATTTGACCATTCTTCTTTACAAAACTGTTCAAGCTCTGTCAAGTTCCTTGGGGAGCATTGATGGACAGCAATCTTCAAGTCATGCCACAAATTTTCGATTGGATTTAGGTCGGGGCTCTGACTGGGCCACTCAAGGTCATTTACCTTTTTGTTCCTTAGCCATTCCAGTGTAGCTTTGGCTGTGTGCTTCCGTCCCAGTTTCAGCTTCAGGGCAGCAGGTTTTCCTCAAGGACTTATCTAAACTTTGCTCCATTCATTTTCCCTTCTATCCTGACAAGTGCCCCAGTCCCTGCCGATGAGAAACATCCCCATAACATGATACTGCCATCACCATGCTTCACAGTAGGGATGGTGTTCTTTGGGTGATGCGCTGTGTTGGGTTTGCGCCAAACATAACGGTTTGCATGTAGGCCAAAAAAGTTCCATTTTAGTTTTGTCAGATCACAAAACTTTTTGCCACATGGCTACAGAATCTCCTGAGTGTTTTTTTGCATATTTCAAACGGGATTCAAGGTGGGCTTTCTTGAGTAATGGCTTCCTTCTTGCCACCCTACCATACAGGCCAGATTTGTGGAGTGCTTGTGATATTGTTGTCACATGCACACTTTGACCAGTCTTGGCCATAAAAGCCTGTAGCTGTTGCAAAGTTGCCATTGGCCTCTTGGTAGCCTCTCTGATCAGTCTCCTTGCTCGGTCATCCAGTTTGGAGGGACGGTCTGATCTAGGCAGGGTCTTGGTGGTGCCATACACCTTCCACTTCTTAATAATCGTCTTGACCGTGCTCCAAGGGATATTCAAGGCCTTTGATATTTTTTTTATACCCATCCCCTGATCTGTGCCTTTCAACAACTTTGTCCCGGAGTTCTTTTGAAAGTGCCTTGGTGCTCATGGAGTCTTTGCTTTGAAATGCACTACCCAGCAGAGGGAACCTACAGGAACTGTTGAATTTATCCTGAAATCGTGTGAATCACAACAATTTAACACAGGTGGAGGCCACTTAACTTGGTGTGTGATTTTGAAGGCGATTGGTTACACCTGAGCTAATTTAGGATTGCTATTACAAGGGGGGTGGACACTTATCCAACCAAGCTATTTCAGTTTTTATTTTTAATTAATTTTCTACAAATTTCTAGAATATATTTTTCACTTGGAAGTTGTGGGGTAAGATGTGTAGATAAATGAAAAAAAAACTATTTTAATGCATGTTAATTCCAGGCTATAAGGTAACAAAATGTGAACATTTTGAAAGGGGGTGTAGACTTTCTGTAGGCACTGTATATTTTTATCTTAATTTTTTTTCAAAATGTTCTTTCTTTATCATTATTGATTTAAACACATTACTGTTGGCTTATTGGTGCAGTTGGTTGATTAGTTGTAAAAAATTGCCATGTCGACATAACGAGTATTACCAACAGCACTTCAAATACGACATACTGTGGGAAAGTTCGGACGAGTATGTTTTAAAAAATGGGTTTGGAAATTTATTTTTTTTTCAGCTTTTTGGCATACTGACCCATTTTTCTGCGTTCATGAAACGGAAGCCATGTGCACTACAGTATATACACATTGTACAGTAAAAAATGTTACCGGCCCACTTGGGCCTGTGGTGCTTCATAACTACCGGCCACACTGCAATCTCTACCGGCTCCGTGTCAGTGGGCCAATGTCGAACCCTGAAGTCTACAGATCTGAAGGGAATAAATGTATGTGTCCTATATATAGTGTTCCGCGTTACTGGTTTATTCCGAGGATTTTTTTTTTTTTAACTGGATGTCAGTTATACCCGATTTTTGTCTATTATTCAATATTTTCCCAGTGCTAATTTTTAGGAAATACACAATACTTAAAATGCTGTTTTATTTTGACTCCGACATTGTAATAAGCTGCCACTGTATCCTAGGATACAGCAGACATTTAGACATCAGAGGATCAAATAACATTCAAAGTGCTTCTCTGTAAAACACATCAGCACCTGATTATGTTGGCCAATCAAAGTCTGATTATTGTGGCAATTGCTGGGCACAGTAACTAGCTTGATCAAAAACTAAATTGAAATACTTACACGAAAATATAATATTTTTAGTGGATGAGGAATGGGGAGAAAACATAAATCAGTTTATAAATATTAAAAAAAAATGTTTCGAAGTTTACAAAAAGCAAAAATAGCAGAACTGGGTCAGGTGAGGCAGAGGATGCATAGCATTGCAAATACTGCTGCATTGAGCTACATGTTCGTGCTGACAGAATAAAAGAACATACTGAAAAATAAGCAACACATTAAACTAAAACAAGAAAGTGAACCGAGAGAAAAACAATCCATTTATGCGGCTTTTACACAAGCTTTAATAAAAAGAGAGTGCAGAATTGTGTTATGCTGTGCTGTGCTGTGCTGGACAGCCACTGTTTATTGCAGAGAGGTATGTATTGGTGACTTTGTGTGACAGTACTGTACTGCCTAACAGAAAATGGTGATGCTGTAGTTGGTAAACCTATGGAACGCACTGACGGAAATGTCCAGTGTGATTTTTGACGCGTCTCCCGATGGCTTGCATCACCCAGTTCTGTCAATTTTCTTTTCTTTTTATGATTTCAAGGTGAATAAACCTGGCTTGTTTTGTGCTGATGTCATGTTCATACCTTCTGTAGATACTATTTCTGTCAGCACAGCTTTGCCCAAACGTTCGCAAAGTACCAGCTAACTTGGGCTTCTACTCGTGGCTTCTATTTGCACAGATTCTGCTTCATCATACATGCCAGGGCTATTATTAATCAGAAACCAGAACTGCTACGCATCATATTCCACATGTAAAGTGTACTGAGATTTTTTTTCCCCCTGTGTGTGTGTGTGTGTACCGCCGTAGAAAGGTAGTGTAAAACCTTTTATAAATTGAGAAAAACTGTGTTTTTTTGTTTGTTTGTTTTGTTTAACAGGTAAAGAGCTTAGCTGTCCTGTTTTATAGTTTAGGTTCCTGTTCTTGTGTTTTAGTTATTGCTCGAGTAGAGCTAGGTGTTTTTTTTCCGTTTATTAATATTTTGTATTATTAAATATAGCGGATAAGCGCTTAAACCTCAAGTTTTCGTGTCCTGGGTCTACTTTTAAAATGGCAACGAACCACAGTGCCTTGCACAAGTATTCACCCCCCTTGGACTTTTCCACATTTTGTAGTGTTACAACCTGGAATTAAAGTGGATTTAATTAGGATTTTTTGTCACTGATCTACACAAAATAGTCCATAATGTCGAAGTGGGGAAAAAAATCTACATATTTTTCAAAATTATTTACAAATAAAAACTGAAAAGTCTTGATTGCATAAGTATTCACCCCCTTTGCTGTGACACCCCTAAATAAGCTCTGGTGCAACCAATTGCCTTCAGAAGTCACATAATTAGTTGAATGGAGTCCACCTGTGTGCAATTAAAGTGTCACATGATCTCAGATTAAATACACCTGTTTCTGGAAGGCCCCAGAGTTTGTTAGAGAGCATATCTAAACAAACAGCATCATGAAGACCAAGGAGCTATCAAAACAAGTCCGGGATAAAGTTCTGGAGAAGCACCAATCAGGGTTGGGTTATAAAAAAATACCCCAAACTTTGAACATCCCCCGGAGCACCGTTAAATCCATTATTAAAAAATGGAAAGAATATAGCACAACCCGTGACTCTGCTTCCACCAAAACACAGTGACCAGATAAGGAGGGCATTAGTCAGAGAAGCAACCAAGAGGCCAATGGTAACTCTGATGGAGCTGGAGAGATCCACAGCTGAGATGGGAGAAACCGTCCATGGGACAACTATAACCCGGACGCTCCACAAAGCTGGGCTTTATGGAAGAGTGGCGAGAAGAAAGCCATTGCTGAAAAAAACACATATCAAATCCCATTTGGATTTTGCCAAAAGGCATGTGGGAGACACAGCAAACATGTGGAAAAAGGTTCTCTGGTCTGATGAGACCAAAACTGAACTTTTTGGCCTTAGCGCAAAACGCTATGTGTGGTGCAAAGCCAACACTGCTCATCACCTTGAGAACACCATCCCCACGGTGAAGCATGGTGGTGGCAGCATCATGTTATGGGGATGCTTTTCATCGGCAGGGACTGGGAAACTGGTCAGGATTGAGGGCAAGATAGATGGAGCCAAATACAGGGAAATTCTAGAGGAAAACCTCTTTCAGTCTGCAAGAGACCTGGGACTGGGGCGGAGGTTCACCTTCCAGCAGGACAATGACCCTAAACACACAGCCAAAGCTACACTGGAGTGGTTTAAAAACAAGAACCTGAATGTCTTAGAATGGCCCAGTCAAAGCCCAGACCTCAATCCGATTGAGAATCTGTGGCAAGATTTGAAAATTGCTGTTCACCAACGGTCCCCATTCAATTTGACAGAGCTTGAGCAATTCTGCCAAGAATGGGCAAAAATTGCAGGATCCAGATGTGCAAAGCTGGTAGAGACCCAAAAAGACTCACAGCTGTACTTGCTGCCAAAGGTGCTTGTACCAAGTACTGACTCAGAGGGGTGAATACTTATGCAACCAACAAATGTCTTTTTTTTTGTTTAATTAACTTTTGTGTCACAATAAAATGGTAAAAATCCCAATTAAATCCATTTTAATTCCAGGTTGTTACACTACAAAATGTGGAAAAGTCAAAGGGGGGTGAATACTTATGCAAGGCACTATATATACAGTATATATATATATATATATATATATATATATATATATATATATATATATATATATAAAAACCAAAATCTTCGATCTCTCAAAAAGAACTCTCTTCCCTGTTATCACTGCACACCGATTGTAATTAAAAAATAAAGAGAAGGTCATTTTGCATACAGTTCATGGAATATATACCAATAGTGTATATATACTGTATGAATGATTCATGTTTTTTTTCTTTCTTTCAAAAGTGGTTTATAAATTCAGACACTAAATGCAACACTAGTGCTTTCTTAAGCTTCCATAAGACTTTTATGATGTAATAATGCAGACAGATTTTCAAGTACAAACAGATTTACCTGTCAACATTATCTATCAACTTTTCAGAATGTTTTTTTCTCTCTGATTCAGCACAGCGATTCTGTGTGTATAAGTGCTTTCATTCTGGCAAGTCCTTGGCTGGTGTTCAAATACAGCATTTTTTTTTTTTTAAGATTAAAGAAGCTACACTTAATAGAAAATGTCCCCTATTGAACTACTAAACCAATTAGCATTCGGAAGTACTGTATAAAACAAGATGTGACTTGAATTTCACAATGTTACTTTCACAAACCTGAAATGATTATACTGTCAGCCAGGGAAAAATACTAGGCATTTTATTTATTTATTTATTTATTTATTTATTTATTTTTATCTACCATATTTCCCAAAACAACAACTAGAAATGGAAGTTTTGTTGCATAATCTAATAGACATGTTCTATCAGACAGAATGATTTGTAAACATTAAGTAAAATGTAAATGTGAAATATATCCTTGATATATCCAGGCACTGAAACAGTTAATATTCAATGGAAACCACCTGTAATGTACTTTTAGGTTTCATGTTTAACTGGATGCTAATGGAACTTAACTAAGAATATCAAAGACTACAGTAGAAACTTAATCACATGTCTTCAATATGGAAGCTACAAGCTATATTAGATCAGAGATTATTGTCAATACATTAACCCTGCAAATAAGAAATCATTATTTCAAAAGGTTTCTGATTGACACTGTGTCGGCTGCAGTTTTATAAAATAACTGGCAAAAATTGGGATATTCTTTTCATGTACAGTACAATACCCATGATTGACCTTGGCTGCAAGAATCACAGAATACAGCTGTGTACCAAGCATGAAGCGTTAGGTCTCTATCATCAGCAAGCAAAAAGTCTCCATTATACTGAAAATGTCAAGTTGCAAGTCAGAAATAGGTGAGATAATTAATCAAACTACAGCATCACATTTCAGTTTTGTCACAAAGCGATATGAAACTATGCATTTAATATCATCTGCTTGTCAGCAGAAACATATCAGCAGTCTTGTTTTCATTGTACTGTAGGTTTCCAACATGTCTTTAGGGCCCTGCTATGTTACACAAGAGAGCTCTAATATCCCAGAGAATACATCTACAATCAACCTCCCCTATGGCCCCACACAACAGCAATCCCAAAATAAAAGCTATCTGTATTGTAACATTAAAAGTAGATTACAATGACCTACATCCATGTAATGCAAGTTTGGCAGGCAGATAGATGCCTCCATATACCCCCAGATTAAGTAATACATTTTAAAAACACACATGTAACAAGATTCAAACTTTTCAACATCTACACCTGTTTAAATTGTAAGGTTGGGTGTTGTTACTGTATTGACTCAAAGTTGCCTTTGTCTCACACAATCAATAAAGCAAAGAGAAGCTGGTCCCCACCCTTCAAACATAGGAAACAATGCAGCCTCTCTTGAAATGAAGAACAATCAGTATGCTACTGTGCAGATTAACGAAACCGTTTTATTGTTATTGCAAACTTGTATTAATATTAATGCTGTATGAATATATGAGCTATGTTTATGAACAACCAGCTTAGCGTTTGTAGTAGCCAGCAATAAACTATAGGCGTGTGTTGGGACATAGCAATTAATTTCAGCCAATTTTGTACAGTTTGTCAGCTGCATTCTCCAATTTTTTATATTTAATGAATCCGAGTCAACAATCTCCATCCCAGCCTGTGAGGGCATGGTATAACAGGAACAGTGTGCCCCGGACTGGATGGTTTGACAGTTCATTCCAGGGTCAGTTGGAAGTCGACCATCCAAAAAGGGGTCAAAGCCACAATACTAGAAGTCAGCGTCTTACTGCGGTAGGCAATGTGTCAGTCATGGATTGGAGGAGACGTGATTGGACTGTTTCAAAGCACTGCATCACCTCTACACCTGTGCACTACTAACCACTTTGCCACATGTGTTATCAAAATAATACATTGGCCTACATAAACATAGTGTAGTGTAGTTGAAGAGCTCTTCAGAAGAGGTTCAATTTGAAGTAATTTGTGTCATGTTTGTGTATGCCTGCCACACACAATTATGTATTAGTATTGCTTTCTATTTTGGATTCATTGGACCTTTGAACACAGTCTTACAGATCTTTTAGCCTGGTGCCCTGGTTCGACCAGCTTCCCAAATCTAAAGGATAAGAGGCTGTGTGGTCCAGTGGTTAAAGAAAAGGGCTTGTAACCAGGAGGTCACCAGTTCAAATCCCGGCTCACTCACTGACTCACTGTGTGACCATGAGCAAGTCACTTAACCGCCTTTTGGGTGAGACGTTGTTGTAAGTGACTCTGCAGCTGATGCATAGTTCACACACCCTAGTCTATGTAAGTTGCTTTGGATAAAGGCGTCTGCTAAATAATATTAACAATAATAAGAAGAAGAAAGCACTTGTGATTAAGTAGAGGCCACTATTTGGTAGCTTTGATTTCATGTGCATCATAATCTGGACTCTATACTTCTTGACCAAAAGTGTGTCCTGAGGTAATGGGAGCATCTCGTAATGGTGCCTTGTCACCATCCACTGAGACAGCCAGAGCTGATGTCTTGCAGCTACTAAAGCAGCCAGGTTCCTACCCACTGCCTGCCCGTTGAATTTTGATATCCAGAGCAGGTTCTTATTCACCAGCCACAGTTCCTCGAGCTGCTGTGGTGTGGGTCTGTGACTGTGAAAGCAACTTCAACAAATAGCTCTGGTAAGCCACCAAGATGCTGTTATAATTACCTAGTCACGCAGCAAAAGCACTAGCTGAGTAAGCCTTTTTAAGTATAATCTCAGAAACGCTGCACTGCTTAATTGGACAGGTACTGTCTTTGTTTGAAAGCGCTAGCTTTGGGGTTTTCTGCCTCATGCAGGCTGTACAGCATTCACAAAGAATGTGAAGCAGCAGGTACTGTAGCCGGGTGACTCCAGGATGAATGCACCTCAAAAGCGGAAATCCGGGTGTACCAGAGAAGACCCCTGTGAGGGAACAGGATCATCCTCAAAAAGTGTTTCTGCTTGTCATCTACAGGCCATGGAACATTCAAAACGTCCGTGGCCCTCTTAATCAGTGGTAAAAACTCTGCTGATAATGCCACATGCGCTACTGGTGTTGCGACATCTGAGTCACACTCCTCAGAGGGGAACCTTTTTGATCGACTGCTTCCTCAGAAGCAGCAATATACAGCAGATCCTCTTGCTGCCATTCTGCGTGTACTACTCCCTGTGACAGTAATGGTGCTGAGGGAGCAGGTGTAGCAGTGCGGTCACACAACAGCTTCGCTAACATGTTTCCCTGTTGGGAGACCGCCTCCCAGAGCTTATCCAGCTGCTCAGAGTTCTCCGTTCTATGAGACCGATGGCTCTTTCCGGAAACCGGAGAAGGGGAGGGGGTCTCCTACGTGATGTTCTGCTACTTTCCCTAGGCACAGAGCTCTCATGAGAGGATACAGCTCTCTTTCTGGGCTGAAGAAGGAGGGGAGCCCTGTCCAGGTGGAACGGACAGAGCGCGCTCTACAGAGCTGCGTGACACCCGTTTCTCTAATGTACGCTTAGAGAAGGACTAACAAAACTCACAATAGTTGTGGTCGGCGAATGCCTCTTTAGCGTGCTCCGGATACAGACAGGCAGCGCATCTGCCATGCCTGTCCTCCGTGGGGAGACCCATCTTGCATATGTCGCAAGAATGAAACCCCGGCATAATGTAACTGCAGTAGTGTTCAATGCAAACGACCTTTAACTGTAATTGCTATAACAGTATAGCATATGTTACTAGTACCCAAAGGAGAATATTGATCAACGCACGCAGCAAGTTACTATGCAGCTGGCAGTGCAACAACAGTGGTCAGTGACTCTAACCAGTACTGATTAGATCAATGATGGTACTGTCTTGTATTGAATGCTTAACACCTGCACTGTTTACTATAGTACAATGTACGGTACACATAGAACATCTATAGTGCACAAGCACAGTACACACAGTACAGTACAGTGCACAGACGGTGCACGGTATGCACAAAGTAGTACAGTATGGTGGGCAATGCACAGTATACACAGCACGGTACGGTATAGTGCTAATGATATATTATAATGCCCAATGTATGGTTTATATACAGTCAGTATATAGTGCACGGCACCCCTGGTACGGTAAGGTGTACGGCACGGTACAAGTACAGTGCACACAGTATGGTACAGTGCCGAGTACAATGGTAGATCAGTGACCTACAGTTATTGGAGAAGCAATATGCAGGGATGCCCACCTGAATAGCTTCTGGCGTAACACAACACAGCCCTAAGACTGGAGGAAGCCTGCTGTCAAGGCGTGACAGCCTTCGCAATGGTACTGCAAGCAGAGACCAGAGTGGCAACGAAACACTGCGGGAAGGACAGCAAGCAATCAGACCCGAAGCAGAGCTGAGCCCAGCGACTGCTAGTGAATAGGAAGGGTAACCTCGTTCGTTGTACAAAGTACTGGCAGGAACGGGAGCAGGTCTGGGACCTACAGTTACCACAGGAGCGAAATAGGGATGCCCACCTATAACGCTTTTTGGCGAACCAACAGATCAAAACCCTAGGAAAGCCTACTGCTAGAGCCCTAACAGTCTTCACACTAACTCTGCATGCAGATCTTAATGTGGTCCAGAAACACTGTAGGAAAAGCTGCAGGCAGATTGACCCAGCGCGTGTGTCTCTGTTCAACGCAGGACAGTTGAGTCCAGCAGCTGTGTAGTATTTCTGTAGAAAAATACAACGTAGAAAACAATTTCCCACACAAAACAGTAATCAAACAGTTACTTTTATTTTAATTTATTTTTTATAATAAAAAAACTAAATTTTTATTTTGCACTTCAACCAAAGTTAGCAGCTTACAAGAGAGCACCAGTAGACTGCTTAAATCGATCCCTGGGAAGGAGCAGCACGGCTGCCGGCTTTGAGTGGAGCACAAGGCCGCTGAGGGACTACCAAACAACCACAGCTGAGTGCACAATACGTGAAGTAATTTTTACTAAAACACGTAAAAACAAATCGCAATAAAGTGATAAACACAAGTGAATAATCAGATACAACATTATGTGTCATTATCTGTTCGTATATCTCTCTCTCAGGCAGTGAAAGGAAAAATGATGACGTTTTGAGTGTCAACAGTCTCTTTTATGCCCTCGGGGGCGGGTGTGACTGCGTCACTGGCACTACGTGCAGCTTTGGAATATCTATTCAGGTTAGACGGTATCAAAGGATTAATACCCATGAGGTAACAGTTACATTTCATACTTGAAAGGGAACATTAGGTTACAGGGGTATACAATTTCTGAAAAAAAAAAAAAATCGTTGTCCAAGGGACAAAATGCTAGAAAAATCTACTTGTCTTTCTTAGAAATCTACTTGCCCCCTCCCCATCGCACAAAACACACACAAAAAAGTAGAATATAAAACTTGTAGGATTTTGGTTTTATTTAACAGTGAACACAAGCAATCAAATTTGTGATTAACAGCCTTGTAGCTTGACGGGTTCACTAAATTCTTCAAGATACACAAAAGGTTCCCTGTGACCTGACCTCACCTCAACAAATATAACATACTTCAAGGAAAATGTTTCTTTCAGTGCAGTTTGGAACACATTTGTTAGTAAATTTAAGTAAAACACTAACAGTACAACTGTAATGAGCAATACTTGGGAGTTATTAAAATATAAAAATAGATTCTGTTTTTTCCACTCTTTCCCTATAAGCTGAATTCAACTCCTGATGTACAGGTGTTTTATGTTGTTGCATCACAGACACAAATTCATTTCCAACTATTACTGCTGCTTTGTGGAGTTATGATTTTTCTTGACGTTCTTTCAGTTTTGTAACTGCTGAACCTCAGATTTATAAAGAATGTGTATAACCTGTCAAGTTTCTCTGCATTTTTTTTTACTGTTTTTCTATCAAAATGCACACAATATTTACAGTAGGCGCCATCAAATTCTGTACACAAAATATGTTTTTTGTTTTGTTTTTTTAAAACATTGAAGAGCATTTTACAGCTATTTTTCCTCATCTACATCTTGTCCCATGATGGCTAACTGGAACACTGCTGCCGCAGGATGAACCTGGTTTCATACCCTGATGGCTTTTTTTTTTTTGGACAGCAACATTCTTTCCCTGCACTACTCTCACTGAAAAATAAGTACATAAATAAATTAATACATAAACACATTGACATGTGACTTACATGCTGTATTTTATTTTTAAAAAATAATAAAATATTGTACAGATAATCTCATATATAAGCATTTAATTGCTATAAACATATTTGTCAGTCTTAATGTTTTAATAGTTTCACAAATCGATGGATTGTGTATGTCCAGTAATTAACAGTAATAAATAAATAAATAAATAAAAATGTAATATAGCATTTTAAATAGGGATATAAATATTGTCTAATAAAAAAATCTTTTTAAACTATTTGATTTCTATCGGTTAACCATTTAACCATAGTTATACCGTCACACTAAATACCCTGTCACACTAGAATGACTGCTTTTACACACATACCTAGAACAACCATGAGTGGTCAATTTGACCGGCGTATTAAAAACATAAATATTATAATAAAAGGACAAACAATTGACTGGAGAAGCGACTGCCTCAGGCAAAATTAGCGGCTGGATCACGTGCAGGGGATGATGCAGGGAAAGTGGCTGGCATCCTTGCAGCGGCTGCCACAGGATTGCTTCTTCTCCCACGTGATCTCCTGAGCCTTCACAGACTTGGTCCTGGCACTTCGCTGGCATCCTCCTTATTGTCACTGCACAAACCCAGTCTGCTTCAGAGCCAGATTTGTCACTGTCTGTCTCTGCTGCATCAGAATCATTGTTTGGTAAACTTTGCAGTAATTCCAAACACTGCTTTGCTGTCCTGCGCCTTTCGCAATCCATTTTCAATGTGTATTAGGGTAATAATGAATTTCTTAGAAAAACGAGAGACTTATATAGTAACCAGAGTGCAGACAGACAGCCAGGTGCCGGGTGAGCTGTCAAGGCTGATTGATGGGCTATCAGGAGGCTACTTGAAACAACAGAAATGTCAGAAGACCGCTCACTTGAGGAATGCAGACTGATATAATTAAACTTCAATACATGGCAGCAAGTATCGACTGATAAATACAAATAATACCGCAACATTTCATTGTTATAATAGGTTTCATATGTAGCAGTCAATTTGAACGCTCCTGGTCGGAATAGGTATGACAGTATTTTATCTCCCTAATTTTGCAGATATGCAATTCTTTCTTTGTCAGGGTAATTAGTACATATATTTAGGAAAACACAGCTCAGTATCTTAAACACATGCACCGAAATTTAAAATTTAAATTCCAAAAATTGTCAAAATGACCGCCTTGGTCGTCCTAGTGTTAAATAAATACCCTTTCCCACATGTATTTAGTCTTTGTCATGCATTGACATTTACAAACATAAAAAGAGCCAGCTTAGAGCACAAATCTTCTTTAATTGCATCACGATTGTATCACATTGACGATGTGTACCGGTACACCTTTCTAAGTTTCTAGAATCTCCTTCAGAATTAATCTCGATCCACTACAGGGCACACTAGTTTCACATAAAATAAAACACCACTTAATAAAAAGAAACGTTACCATCCCATAAGCGTAGGAATCAACAATTCATTTTTCATGAATTAATGAATTAATGCTATGAATTCATTTTAAAAGCAAGTATGTAAAAGACAAGATTTGCACACTAAGAAATGTACAGCCACAGGTATAAGTAATAGTTTAATTGGTTTGGGGATTGTTAAACTGTTTAATTGAACTGTGTGATTGTTTTATTGAAAAGTGTGGAATGTGGCCAGGTGGTGATGGAATGACTGGTTGCCAATTACCCCTGGTCACACCTAATAAAAGAACAAAGGAATTAATGTTTGGTGTGGGTTGTGTAGGAGAGTGTGGATCAGAGAAGGAGAGTAAAGCAGACAAGCGCAGCACCGCTGGGCATTTTCACGGTGCGATACCGCTAGTCTGCACCTGGGCACACAGAAGCAGTATGCACTACGCGACTGACTTTTCTTACAATATTGAATGACACAGTACAGTAGTTGTCAGTGCCACACTGTAGGCTATGTACCCGAATAAAATTTACATATATGGCCAAATGTTTTGCATCACCTAAAATTAAAACAAGACAATTAAAATTATATATATATATATATATATATATATATATATATATATATATATATATATATATATATATATATATATATATATATATATATATATATATATATATATATATACACTGTACAATAGAATAAGATATTGTGAAATTTAGACAACTTGGAACAGGTCCTTACTTGCCACACTGGCTTAAAGAATTTCTGTATTTGAATGCAATAGAAACAAACCTAGGTTTGTTGGACATCTGTGTACTGGGCAACTACAACCCTGTAAACTTCAGAGACTGAGGCATGCTATTACTTACTGTAGAAGTTGAAGAGTGTTTTACTAGAAGTTGATCAGCACGTCATGTGTACTTTAATGTATACTGCAACATTTTCATCTAAAAAAATTATTCTTGTATTACTTAGAAAGAACTGAAACATCACAAAAAAGGCCTGAATGTAGCTGAGATCAGCAAAATACAATGTGTACGCACAGCGTTTCCGTTAACTAGTAATTATCCATCAGAGACCGTTTTAAAAGCTCGTTGACAGGCAGAGAATGAAGCCGCCTGTCAGTTTGACTGGCAGCAAAAGGTCTGTGATGGGCAGCTAGAAACATTGACTGTCACTAACAAGAGCAAATGAGTGAGCCTCTGGTGCACCTGTAGACTACACCCTTTAAAAGGCACAGGCAATCGAATGAGTGAGTGATTTGGCAGTTCCTGCCTTAGCACATGCTTGTTAACAAAGCAAGTCATCGATAGGCCGATTCAATTCACGCCGTCTCCTTTCATTCCTCCTGCAGAGAAGGATTTGTTTCTTTTTGTTTTCATCCATGATCCTGATTGACTGTGCCTCGTGTGTTAGTTGAAATGAAAGCATAAAGTGCAGTTTATTTTTGTATTTTGATATAGATTTTTACATGTTGTCTGTAGTCCAGATAGGTCAGTCTAGTCTTATGTAAGTTTGTACACCTTCTTATTTTTTCAGTACAAAATGCTCTAATTCACACCGATGTTATACCTGTAGTTTTCAAGTATAAAATATTTGAATTTGAAATTATAAAGTGAAAACAAATTGTTATAAACTATTTTCTTACATTTTCTGCTTAATTAAAAAATAAGGCTGATCAGTGAAAATAATTTTTTTTTACTTTTTCACATAGGCCTGTTTATTCTCCATAACGTGTATGTGTATCACTTTAAGACAGGTGTCACATGAATGACTATGATGTTTTGTATTGTGACTCGCAGTTTTTTGTAGCTGTGGAGATCTATATATATCTATCACTTCATAAATAGGACTGTTTTTTTGTTAGGACCGGCAAAATTTAAATCTACACTCTCCATGCCTTTCCTTTGGTTCCTTTAAATAATAATAATAATAAAAAAAACTCCCACCCACTACGCAGCACGTACGTTTTCAGAGTAATAAGAAGGGAGGTAATAAGAGGTAGGCTGCACTTCAGGATTTTGCTAGTTAAATTGTGAATTGTGAATAAAAAATAAATGTGACTTTTATTTCAAATGATGCATTTAACATGGATTCATAACGTGATGTGATTTCATTATTTTTCTTTTTATTTAGAAAGAAAAAAGCAGTAAAAAAGTTGAGCCCCCATGATGAAGCAGAAAATAAAAAAAACAGCCATTCATTTTGTTTAGGAATAAAAAATAAATGTGACTTTTATTTCAAATGATGCATTTAACATGTATTCATAACGTGATGTGATTTCATTATTTTTCTTTTTATTTAGAAAGAAAAAAGCAGTAAAAAAGTTGAGCCCCCATGATGAAGCAGAAAATAAAAAAAACAGCCATTCATTTTGTTTAGGAATAAAAAATAAATGTGACTTTTATTTCAAATGATGCATTTAACATGTATTCATAACGTGATGTGATTTCATTATTTTTCTTTTTATTTAGAAAGAAAAAAGCAGTAAAAAAGTTGAGCTACCAGCACAACAGAACACAACAAAGCGAGGCAGTTCTTCCAGCAACCGCGTGGGAGCGACATTGTGTGAGAAGTGCATCGTTTTAAAAGTGTAGAGCAGTTAGAAGCAGTTTGAAAGCAGGCTGACAGCTGCAGAAGCTAAAGTAAACTTTAAAAAAATAAATAAATAAATAAATAAATAAATAAATAATATGGTCTTCAAGCCAGTAATCTGTGACACCTGCATGATGTGGGAAATCCGAGAAAACCCAGCAGAGCTAAACAAAGTGTGTGTAAAGTGCCGCACGATCCAGGACTTGCTTAAACTAGTAAGTGTGCTAGAAATGGAGCTGCAGGAAATGAGACTAGAAGATTATCTAAATGCTAGAAGTCAAGGAAACAAAATGTTAGAACTTGAAGCTACTGCACTAACAAGTAACTATGATGTGATAGGTGATACAGAAACTTGGATGTCTGAGAGTGATGGAGACGAATATAATATTAGTGGGTATACACTGTATAGGAAAGACAGGCAGGACAGAAGAGTCAGAAGAGCTATACATAAGAAATAGTCTTGAAGCCCAGGTGTTAAATCTGGACGAAAAAAACAACACAGAATCAATATGGGTCAGAATAATGGACACAAATTCAAAGGGCATAATAATAGGAGCATGCTACAGACCGCCAAATTCAGACACCGAGCAAAATAATCTGTTATACAATGACATTAGAAATGCGTGTAGCAAAGGAGAAGTCATACTAATTGGGGATTTCAACTTCCCTTATATAAAATGGGAAAACCCGGTGGGGAGCACGACGGACAAAATTGAAATGGTGGAAATAACAAATGACTGCTTCCTAACGCAATTTATCAAGGCACAGACTAGAGGGAAGGTATGCCTTGATTTAGTCTTTTCAAATAATGAAGACAGAATAACTAAAACAGAGGTCAGAGAACCACTGGCAAACTCAGACCACAACATGGTCTCATTTGAAGTGATTTTTAAAACCCAAAAAGTAATGACTAAAGCTAAAATTTACAATTTTAGAAAAGCAAACTATGAAGGTATGAAAAAGAGACTAAGAGAAGTAGATTGGAGTAAAATAAAGAAAACATCCACAGGAAAAGGATGGCTGTTTTTTAAAAATGTAGTACCAGAGACGCAAAAGAATTACATCCCAAAAGTAGACAAATCTAAATCTAAAACAAAATGGCCAAAATGGTTTAATAGATCAATTAAAAAAATATTCAGCCAAAAAAGGCACTTTACAGAGCATTTAAAAGGGACCAAAAACAAAGTACACAGAAAGAGTACTTAGAACTGCAAACACAAGTCAAAAAGGAAGTTAGAAAGGCCAAGAGAGAGTTAGAAATGAACATTGCTAAGGGGGCTAAAACCAATTCCAAAATGATTTTTTCCAATATTATGACAGCAAGAGAACATTCAAACAGGAGGTTAAATGTCTAAGACGAAGAAAAAAAATAGCAAATATATTAAATGATTACTTTTCACAAGTTTTTACAAAGGAGGATACAGACAACATGCCCCATATGTCGACCTGTTCCTATCCAGTTTTAAATAACTTTAGCATAACAGGCAGAAGTGTTAAAGGGATTAGAAGCTCTTGACACAGGGGTTGTACCGACAGACTGGAGAATTGCAAACGTAATACCGATCCACAAAACGGGAGACAAATCCGAACCAGGTAACTACAGACCAATAAACCTGACTTCTATTATAAGTAAACTTATGGAAACTATAATAAGATCCAAAATGGAAAATTACCTATATGGTAACAGTATGCTGGGAGACAGTCAGCATGGTTTTAGGAAAGGGAGATTGTGTCTAACTAACCTGCTTAATTCTTTTGAGGATGCAACATTGACAATGGATAATTGCAAAGCATATGACATGGTTTATTTAGATTTCCAGAAAGCTTTTGACAAAGTCCCGCATAAAAGAGTAATCCTCAACCTGAACGGAGTAGGGATTCAAGGAAATGCATGCACATGGATTAGGGAGTGGTTAACATGTAGAAAACAGAAAGTACTGATTAGAGGAGAAACCTCAAAATGGAGCGAGGTAACCAGTGGTGTACCACAGGGATCAGTATTAGGTCCTCTACTATTCCTAATCTACATTAATGATTTAGATTCTGATATAGTAAGAAAACTTGTTACATTCGCAGACAACACAAAAACACTTGCAGCAGTAAAGGTCATTCAAAATGATCTAGACAGCATTCAGAATTGGGCAGACACATGGCAAATGACATTTAATAGAGAAAATTGTAAGGTACTGCACGCAGGCAATAACAATATGCATTATAAATATCATATGGGAAATACTGAAATTGAAGAAGGAATCTATGAAAAAGACCTAGGAGTTTATGTTGACTCAGAAATGTCTTCATCTAGACAATGTGGGGAAGCTATAAAAAAGGCCAACAAGATGCTCAGATACAGTGCCTTGCGAAAGTATTCGGCCCCCTTGAACTTTGCGACCTTTTGCCACATTTCAGGCTTCAAACATAAAGATATGAAACTGTAATTTTTTGTGAAGAATCAACAACAAGTGGGACACAATCATGAAGTGGAACGAAATTTATTGGATATTTCAAACTTTTTTAACAAATAAAAAACTGAAAAATTGGGCGTGCAAAATTATTCAGCCCCTTTACTTTCAGTGCAGCAAACTCTCTCCAGAAGTTCAGTGAGGATCTCTGAATGATCCAATGTTGACCTAAATGACTAATGATGATAAATAGAATCCACCTGTGTGTAATCAAGTCTCCAGATAAATGCACCTGCACTGTGATAGTCTCAGAGGTCCGTTTAAAGCGCAGAGAGCATCATGAAGAACAAGGAACACACCAGGCAGGTCCGAGATACTGTTGTGGAGAAGTTTAAAGCCGGATTTGGATACAAAAGATTTCCCAAGCTTTAAACATCCCAAGGAGCACTGTGCAAGCGATAATATTGAAATGGAAGGAGTATCAGACCACTGCAAATCTACCAAGACCTGGCAATCCCTCTAAACTTTCAGCTCATACAAGGAGAAGACTGATCAGAGATGCAGCCAAGAGGCCCATGATCACTCTGGATGAACTGCAGAGATCTACAGCTGAGGTGGGAGACTCTGTCCATAGGACAACAATCAGTCGTATACTGCACAAATCTGGCCTTTATGGAAGAGTGGCAAGAAGAAAGCCATTTCTTAAAGATATCCATAAAAAGTGTCGTTTAGAGTTTGCCACAAGCCACCTGGGAGACACACCAAACATGTGGAAGAAGGTGCTCTGGTCAGATGAAACCAAAATCGAACTTTTGGCAACAATGCAAAACGTTATGTTTGGCGTAAAGCAACACAGCTCATCACCCTGAACACACCATCCCCACTGTCAAACATGGTGGTGGCAGCATCATGGTTTGGGCCTGCTTTTCAGCAGGGACAGGGAAGATGGTTAAAATTGATGGGAAGATGGATGGAGCCAAATACAGGACCATTCTGGAAGAAAACCTGATGGAGTCTGCAAAAGACCTGAGACTGGGACGGAGATTTGTCTTCCAACAAGACAATGATCCAAAACATAAAGCAAAATCTACAATGGAATGGTTCACAAATAAACATATCCAGGTGTTAGAATGGCCAAGTCAAAGTCCAGACCTGAATCCAATCGAGAATCTGTGGAAAGAACTGAAAACTGCTGTTCACAAATGCTCTCCATCCAACCTCACTGAGCTCGAGCTGTTTTGCAAGGAGGAATGGGCAAAAATTTCAGTCTCTCGATGTGCAAAACTGATAGAGACATACCCCAAGCGACTTACAGCTGTAATCGCAGCAAAAGGTGGCGCTACAAAGTATTAACTTAAGGGGCTGAATAATTTTGCACGCCCAATTTTTCAGTTTTTATTTGTTAAAAAGTTTGAAATATCCAATAAATTTCGTTCCACTTCATGATTGTGTCCCACTTGTTGTTGATTCTTCACAAAAAATTACAGTTTCATATCTTTATGTTTGAAGCCTGAAATGTGGCAAAAGGTCGCAAAGTTCAAGGGGGCCGAATACTTTCGCAAGGCACTGTATATTGTGAAAAGTGTTGAATTTAAATCAAGGGAAGTAATGTTAAAACTCTTTACATTTCTTTATTGAGAGCGGCGTTTATTCGAGGGCGGCGTCTATTAAAAAGCGGATATCTGAGTGAGGCGTTAATTCGAAGTAATACAGTAGTTATGATGTTGACAGCTACCCGCAGAGACATTGGTACATGTTCTACAACACTGATTTTTAGAAAAAGAAAAGAAAACGTTTGTATTGTTTTGCATGTTAACTTTGTTAATCTGACAGTTACACTGGAAAATAATATAACTATGTTGATGCAATGTGTAAAAATGCAGATATTATGGTTGAAAACGCAGATTTTGAGATGGTATGCTTTTTACAAATGCACATTTTTAAAGGCTAGCACGACCTCTGCATCTCATTAAATGGGCACGCAAATTAGTTGTGTTTCCGGAGTATCCCAAACATTGCTTTTCTTTACTTTTCTTTCTTGCCGTCTTACTTTAGAAAATAATTGCCAAACATCGGAAGGCATTGTAGCTCGGTCGATACAGAATTTGTAATTCTAACACAACACACAACCCCATCAGTAAACACTCACAGGGGGCGGGGCAGGGGGGAGGTGGTGAGCTCAATCGCATGCAGATTCAGCGAGTCAGACCTGAGGTGAGCAGAGAAGCTCTGCGCTTAATGCAAAAATAATTGCTGATTCCAAATTTAATAAAAAATAAAGGTTTCCTTTGCTTAAACCCTTTACACAAAAAAGATGCAAAGGCTTGACTATCGATAGTTGTCAAACGATACGATGCATCGATAAATTGATGCATCGCCTCAGCCTTATTATATACTAATATAATACTAACCAGAAAACTATTGTGTTCATGTTGACTCACATTTCCTCTTTCCAACAGATTGTTTTTGTATTATTATTATAGTTCGTTTCTGGTTTTACTAAATGATTTTGTTTTCAAGTACAATATGCTGATGCTGTAATATAAAAAAAAAAGAAAAAACATTGCTCGTAATAACGGTACCACAATACTTAAAACAAATAAATGGTGTTAGTATTATGAGGGTCACAACTTTATATAAAAGTATAACTATATTATAGCTAATGTCCTCTGATCCAGAAACAGCCTGCAAACATTTAATTTACTTTTCTAGTACCATGCAGTGTGTATCTGTTTTTCATAGCATTTTTAACAAAAACATACTAAAACAGGTGTTGCAATACAGTACAGTACATGCAGTACAGTAGGCCACAGTTCTTTTAGCAAAATAGTTTTTTAGACCTGAAATAAAGTCAGACAACCTGCCATTCTGTATTAAGTAAAATGCTAAATGTTGATCACTTCTCCCCAAATGTCTTACATTCAGTATGCACGAAATACACTTGCTTGAAATGTGTTCTAAAAAAGGTCTACAGTAGACTAGTACCTATTTTAGAGTCTTGCACATATTTACAGTATGCAGAATCCAATGCAAAGAAAGAGAAACTACCTCAGTGTGTGTCTCGAGTGAAATACAGCACTCTGTACTCGTGAGTAATTGCCTGTTTACTCAACTTAGAGTTTGGCATTTCTGAGTTTCAATAACACCTCAAACGCATCAGTTACTTGAAAGATGACACAGACAGAGGTCTATGATCTCCATGCATGAGATTGTTTAGAGCACACTTGGTTTTGTCTCTACCACTCTAGTCAGCCGTTTTAGAGTCCTGCATTGGGTAGGGTACTCGCGTTTGTCAGCGGGTGACCCGCAAAGGCGGGTTGGGTTCAGGTCAGAATGTGAACTTTTTCGCGGTACCGGTGGAGGTCAAAATAAATGTAATTTTCGAGTCTGAATTTGAATCACCTAAAACGTTTTCTGTCCTTTCAGCGTACTCGTCTGTAACCCTTTACAAAATAACAGGGGAGGGTAAATGTACCAGAATTTAGGAAGCTGACCAAGTTATGTTCTCGGTTTGTATTGCCGCTTGTTTGATATGTCGCAAAGTCCTTTTATCACGTCTGCTTGGCAATATTAAAAATGTCTGTGGACGAGGTGAAACAAAAGATAGCGCAGAGTTTATATCATGTAGTGGATAATAGTTCAAGAGGTAAATCAGATATGTGGATTTTTTTTGGAATCACAGGCGGCTTTTACATGCACAAGTCATGACAGTTTTCCTCAAGACCTGTGTCTTCAGGAAACGGGTTGCGATGAGTTCTGATTTAGGAAAAAAAATCGTCCGTACCAATGCAGATTACACAATTCATAGTCATGTAGGAGAAGGGATATTTGAATGCCCGTGTCTGCTCACTAAGTAGGAAAAGAACGACTCTGAATATCGTGAGGAGAGCTTCATGCGTTGCCATGAAGATAAAAACATTTAACAAGAGAAATTAATTCTGCACATTCTGAATTACGCCGCACATAATGGTCTGGTTACCTTTCTAACACAAACACAAAATTTATATTTGTGTGTGTGTGTGTGGAACATCTAAAAGTTACATTTCATTAACACTAGAACCGCCTTTTACAATACATGTTTTTATTTTGAATATAACATGCAATATTCAATTTTATATATATATATATATATATATATATATATATATATATATATATATATATATATATATATATACAAGCCTGTTATCTCTACTGGACCTTGCAGCCATCAATTCCTCCGTTTTGTACAAGGTAGGAGATAGATTTCATCTTGAAGCGAGCCACAGCGCTTCAGCAAAAACATTTCAATCAAAAAGCAGCAGGCTGCAGCAGCCCAACCTGGATTCTGTGCTGCAAGTGACACACAGAGCAAGATCAATCATAAGTTACTTTCGTTTTAGATTAAAAACTACTTTTATTTTTACAGTTTTCTATGTGCATATACTTGTTTACACACTAGTTTCTTTTGAAATGTTTATTTTATTATAGGTTTTCATTTTTTGAAGTAGTGCTTAATATGTGGTAAGTTAGAAAATAAACCCTTTTATGTTTAATTGTTCATTTAAATACAGTGTTTCAGCTGTGCAGATGTTTGATATGATATTCTTGAAAAAAAATTGAGCTGTATCCGATAAGTTTGTCTTTCACTTTAATATTGATGGTGTTTAAAATGTACCGGCGGTTGAAGCAGTCCATAAATGTACAGTGTGTGTGTGTGTGTGTGTGTGTTGGGGGGGTGTCTATGTTTTGTGTGGCCTTTCTGCTGGAGATTACCTGATATCAAGTCAGAAAAACAGGATCTTGACTACTGAAACCTCGTGAGCCACAAGCACGATTCCTGGGTTTTTACAGCTATTTTTATCGTGAGAAAGAGATTCACCCTGCCCTTAAAGTCGAGCTGACCAAAGGATGCCCTTTTGCTGTTTCACGATGTGTTCGCGTGACAACGTC
Source organism: Acipenser oxyrinchus oxyrinchus (assembly GCA_030684275.1). NCBI lineage: Eukaryota > Metazoa > Chordata > Actinopteri > Acipenseriformes > Acipenseridae > Acipenser > Acipenser oxyrinchus. The sequence continues at coordinate 34,006,148 of CM060247.1, forward strand.
ACACAGTCATGACTGTAGAGTTGAAGTATAGTGAATGAAAATAATGAACATGTGGATTCGTTGCTTGTAAAGCCTGTCATCATGTTTTTGTGCACGACAGCCACAAAACGGGTACATCTCTACGAAAGCATAGGTGTAGCTCCCTTTCAACTGGTGGTACAAAAGGAACAGACAGTTATTTTATAGTAAAGTAAGTTGAGATAGTTAATATGTTACAATGTTAAAATATATCCAGACCACTAGAGAATGCTATCATGCTGTACAGCCTATTGTATAAACAATCTCTGGAGAATGGTAGAGATATCTGTGTGTGAATGTTAGAGCGTGAGGGAGCCAGACGACGCAGTAGGTAAAGGACTAACACTTGCATAATAAGGTGTCCATGTTAGGATATCTTCGTACATCAGGCAAAAAGGAGTCATTCTGTGCTCTCTCCTCCCTCCTCTGAAACCCTCCTCTGAATTTCCCTCCTCTCTCCATCATGCTCCATGCTCCCTCCTCCTTCCACATCATTTTTGCTGGTCTGAAGAGATCAGCCAATAAAGAACCGTTTCCAACTTTTACGCATATTCATTGATTAGATTACATGCCAGTCATATTGCCCGGCAGACAAGCAACATAATTCAATGGTGCGTAGCGAACTAAACACTTTCACCTGAGAACGTTTGAGAGCTGAAAAAAGTAATAATAATAATATACCTAAAGCTGAACACTTGTTTAATATGCTCCTTAATTTTACTAAAACACGATTTAAAAAAAAAAAAATGATAACAAAAAAATTATAATTGAACCTACTAATTTTATGTGTAACTTTTTTTTTTATTTTTTTTTTTTTTTATCGTGTTTAACTAAAAAAATCAGTCCTTCCTGTTTCAGCTCTCGGGAGGGAGTTACAGAGGAGGGAGTACATAATAACTGCCTGATGTACAAAGATGTGCTAATATGGACAACGTACTTTCAGGTTCGGTCGGGTTGCAGATCATAAGCGGGTTGGGTCGCGGGTAAGAAGATAGTGTTGCAGCTGGTTGCGGCTTCGGGTCGGGTCCTGTAGTAGTAGATCCAGGTCGGAAGCGGGTCGTAAAAATCGGACCCGCGTAGGACTCTGAACCATTTACCATCCAGTAAGGAACACACTGATTATAAATTACTGTGCCAATAAGTTTATATGAAAAATGTTTGCAGACTAATACTAATTATTTTGTTGACTGTTTAACATTACAGTTCCCAAAAAAGCTAAATATAATAGACAGCAAGAGTTTTGAAGTACAAATAAATAAATAAACAAACTGTGTACTAATCAACAACGACAGAAATATCTTTGTGTACTGAAATCACTAGGTTAGTATTATATTAGAAAAAGAAAAATAGGAAATGGATGATGGTTATAACATGACAACTGCTAACCAAGAAACCAACATTTCACTGCAATCCTCTGCATCAAGCATGTCAATCTGATCAATCTGGTACAACTATACAGTACAATACTAAATAGAACAATGGACCTTTTTATTTGCAGCTCATTATGATTACTGACTAAGATTATCCAGAAAGTCTGACCCCTTGTCAAATCCTGCAACTAATACAAGCTGTGTAGCAGCTGTATACAAATTATCTTTCATTTACCAAAAATGGTGCCTTTAGACAAATTTTAAGCCTGATAAAGGAGAATATTGATAACAAATCCACAACTATTTGACTATCTTATTATTTTTTATTTTATTTATTTATTTTTACTGGGGAAACAAGGTTGGCTCAGGAACATGAAATAAAGGATTAGTTGCATGTTGCCACCACTAGCATTCATTAAAAAGATCACCTAATGCTAACATTGGTAATAAATTTCAACCCCCTTCCCCCACCTCCACCCCAAAAAAACATCAGGTAATACAACTTCCGACAGGAGTTGAATTTCCTTAGTATAAGCTCTTGAATTTTATATTAGGTTACCACTTGATTCAATTTGGCCTATGCGTATTCTGTTCTTTGGTTTAAAACAGTTTGATAGGGTACAATTCAACAAAGAAGCTTCCAACAAAATGTGCTAATCTGTATACTTTCCATGGTTTAATGTCAATTAATAGACTAGCTGCGTTTTTAATATCTCTAATTTTATTTTTATGTTTCACTAGTTAATCAATGGAAGTGAATAGTTAATGATACTGACATGTGGGCTCTCCCACTCCTCAACTTGTATTTGTTACTATTTCACCCATAATACAATTTGAATTGTGTTTACACGATGCTTGGAAATTTAATTTTCAGAACATACATAATTATAGATAATTATGCATAAAAGCCATCACTGCTGATTCAGTATTTAGTCATGTTTCGTTTTGGGACCATTGATTTAAAACTGTCTAGCAAGACTGACGTATTGTATAACCTAAATACAGTAGGTTTAAATAATGTTGTTATATGAAACATGGAATGAATATAAATCTTGAGTTTGTAGCTGGCACACAACCATAAGTATGTCGCTGCCAAGAAAGAAGAGATATCGCCCCGTCTATATTTATTTATATTTTAACTTCTGATGCATGTGTAGAATTATTTTTTAAAGATTATTCTTCTGCCTGATTCTAAAGAAACAAAACAAGCTGAAAACAAAAATAAATAAATAAAAATAAACGGCACTTACGTCTCGAAATTTGTCCCAGTGTCCAGTGAGCCATTTATCATCCAGAAAATTACCGTTGTCCGACCTGCTCGCTGCTCCGAGAAACTGACTGCAGGCGACTGCACAAATAATACACAAGGCTGTGTTCAGCATCTGCAACACACAGGGAAGACAAAAAAAAACATTGTCAGAGAATAGGTGTACCTTCCACAGATTATCGCACAATGGGAATAAATACAAATAAAACCTTTATTAAAACTGCATAGGTCTATGCATTCATAGTCAGTGATATGAAATATCACCTTGCCCTCCTTGTGTTAGTTATCCCAGTGCTATCGTCTCCGTCTGTATTCCAGCACTGCTGCTTGTTCCTCTGCACGCACTGATTTCTCGTGCCTTCCAGTCCTCAACTCACTGCACTTAGCGCGAGCTCGAGGAGCCTGTCGCGCGCCTAACACCCCCTTCAACACACAGGGTACTGAATAAAATGGTTTCGACCAGTACAAAAATAATTAAATGGGTCTGATTAAGTTAGTATCCAAATATAGTATGTCTTTATCAGCTGCAAAATGTGATTTAATATTTTATCTATATAATATATCATATTTTTTCAGATAAACAAATACAAAGACAATACACTTGCCTATCCAAAATCTAACATTTCAGCATACTGTGTAAAAAACTTGCATCCCAACAGTTCACGAAAGCTATACTTAACTAGGTCAGCATAGTAGTAGCAGTGTGATTAAGCAAAGTTTGTGCTTTAAAAAAGTGAACAAGGACACGGATGTCAAACATATGGTGCAAAGTGCAGGAAAACGGGAGCCCTTTTTACAACTAAGCAGTGGCAAAGCGGGTACCAGCTCCCTCACTACCAGTCTGCCTTAAAACAAAAAAGACTCTGCTCCCCCCTTGTGGTAAATGTTTGGGATATAAAACACAGCTGGTTCTAATACCACACAAATGCCGCTACTGAGCCGTCTCGAAGACGTTTAAAAAATATTTAAAACACCCATTCACACAACACAAAATTGTGCAGTCTATGCCGGCTTTGTCCACTCTATTAATATATATGTGGAAAATTTAAAAACAAATATTTAAATGGGGACGCATTATTAATATAATTTCCATTCAGCCGTCTGATACCAACTGCAGTGTATTAAGTTGTAAGCTTGTCGACAATCAAAAAAAAAAAGTTATAATTATTGCATATACTGTCAACAGCTACAAAATTGCAGATGCGTTGTTTTTTTATATACAGTATATATTTAACAGCCTGTTAATCGCTTTTTTTTCTTTGTATTCTCGAGTCCCCCAATCACATTAACTGTATTTGCGCAAGGTCTGTGCCCCCAAATTATATTGCACAGTTCAAAGCTGTGATGTATTCACTCAGAGTCCAGGGTATATGCTAAACTTGAACACAGGTATATGCCGACAGCCATTTTTTGTTCTCCTGCTGCTTACTGTTTGGGGGACCATCTAACAATTACAAACCATTTATTATTATTATTATTATTATTTGTTTATTTAGCAGACACCTTTATCCAAGGCGACTTACAGAGACTAGGGTGTGTGAACTATGCATCAGCTGCAGAGTCACTTACAATTACGTCTCACCCAAAAGACGGAGCACAAGGAGGTTAAGTGACTTGCTCAGGGTCACACAATGAGTCAATGGCTGAGGTGGGATTTGAACCGGGGACTTCCTGGTTACAAGCCCTTTTCTTTAACCACTGGACCACACAGCTTCCCTTTAGGGACTGTCTACATTTTACAAATAATATTGGAGCAGTATTATACTTTAATGCTAAGTATACCACAAAAGTAATGCATCTGTTAGTAGCTGCCACTCCTAGAATTGTAAAATTAATAATTCCTTAACTTCTTCCACTCTCCATTTACTGCCTCTTTCTTGATCAGCCATTGTATTAAAAAAAAAAAAAATGAAAGCGTGTAACTCCTACTACAAAATACCCAACAGTCACGTGGGATGTTGACTTTCAATCCACGGCCACTATAGCCCTTCAGTGCCAGCATAGCCTTTCACACAGGAGTTGAAACACCTACTAACTTGCCTTGTGTTTTTCAGTCACAATAAAAGCAGATAGAACTTGCATCAAAAACACAAGCCAAGTTAGTAGAAACCTTGACCCCCACTGCTTTTAGAGTTGTGCCTATTTGCTTGGTGCTGGTCAAGGTTGCCCCAATTGTTTCTTCTAACTTGGCTTGTGTTTTTTATACAAGTTAGAAGAAACAATTGGGGCAACCTTGGCCCCCCATCAGTTTTACAGTTGTGCCGGTTTGCTTTGTGCTGGGCAAGGTTTCTTGAAACTTGACTTGTGTTTTTGATATCTCCACTTTAAATGTCTGGGCACTTCTGATAGCTTGCCCTTTTTCACATTTCAATTGTATTTTTGTTTCAGATATCACTTCTTTTTTCACTTAATGGATAATAACAAACACACACACACAAAGGGTTAAGATGTGACTGTGTAGCGTAGCGGTTATGTAGTTAGGGTTCAAATTCTGCCTTTTATGTATATCTACCACCAGGGCTGGTAGGTGAAGTAATCACACACAGGGACATAAGCCCGATATACACGCCTTGCAAAAAAGCCGGCTCTTTTGTACAGCGGTATCGGCGCTATGCTTTAGCGTGTTGATAGAAAAGAGCTTTGAAAAGAAAAAGCCTTTTGCCTTTCTGTCTTTCAGCGGCCTCCTCGCTTGCGTGGTAGTCCGCTCTTTGTTATCTGTCTGTCGTGTGTGAGCGACTGCCTGTGCAGTCAACCGCAAGTGGTTGTCTATTTCTTTCTGAGAGTACACAGTTCCTCCACGGGACTAGGCCTTGCCGCATACGGCACACGGTGCCCAGCGCCACTGCGTCAGTGCACAGTCACAGAGCTGCACGGTACACGGTGTACATAGTGCTCTCGGGAATCGGTACATGCGGTGCTTGGTATGCACGGTGCACATGGTGCTTGATACTCACTGCTGCAGCGCTAGTGCAAGAACGCATGGTGCTGCATGGTACGCGGTACACATAGTGCATGGTACTCAGTGCGCACGGCGCTCGGGACTCATGGTGCACATGGTGCACACAGTGCTTGGCCACTGCCACAGACCTAGCGCAACAGCTCACGGTGCTGCACAGTACTTGGTGCGCATGGGGCTCAGCACGCACGGTGCACACGGTGCTTGGTACTACTGCTATAGTAATGCACAGGCATACAGTGCTGCACAGTGCACGAGGTGCCCACGGTACTCGGTGCGCACGGTGTTAGGTACCCTTTGTTACAGCGCTAGTGGGTGAGCACATGGCGTTCACACTTAACCAGTGCTTGACACCCACCTACGCAGCCAATAACACCAGGGAAGTTCCCATATTCATAAAACTGTTTTGTACAGTTCTTGTTCAATGGCACCAGGAAAATTTATGGATTGAGCTTTCAGCAGACATATGGCATGGCAGACATTATGCACAAATTCTACATACTGTTGGTTCACTGGCACCCAATAAATCCCCAGTCTCCCGATGAAAATTTCCAGTAGCCAGGAAGCCATCTTAAAGTGAGCAAAACTTGTAAAACAGGAGGAAGAGGCTTCCCCTGCTAAGATGCAGGTGACAAGTTTGGCTCAAGTAACATTACTAGCTGTGCTAAATGTTCTTTATGCATTCGGAAATGGTCACAGAAGTTAATGTCATCGTAATAGTTTATTGGATCACTTCTATCAAGCGGCATGCTTCTTTCTGGTCTTGAGGGAACATGCCTGTGATCAAGTTTGGTGTTATTTGAAAGAATGATTTGAAAATTTAAAAAAAAAAACTTAAATTTATTTAAATAAAACACAGCTGAATTTATATGAACTCGACAGTACTTGCAAACTTAAGTTGTACCTTCTTTCCTTTGCTGTCTTCCGCAACAGAATCCTTATGGTCACAGCCACATTCTTCTGGGTTTTTGTGTGTCTTTGCATTTTTTTTTATTTCGCCATAATATGGAATTTTATTTTAAATCTTCCCTTTATAACTGTAATATAGCTTTAAACCCCACGAACAAGTCTCCATTGTATCTCGTTTTAAATCTTGCAAACAGAGACTTCAATAGAAATGAAGGAATTTGCTGCCACTCAGTAGTTGGGGGGCGAGGGGGGGGGGGGGGTTAAGTATTCAGAACGAATCAATTCTAGATAGATTATAGATCAATATTATAATTATTATAGATCAAGTCAGGAAGGAGGGACATTGCCCAAATGCACTGAGAAAGGTAGTTTTTTTTATGGGAAAGGGGTGAAGTCAACGTGAATTGAGAAACCATTTCCAGTGTTTTTCCTATGTTTATTGGCTATACACCGATTTAATTATTATTATAATTTTTTTTTTGTATCTGTGGTGTTTTATAGGTTTTTATCGGAAACCGAAAATCAGAAGCCCTAAATATAATGTAAAAAAAGGTTGTTCATAAGTGTTGCTTATGTTTGCATGGAAGAAAGAAAAAAAATCCATTCTCTGTTCTTGTGCCTTATATTTGCATCATCAGTTGGTTAAGCCGGTCTTCTTTCATGGATTGACGTTGCTCTGTGAAAATGTGTCCATATGAAGAAACGCTTATTTCAGCATCCACAAAATTGGTAACAACTGACAAAAACCTTTTAGCCCTTCTTGCTAAATTGGGAAATAGTTATTCTGCATTTCTCCAAAATTAGGTCAAAGAAATGTCACTACCGTTTCCTTTTGCAGCTGATATCCCTCCATTTCTGATTCACAGTAAGCATCAAACACTGGAATAGAATCACCGGGAGGGTTTCTTTATCCAAACTACAAACTTGTTGTGGGTCAAAAAATCCTTACTGCCTTCAGAAACTTGCGAACTGGTTGAATAAAACATGGTTTTATTCTGCACTGATCAGGGTTGTAGTAGCGTTGTGGAACGTTTTTAACACACTGCTTATACTCTTATAACTTGCTTATAACTCTTGCGCCAGTGCTCGATATATATTTATTAATTCTGCAACTTTATTATACGTTTGAACTCTTTATTTTTTATAAATTTCGTCATTGCCAATTATTTTTATTATTTTCACCCCAATTTGGAAATGGACAATTATTTTTAGGCTCAGCTCACCGCTACCACCACTGCGCTGACTCAGGAGGGCGAAGACGAACACACACTGTCCTCCGAAGCGTGTGCCGTCAGCCGACCGCTTTTTTTCACACCCCGGACTCCCCATGCAGCCACCCAAGAGCTACAGCATCGGAGGAAAATGCAGCTCTCAGGCAGCTTACAGGCAAGCCCGCAGGCGCCCGGCCAGACTCCAGGGGTCGCTGGTGTGCGGTGAGCCGAGGACACCCTGGCCGACCTAACCCTCCCTCCCCCTGGGCGGCGCTCGGCCAATTAAGCGCCGCCCCCTGGAAGCTCCTGTCCTTGGTCGGCAAAGGAATAGCCTGGACTCGAACTCGCGACGTCCAGACTATAGAGAGCATCCTGCATTCCACGTGGAGCGCCTTTACTGGATGCGCCACTCGGGAGCATACGTTCAAACTCTAACGTTAGGGCTTTCAAACCACTGTATAATATCCACTAGTCCCTTACTATGCATTGTAATAAGGGAGAGTTGTGACACCAGATTGCTGTGTGCGATCTCTCAAAGAAATGCTTTTTGATTTTGTTGGTGCATCCATTTTTTCTAAAACAGCAAGTCTTGAGATAAGCTTTTTCTTAAAACGCATCCATTTCTAGAATGGCCATAATTGCCCCTCGTAATTAGGGGGTATTTTCTAATTACCCAGAATTAAATGTGTTGATTCCTTAATTATTCTTTAGATCAGTTTAGCTGGAGTGGCTACACGGAAATCTGGAGGTTTAGGACTGAATTGCAGGTTAGTCCTGTTGTTTTAATTCTCCCGTGAATTTCGCTGGGCCCTATGTATGAGTAATACACAAGTCATTTTTCTATTTCTCATGGCGGTCGTGTGTATACCTGGGCCGGGGTAGGAACAGAGTTTAGTTTTGGGCAACAAAAGTCTGCAGTATAGAGAGAAGTGTATTCCAGCAGGACCTCCTGTTTAGGGGAGTAGCGCTAGCTGTTTTTACAGCACCTTCTGTTTGTAGTGTTTTGGTACAGTGTTTTATTTTTATTTCTGCAACCGTGCTTTACCATCGTTGTTATTGTACGTGGTTCTGTGTTTACTTTCTGTTCTGTTTTGTGTTAATAAATCCTGTGCACCTGTGGGGCGTGACAAACACACCAATCCTTTGTGTCTCTCCACTCACTCAGCGGCATACCTACACAGGTGACAGGGTGTCTATATATATATATATATATATATATATATATATATATATATATATATATATATATATATATATATATATATATATATATATATATATAGGGAGGTTTCACAGACCATGATTAGTGCTGATCCTGCACTAAATTGCACTTTAAGTCAAGATTAATGAAAAGTGGATTTCATGAACACAATTTAAAATACTTCAAGGCTATTGGAATTCTTGACTAAAAAACTGTTAATTTCATGAAGGCCAATTAGACATAGTCTTGAACTATGTGGAGCATTAACTTAATCCTTTAAGGGGGCAGGTTTAAATTCAGATTAAATCCAATCATCCCTCACACTGTGAAGAAGATGGATTACTTGGTCTATGTAAATAATCACAGGCGTGTTCCCTCAAGACCAGAAAGAAGCATGCCGCTTGATAGAAGTGATCCAATAAACTATTACGATGACATTAACTTCTGTGACCATTTCCGAATGCATAAAGAACATATAGCACAGCTAGTAATGTTACTTGAGCCAAACTTGTCACCTGCATCTTAGCAGGGGAAGCCTCTTCCTCCTGTTTTACAAGTTTTGCTCACTTTAAGATGGCTTCCTGGCTACTGGAAATTTTCATCGGGAGACTGGGGATTTATTCGGTGCCAGTGAACCAACAGTATGTAGAATTGTGCATAATGTCTGCCATGCCATATGTCTGCTGAAAGCTCAATACATAAATTTTCCTGATGCCATTGAACAAGAACTGTACAAAACAGTTTTATGAATATGGGAACTTCCCTGGTGTTATTGGCTGCGTAGGTGGGTGTAATATTCCAATTAGGCGCCCAGCAGTGCCAGATTATGAAGAATACAGGAACAGAAAAAAAATGTTTTTTTAATCAATGTTCAAGTTCTCTGCACCCCAAAGTTATCGTTTTCGAACATTGTTTCTCGGTGGAAAGGTGCAAGGCATGATTCTAGAATTTTCCAGAATTCTTCCCTTTACGCTCAGTTTGAGAGAAGGCAACATGGTGGCATTTTACTTGGTGACAGTGGCAACGCTCAGACAACATTTCTATTCACTCCCTACCTCAATGCTGCAGAAGTATCCCAGCAACAGTACAACTAAGCTCATGTCTGTACGTGAAACCTTGTGGAACGCATGTTTGGAGTATGGAAGAGTCGCTTCCAGTGTCTACGAAGGACTTTTCACTTTCACCCTAGGATGTTTTGACAGGATGATCCATGCCAAGTTTTTGTTGCAAATCAAAATGAGTGCCACCTGTAAATCAAACTGTTGGTTAATTGGTCTGTGCTCTGATCACATACTATGCTTTAATCCTGTACTACCTTAGACTTGGATTTTGTAATCTAGAACTAACTAATCTCGGAATATCTGGTTTAGCAAATCTAGGATTAGACCTAATCCAGTATTTATTTATGCCCAGTCTGTGAAACCTCCCGTACTGTTACTGTTTTTTTCTCCGAATTGTAATGTATCTTGCTCTGGAATTAAAGTTTGGCTGAATTGCTTACTTTTTATTAAATAGATACATTTTATATACAGAATGGTATATGATTATTTTGTTGGTCATTTATTTAAATTTAGCAAATTAAGTCAATAGGATTATGAAGAATACAGGAACAGAAAAAAAATGTTTTTTTAATCAATGTTCAAGTTCTCTGCACCCCAAAGTTATCGTTTTCGAACATTGTTTCTCGGTGGAAAGGTGCAAGGCATGATTCTAGAATTTTCCAGAATTCTTCCCTTTACGCTCAGTTTGAGAGAAGGCAACATGGTGGCATTTGTTAAAGTATGTTAAAGTGACATGGTCTTGAAATGCAAATGCTTTATTGATGTTTTATACAGTACATTTTTAAACATATGCTGGTGGTGTGTAATAGTTAAGTTTATTAGAATAAACTATGAGCTACTGTTTTCTTTTCTATACTGGCTAGTGGAGAAAATGTGTTTAAAAGCTCAATTGGGGTATTTTTTTCTATCAATCAAGTTCTGTTCACAAATGTAAATATATTTCTGTGTATTGACTGTACAATATTTAAGTAAAACAATGTCTGTTCTATGGGCGATATTCTTTTACTCCAATATGTAAACATGTGTTTCCATGTTAATGTTATTACAGTATATAACCCTATGTGTCAATGATGGCTTCAGTTCAAGGAGAACAGTGGTGACCCTTAAATTGCCCAAAAACATGTAAGTAGAGCTGTTTTTGTAACACACAGAAAGTTGTAAATTGGTTAGCCACAGAAGAAATGAAATAGTAATTTTTAATGGCAGACTTAAATAATGCAAAAATTATTATAATAATAATAATAATGAGTTTATTGTTTTAATTATAGTAAAGCTTGCAAAATGCTGCTAGCTAATGGCATCTGAGTTCTGGCACGAGGAGTTGAATAAAAGAGGAAGGAAACAGCAAGTGGCCTGGGTTCAATGTTGTTTAGGTCACACGTGGAATTAGTTTGGTGGTCTTAGAAGGCAGAGGATGTTGTTTAAAAAAATCTAAATCACTGTCAAAATTCAACATAGTTACAGTATTAGTCTCATTTAAGAAAAGCTCAAAACTCATAGAATGCAGTCAGGAATGAGCTATGAGTGGAAGCGTGTGCCATTTCTGCAGGAACTGTGTCAAAGTTGGGTTTTTTTTTAAATTTTTTGCAAATGTAATACATTTCCAAAAGTTTATTTTTTGGTTTATCAATCATCACTTGAGAAGCTTCATAGATACTGTAGCGATCTCGGTTAATGCAGGCAGGCGCATCACACAGAGCGAGGCAATCCACACACAGGTGGAGGGCGGGCACGAACCCGGGACCTCTTGCACTAAAGCGTAGTGCCGATACCGCTGTACAAAAGAGCCGGCTCCTGTGCAAGGAGCGTATATCGGGCTTATGTCTGTGTGTGACTACGTCACCTACCAGCCCTACTGCTGCCTTCCCCCGTGCACGCTACACTCTCCCCTGACAGCCTCAAGTCCGCCCCGGACTTGCTAACCAGGCTTCAGTCCGATGAGTGCGTACCGGGGTACCTGCATCCCACTACTGATACCAATGTAGCGATCTCGGTTAATGCAGGCACCAGGCACTCGGTTAATGCGGGAACCTGGATCGCTACATTGGTAGCGACCTTATACAGCCCATCGCCAACTCCATTTCTGCTATCAATGCCCGACTAAACATTCTCGAAAGACGCAGCACCCCTTCAGCAACAGCGGCCATTCCCACCCTGTCTTCAATCTCAGAGAACAATTGAAATGAAATCCCAGAGTACAATTTAGCTTCAGCAATTGCATCCGGTTTTCATTCAGCCTCTACCATTAGGCGCCACTCTCTCTCTCCAAATATTTGAAAGCAAATAATAGAAGGTAAGGATATCAACTTAGTCTCCATTCTTATTGCTACATCTGAGTTTTTGGACCACAGCATTGTGGACTGTGAGGACCTGTCAGTCACCCTCAAATCCCGCAACCCATGCCTTCTAAAAAATGTAACCCTTGGAGAGTTTGTCCTCGCATTTTCGATCTACCGTGATGTTCTCTCCTAAGTCTATCATCACCGCCACCAAGAACTTGATCAGTATTTATTCTATGTTGTAGAGGTCTCCGTTCGCTACGGGGGTACTATATTTTATGAGTTCCACAAGGCTTTTTCAGCTAAAGCCACCTCCATTCTATCAGCCGATAATCACATCGTGGACTGGTCCTCTCACGATTTTGGATCTTTTCAACCACATCTTCAGCGGCCTGCGAGCCAATGCCTGCAGAGTCTGTGCATCCACAGCCCACTGTACCCTCCTCTGTCCAAAAGCATCTTCAACCTCATTCAAATCAGACTTACGCTCCACCCCTCCACGCTTCAGTTCAAGATTATCTGCTCCAAACCCTATCCATGCATCAGCTCCACACAATAGATCTTCAATCCGCGATAGACATGGCTGCAGTATTTAAGTTTTCTGGTTCTAAACAGGTCTGCAATAACTTAAATTCCTCAGTCTGTTACCTTCCTTCATGCAAATTCCTTCACATCTGCAGCTTGACGCCCACTCCAAATCCATCTGTCCATCCCGTCCCAAATGACAATCAAAGCTGTTGCTGGTTTCCACTCCAATCAACATTCCACCACCCAGACAAATCATTTACCTCATATCTTATCAATGGCCTCTCATATTGATTCTCCACCGGTCTTTCCGAAATCCTGTCATCTTCCTACATCTGCAAAAATCTGCACTCAGCTCTAATCCAACCTCAAATCGTTAGCTCTCTTATTCATGCAGAAATAGACAAAGGTTTTATGGTCAGACCGTTTTCTGCTCCTCCATTTCCCATTTATAGTATCAATCCCATATGCATTGCTACCTGCAAAAAGCACCTCATCATCAATCTATCAGCCCCTCGAGGAAGCCTTACAAGCAGCATAAACTTGCTCAATCCTAACGGTCAGTTCTCCGTGCATTATATTAAGATATCAGATGCCATCAAATTCATCAAAATAGCAGGCCAAGGTTCATGGCCAGCCAAAGCCGATATATCAGACACTTTCAAAGTGATGCCTATTCACCCAACCCTACACCACCTGTTGCTGGAACAATAAATATTATTTCTCCACTCAGCTCACCTTTGGCTGCCGTAGCAACCCAAAAATATCACAGAAGCACTTTTCTGGATCCATCTCAACTCCCGCCACGTTCCATTCCTCCTCCACTTGATGGTCCAGCACAAGCACTTTCTGAAGACAAAACCATTGGTCCAGTCCATTCTCTAGATTTCCTAGGGATAACGCTCTATACAATAAAATTCAAAGTCAGCCTCCCTCCTGCTAAGCTAGAACGCATTTGTTTCCTCATCAGTTAATTTTAGATTTCCTCCTCCATCAAGAAATTAGACGTTCTATCTCTCCTCGGCCATTTCAACTTTGCTTTATGCATTATCCCCCAGGGCAGAACATTAATCTCTCGTCTCCTCGCACTCTGCACTGCAGCCAAGAACCTAAACTCCCACATCAATATATCCTTCGACGCTAGGAAAGACAAAAATGTGGGTCACGTTAATCTACTGGAACAGCCTCTCCTTGTTCTATGATAACTACATTTCAGCTCCCCACGATCTTGCTCTCTTTACTGATGCGTCACTTATTGGATTCGGCGGTTTTCTTGGATCACAATGGTTCTCCAACAACTGGTCCCCCGAACTCCAGAGCCTATCCCCTCATCTAAAATCTACAGCTCTTCTGGAAATGTATTCCATCGTCACAGCCGCTCACCTCTGAGGTCACCAATGGACAAGGAAATCAATTCTATTTTATAGCAACAATAAATCCACTGTTTACATCATTAATAGAGAGTGCTCTTCCTCCACCCTTATTATGCAAATGCTTTGACGTCTAATCTGGATCTCAGTCTCTCACAATTTTATAATTCAAGCCTGTCACCTTCCTGGTACTCGCAATAATGCAGCTGATGCTCTTTCTCATCTACAGGTATCCCGATTTCATCAACTGGTCACTTCAGCGTCCCCATCCCTTCTTCAAACTCCACAACTCTGACATCTGCTATTCAACTGAATTCAATACAATCCAACCTCCTGCAATCTGCCTGACGCTACATGGCTGCGGCTCTAGCCCCTGCTACTAAATCATCCTACACTACTGGCTGGGCAACATTTGCAACTTTTTGTGCTCAAAACCATATCCAACCTATCCCGTTTAATCAAGAATGGATCTTAGCCTTCATCGTCCATGCAAGAGATTCTCTCCATCTGGCTCCTGCTACCATTAAGTCATATATCTCCAGTATTTTTCATGGCCTCATGGCTGTCCTTCCCCAACTCTCCTATCCATTCCAACAGTTCGTTTGACACTCCGAGGGATCCGCAAGAGTATGGTAAAAATATCATGAATGCTTTATTCTAGCAGATTTGCTTGAAATCAAGGTCAGATGGAGGCTGCATCCACCCAGAAATGTAAATAAAGGAGTCTTTAGGAAAACAAAAAATCAAAAGCAGAGCATCTTTATTGTATTCTCCAGATCTACATTATTTATATTTCAGTGAAAGTGCAGTGAAACCAGTGAAACAATTGGTGTCATAGTTAAAATAAAATATATAGGTAGAAGTGTAACTTTGAAAATTCTAATTTAGTGAAAAAACAGTTAAAATTTAGTGAATGGAATGTTGTTACTGTATCACTATAAAATCTTTTAAAGTGTTACTGGAAAGGCTGTAGTGTTTAAAACACAACACATTAGTTGCCCTAGCTTTCTGCTTTGCATCAGAGCAAAATAAATAACAGGCCTGATAGTGGATGTTGTCACACAAGATATCAGACCTGTTGGTATAGTAGAGGGAGCTGCGTTTAAAAATCTGACTGTGAATCTAGCTCCGGGCTGTGAAATGCCCTGTCGAAAGACAATCTCCAAAAAGCTTTGACGGGGTTTAAGCCAGGAGTGTGATTCAATGTCCATCACTACCGATGTATTGGCAAGCATGTCACAAGAAGCGTTTTTAACAGTCAACTGCCATTACATTAAGCAAAACTGGAAACTCGAGTCAAAAGTATTAGCGACACGAAAATTACACAGGAGTTTGAAGTGGCTACAAAAGTAATAGCTTGTGTTCATGACATAGCGGCCAACGTGTGCAGAGCAATGTCTTTGCTTTCTGCAAGCGAGCGTGCTGTGTTACTTTTTGGTAGCATGGCAAGTGTGAGCTGTGCAGGGCACAATATAAATCTCTGCATTCAGAAAAGGTTGGAGGATGTACGACAAGTCCAGTGGTGCAGTCGAGGGTATATGCAGGTAAACAGCGTTTACCCACTTTTAATTTGGCAATATACCGTTTACCCACTTCTCATATATGGGATACAGCGTTTACTCACTTCTATTCTCCAGTGCTATGCAAATCCTGGGTTAAAGACAAGATATTTAAACGATCAGCATCTTTGTTGCGTTGCTGGGTGCGAGACTGACAGCTGAGGGCTCTCAGTTAGAACTGAGGCATGGGTGAGGGGCAGGGGCATGGCCGTAATTTGTCTCAGCGATTTTGTTTACATCAACTGAATGACCCAAGTAATGAGGTTATGCCACTGCTGTTTGTGTCATTTCTTGACCCCACGATTTTGTTATCTGGATTTCCTACCCATACAGGCTACAGCTCGCATGTCTAAATCACTGTCTTCCAGACTAGTGAGGCTGGTGGAGGACAACCTCGAAAATGACGGAAATTGTGCCTGTACAAGTGAATACCGCACAGAGGACTTGCCTGTTAAAAAAGAAAACGAAGACTGAACAAGCAATGGAATTGTTACTTCATGGACGACAACAAGCACACACTACTTCCAAGGAAACCTTAATCCAACAAGAGATGACAATTTATGCTTCTGAAACTCCATTAAACATCAGCGAAGATCCCCTGATTTGGTGGAAAAATAACCAGTCACACCCCCTTTGGTAGCGAGTGCAATCACATCTCCTCCAATCCATGACTGACACATCGCCTACCGCAGTAAGGCGCTGACTTCCAGTATTGTGGCTTTGCCCCCTTTTTGGATGGCCAATGTCCAACTGACCCTGGAATGAACTGTCAAACCATCCACACTGTTCCTGTTATACCATGCCCTCACAGGTCGGAAGATTGTTGACTCGGAGTCATTCGCTCTCTGTCACACTGTGCTATAGAAATGTCAAAAGGATATTATTTAACTGTTCTTTTGTAATGAATTGTAATCAAATTGTATATATATATATATATATATATATATATATTAGAAAGCCAGTCATTGAAACATTCAACAGACCAATTTGTTTGTTTTGTGGTGTTAATTTAATTTCAAGGTTTTTTTTAGCAAGTCAAAGTTAGATTTTTGTACCTCAACTTTCTTTTCTTCAGAATCGGGAGAGTTGCTTTTATGAATTGATGCAGCGTAGTTTTGTAACCATTCATCAATTGTAATGGGCGCAAAACAGTTCAAAAGTGATATCTTCTGTATCTTCCATGACAGCAGGTATTTGACATGTGCTTTCTTTTATTTTGGTGGCCCCGTTATACGTGGTTAGCATAGGTGTAGTGATTTGCCTTTGTTCGTAAGTAGTTCCAAATCGTGACATTGTGCTGGATATTGTAACGGCTTGGAACACGAATGGACCAATCAGCATTCAGCATTCTAACACTCTGTTTTATAATTCCCGTTTCAGGTTTTATTACTGGTTCTTCTTCCACTCTAACCCACCAAAATAATAGATTTATTTATTTGTATATGGGGCTTGTCATGCATATTAATAAACCCACCCCTCTGAACCTGTACCAAAGTGAGCAGGCAGGTCAGTGGTCACTTGAAAAAGGAAGATATTAAACATTAACAAAGTACACACAGCTTCTGATGCTGTTTTTTCTGTTTAGTTTTTTCTGTTTAGTGGCTCCCCCCACAGGTCAGAGTGTTGACTGCTCTAATCAATTACAGATCATCTTAGACTTATCAGACTTAATTAGCAGAGATCAAAACATATAGTTTATGATAATATCATAAACTATATCCAGTTCAAGACTCTTGTACTAGCCTACAGATGCCTTGACCAGACTGCACCCAGCTACCTCCAGACCCTCATCTCTCCCTACACCCCCACTCGACCTCTCCGCTCCGCCTGCACTAGAAGACTGGCTCTACCTCCTCTACGCTCCCCTGCCTCCAGAGCCCGCTCCTTCTCCACCCTCGCTCCACAGTGGTGGAATGACCTACCTACAGATGTCAGGACCGCCCAGTCCCTGACCACATTCCGGCGCCTCCTTAAGACTCACCTCTTCAGACAGCACCTGTAGAACTCTGTTTCTCCCTTGGGACACTTTCACCCTTCCTTAAATTTGCTTTACTTACTCTTACCTGCCCCCTATTTTACTGCATTTAATCCTGTACTTCAGAGTACTGTAATCTGCCAAGTGTTTAAACTGCAGTATTTGGTATTTAATCATATTTTGATGTAACTATCACTGTCACTTATCTGCTGTATTATTGAATTGTATTTTGTCACACTTGTACTTGCTTGAACTTGTCATTGTATTTATCTTGCTCTTATTGTATTACCTGTACTGTAACACTTCAAATGTATTTGCTTACGATTGTAAGTCGCCCTGGATAAGGGCGTCTGCTAAGAAATAAATAATAATAATAATAAAGGTTGAACACACTTCAGCCTCTTACATTATCAGTGAGTATTCATTAGTGTCACTATCAGCAACAAATGTTCTAATTTGGGGGCTGTCAATCTGAACAAAATGTGCATGCCCAGATTTTTGTAAACCTTAATATCTATAATTTTGTAACTTTTAATTGCCAAAGGGCTTGATTCCTGTTAATGAACTGTGTCTGTGCTAAACACCTTTTTTTTTTGAGCTGTGGGTGGCCGGAAGAGTTATTCAGATGTCAAGTTTCGTGTTTATAATGGGAGCATCATCGCAACTTAGCTAGAGGCATGGTAAACAGATAAATTACTCCAGTATTCTGGAGTACATTGTATATGTAATTGA
This sequence comes from Acipenser oxyrinchus oxyrinchus, assembly GCA_030684275.1. Classification (NCBI taxonomy): domain Eukaryota; kingdom Metazoa; phylum Chordata; class Actinopteri; order Acipenseriformes; family Acipenseridae; genus Acipenser; species Acipenser oxyrinchus. The sequence continues at coordinate 34,024,581 of CM060247.1, forward strand.
ATACCTGCAGTACAGCTCTACTTAATTGATATTACCATTATAGTCACAGTATGTTTCTTCTACTTTTTACAAATTAATTAAAACAAGTACCTGCACATTTTCTAAACCCATTATATAATTACGATAGTGCTTTGTATCTGTCGACATAGACTGATGGCTAGTCATTAAATATTGCATTCATATTTCATCTATTAAATAAAATTTAAAAATATATTTACAGATTATTGTTTAAAATGGGTCATATTGCTTAATTTCAAACAAGTAGAAAAGAATAGAAAAGAGAAAGGGGGTTGAAAGTCTTGTTCAAGCTATAACCAGGGAAAGGGGTATATTAGTTATTTTCCCGAAGTGTTTGTGCCTACTCACATTAAAGTTTATCATTGTATTTTTGCCGGGACATTTTACAGTGCACCATGTTTGCTATGCTTATATTAAGCCGCAATGGGCTTTATACTGCTGGCTGTGATGACTACAATTCTGTATAAAAAATATATAAAAATATATAGAAAGACTTGAATCACTAAAACACAACCTTCCAGAGAATACAATTTTATTTTGCATGGATGTAAAATCCTTGTACCCAAGTGTCCCTCGTAAAGAAACTTTATAAGCTTGTCAAAAAGCACTAGATAATAGACTAGATGAATCAATTCCAACAGCAGAAGTACTGAACATGATCAACGTAGTTTTAGAAAACAGTTATTTTACATTTCTTAATAAGAATTACAAACAAAACGATGGTACAGCAATAGGATCTAAATTAGGAATGCATTTTGCCAGTACATACATGGGGAAATGGTAAGAACAATTACTTAGAAAATCGGAAAGAGAACCTTTAGAATACATTCTGTTTGTAGATGATATTTTTGGGGTTTGGACACATGGAGAAGAATCTCTTTTCCAGTTTCATAAAATGGCAAATGAAATACACAGTAATATTAAGGTGGACCTTCAATGGACAAGAAAAGAAATAGAATTTTTAGATACCATAATAAAACTTGAAGAAGGTTCAACTGAGACTGACCTCTTCTGTAAACCTACTGACATGCACCAGTATTTACACACTAAAAGAGCAATCCCAAAGGGTCTAGGAATAAGAATACGAAGAATATGCTCAAAAGAAAGTGACTATGTAAAACAAAGAAATGTATTAAAAACAAATCTTAAAAAAAGAGGATACAAAGAAAGAATAATAGAGACGGAGTTAAGAAAAGTGGATAAACTAAAAAGAGATGATCTACTAGATTATAAAAATAGAGATAAAAAGGTCAAAATTAGTCCCATTAGTAATGACTTACTCTAAACTTTTGCCCAATATTTCTAAGATAGTTTGGAAACACTTGCAGATTCTACATAATTCAGAAACATTTTTTAAAAAGTATTTTTTAAGGCCCCAGTTGTAGCATTCAAAAGAGAAGCTAATTTAGGTGATATTTTAGTTCACAGTAAACATAAAAGAATAATTGACAAAATAGGTTCTACGAACATGTGCACCAGTAGATGTAAAGTGTGTAAATACATGGACAAAAGTAAAAAATATAATTAAACATAAGAACACCACATATCCACTAAAAACTAATACCTACTGTAAAAATAGCAATGTTATTTTTGGAATAGCCTGTGAAAAATGTGATTAAATCAAATATGTTTGAGAGAGTGGAACTACTTTATATAAAAGAATTCAGAACCACCTTTCATTAATTAGAAATAAAAAAATGAATGAACCAATAGTACAGCACTTCACCAGTCAAGGACATGACAAATGATGTAAAGTTTGTAGTATTATAACAGCTAAAATTAGACAATGCGTCATATAGAAGAATAAAAGAAAGTAAATGGATAAATAGACTGAACACGATTATGCCAGCGGGACTCAACAGAAAAGAATGAACTAATTAACTTCAATAAAAATATAACATTTAAATAAATAAACAAAATTCATTCAAAAGTTGTGCATGCTGATGCACTGGGGAGGCCAAATCAAGACTGATCCTCAGAGCCAGCATTGCATGATATAATAAAAATATAAGTTTATATAAAGTAATGTTAATTAGAATTAATACAGATTCAAAGATAGAAGTAAAAATGATGTCACAATATATAGAACACCATTACATCATGTAAGAATAAATCATGGATTTCAATGTAAACAATAACAAGTAGTTGTCATGCCATCAAAAACCTATAAATACCTCCAATGTTTTGATTCAAACACAGGCTACCTTGAGAAAGATATGTACAACATATCGAAACATTGGGCAGCTGGCTCTTTGAGCTAATATATATATTGTAAAAGATCGAACCTCTTCGCGGTTCGTTGCCCCTTTAAAAACACCGACCCAACACACAGAAATGGATTTTTGAAAGCGCGGTTGCGCAATTTTTAATGAAAACACACAAAATCAAAATAAACAAACAAACACCTAGCTCTCTTTGAGCACTAACTAAAACAAAACAGGAACCTAAACTAAACCACAGGACAGCTAAGCTGTTTACCTGCATCAAAACACACAGAACAGCACACACAAAAAGGACTCGCTCTACCTTTTTTTTTTTTCTTTTAAATTACGGATGTACCAGCAGCCACCCAGAGCAGACTGACTGCTCTCCTTTTAAACCCTGCACCTGGCTCTAATTTCCAATAATAGCCAGGTGCAGGTAATGATTAAACAATAAAACAATCAAACAATTAAACAAAACAATTAACACAAATTAAACAATTAACAAAACAAAACCAAAATGTGCCTTACGCACATGTTTTCCTCTAGGGAGGAATTAACCCCCTCCCTGCTGTCTCACAATATATATATATATATATATATATACAGTACTGTGCAAAAGTTTTAGGCAGGTGTGAAAAAATGCTGTAAAGTAAGAATGCTTTCAAAAATAGACATGTTAATAGATTATATTGATCAATTAACTAAATGCAAAGTGAGTGAACAGAAGAAAAATCTAAATCAAATCCATATTTGGTGTGACAACCTTTGCCTTCAAAACAGCATCAATTCTTCTAGGTACACTTGCACAAAGTCAGGGATTTTGTAGGCATATAGTCAGGTGTATGATTAAACAATTATACCAAACAGGTGCTAATGATCATCAATTCAATATGTAGGTTGAAACACAATCATTAACTGAAACAGAAACAGCTGTGTAGGAGGAATAAAACTGGGTGAGGAACAGTCAAACTCAGCTAACAAGGTGAGGCTGCTGAAGACAGTTTACTGTCAAAAGTCATACACCATGGCAAGACTGAGCACAGCAACAAGACACAAGGTAGTTATACTGCATCAGCAAGGTCTCTCCCAGGCAGAAATTTCAAGGCAGACAGGGGTTTCCAGATGTGCTGTCCAAGCTCTTTTGAAGAAGCACAAAGAAACGGCAACGTTGAGGACCAGAGACACAGTGGTCGGCCAAGGAAACTTACTGCAGCAGATGAAAGACACATCATGCTTACTTTCCTTCACAATCGGAAGATGTCCAGCAGTGCCATCAGCTCAGAACTGGCAGAAAGCAGTGGGACCCTGGTACACCCATCTACTGTCCGGAGAAGTCTGGTCAGAAGTGGCCTTCATGGAAGACTTATGCCAAAAGCCATACCTCTGACGTGGAAACAAGGCCAGCGACTCAACTCTGCACGAAAACACAGGAACTGGGGTGCAGAAAATGGCAGCAGGTGCTCTGGACTGATGAGTCAAAATTTGAAATATTTGGCTGTAGCAGAAGGCAGTTTGTTCGCCGAAGGGCTGGAGAGCGTACACGAATGAGTGTCTGCAGGCAACAGTGAAGCATGGTGGAGGTTCCTTGCAAGTTTGGGGCTGCATTTCTGCAAATGGAGTTGGGGATTTGGTCAGAATTAATGGTCTCCTCAATGCTGAGAAGTACAGGCAGATACTTATCCATCATGCAATACCATCAGGGAGGCATCTGATTGGCCCCAAATTTATTCTGCAGCATGACAACGACCCTAAACATACAGCGAAAGTCATTAAGAACTATCTTCAGTGTAAAGAAGAACAAGGAGTCCTGGAAGTGATGGTATGGCCCCACAGAGCCCTGATCTCAACATCATCGAGTCTGTCTGGGATTACATGAAGAGAGAGAAGAAACTGAGGCTGCCTAAATCCACAGAAGAACTGTGGTTAGTTCTGATGTTTGAGCCAACCTACCTGCCGAGTTCCTTCCAAAGACTGTGTGCAAGTGTACCTAGAAGAATTGATGCTTGATGCTGTTTTGAAGGCAAAGGGTGGTCACACCAAATATGGATTTGATTTAGATTTTTCTTCTGTTCACTCACTTTGCATTTAGTTAATTGATCAATATAATCTATTAACATGTCTATTTTGAAAGCATTCTTACTTTACAGCATTTTTTCACACCTGCCTAAAACTTTTGCATACTGTATATATATATATATATATATATATATAGTATATATATATATATATATATATATATATATATATATATATATATGTTGTAATTTAAACATACAAAGCAAATGACTTTAAAAAGTACAATAGTACAATGTTCTGTGATAGGAAACAAAATTGTTTGTGTGTGTTGGTGTTGGTGTTGGTATGGGGGTTACAAAGTTCACTGAAAAGTCCTTCTTTGCAAAAAGTTTTAAAATGTAACATTTCTTTTTTATATCCTGTCATGCCATGCCATTTCAGGATAGTTTTGCACTCTTGAAATTATATACTGGAATCACGCTTTTTCTACAGAAATTCATCCTCCTGTAATCATATTTCCACCCTCTCTCTCTTGGTCTCTCATTCACTCTTTCTCGCTTTTGCTGCTACATCTCAATCACGCAGACAATTCGCTGGGAATTCTCATTTCATTCAGTCACACTCAATTGAAAATGGATGTCTGTGATCATTAAGTGCCACAGCTTTCCACTGACAGTTTCGTGGAAAGGATCCAAATCTCATCTATGTCTAAATTTCATATTTCACTGCAATAGAGGTCTTTGCTATGCTGCAGCGTGACCTTTCTTTTTTCAGAGGATGAAAACCATCAGATCTTCTGGGTTATGATGCTGAAGAGGGAAAGCATAATAGGCTGTGATGTGAAGGGTCAGAACAGAAACAGAATAATTTATCCTGAAAAAGAAATACTGGGTGCACACAATGGATGACGGAATGAATTTAGACATGTTATAACTCTTTTGGATTTTCTTAGTATTAAAAAGAAAACATTAAAATGCCTGCTGGGGTGATATCAAATCATTTGCTTGTTTAAATGTCATGTTGTATGAATCAATAAAGCTCAATGATAGAATGGTCACAGATAGGTTAATAATATGCATGTCAATAAACAAAGGGGTAAAAAACAACAACATTGCATTACATTGTACAACAATTGTGAACACCATTCCTAAACCTGGAATTTCTGGGGTTGTCGTACTGTGGGATCACAGCTCCACCATCACACCCATACAAGTTGTAATTTATAACTACATGTGTACAAATACATGCAAGTTATATATTTTAGGTGACACATTCCTTTAACCCTTTACAGTCCATTTATTCAGCGCATCTCAGGCGCGTCAAGTCCAATTTATTTTCACACTCGCAGTTTATTTTAGACGCACTGTTTAAAAGTATTTTTTTCACAGTAAAACAGGTTTGAAAGGCACTGCATATCAACAGGACACTCAGTACTGCATCTCCAGCCCCACCCCTTGTTCGCTGAATTTTTCACATACCTCTTCATAGTAGTGCATACCGATAAATCATCTCCTGATCACTCGTTTTATCACCAAACTCCTCAATAATGTGATCCAGGTCATTATTTTATTACTTTAACATCTCAAAAAGCTCTGCAAATGTCAGTGATATTCTTTGACCGCTGGATGCAGAAGCAGCTATCTTGTTTGTTTATGTCCATGTTATCTCTGTAGTGCAGGGGCTATGTGTATTGCTCAGATCTGCCCCCTTTTTTCGGCTTCTCTCGGCTCCTATCGGTTTCACTATCGGCCATTAAATGGTTTTCTTGGCTTTTTCCGGAGAAAAAACGACTAATGACCTGTGTTTTACGTCTTTTTGATGATGTCGGACAGGGTCCCACATCGGACCGGAAAGGGAAAATTGTAATGTCGGACCTGGTCCGACATAGGACCGCAAAGGGTTAAATAAAATACCCTATTGGGTCAAATTTCACAAAATGCGGGGTTCAAAATTACACTGTATACTTCCCATAACCCCATACTAAAAACAACTCTGCAGCAATAACTGTAACTGTAACTAAAGCTGGACAGGGCAGGACAGGGCAAGAGCGGTCCCTCGGTTGAGGACGGCAGGAGCCTACTGCCTGTGGAGGTGTAGGCATGGCTCTTCCCGATGGGACTGAAGATGGTGGGACCCCTCCCATATCTGCAGCGAGGGTGATGTTGCTCCCAGGCTTCCCATTGCTCCCCATCTCTGGCCCACAGCAGGTTGATCGCCATCGGGTCTTTCTTCATGCTTCCCTCTGGGTCCACCAGCCCGTTCCATAACTACCTTGAGGATACTGGATGCTCGGGCTCACACCTCGTGGGCGCTGGAAACTCTGGCTCCCCCTCCTGGGCGCTGGAAACTCTGGCTCCCCCTCCTGGGCGCTGGAAACTCTGGCTCCCCCTCCTGGGCGCTGGAAACTCTGGCTCCCCCTCCTGGGCGCTGGAAACTCTGGCTCCCCCCTCCTGGGCGCTGGAAACTCTGGCTCCCCCTCCTGGGCTGGAAACTCTGGCTCCCTCCTGGGCTGGATGCTCAGACTCCCCTCATGGGTGCTGGCGCCACACTGGCTTCTTCCCCTTCTTCCGGGAATGGCTGCTCCTCCCCTCCTTCCTCTTCAGTGCAGGTAGCTGAAGGGGCCCGTGAATGAGGCCGCACATGGTGGAATACCAGGTCTTGGCACAGGCGAAGCACCACTCTTCCCCTTTTTGGCAGGTGAGGCAGAGTATCAAGGGGGTTTACTAATTTCAGTACTAACTGACACTGTCAGAATATTGTAATAATTGTACTGTGTGTTAAAGAATTTAAAACCAGCATTAATAATATTGCACCAAATTGTGAACAGGTTACAAGAATTTGAACTAAGAAAACTGAACAAGTGTTAATGTTAGATTAAAAAAAGCTTGTCTGTATGCCTTTGTTATTAGAGTGCACATACTTTTGGAGGCTGGTCAGAATTAAAAATAGGGTCTCCCCTATCTTTAAAGTAATAAAGACTAATACGCACAGAAGTCTGTGTTAACCTTGGCAGAAGCAGGCATCTGGTTTAATTAGCTTGAAAATGAAGTCATAGTTTTCAGGGAACTAAATACAGAGGCTAGGTATTGCAAATTAATAAAAAGAACCCATTATAGACAGAACAATATTTAAAACTAAAAAAGCGATGTTATACCCGTTTGGTTTTATTGCAACTAAGCACAGGTTTTAAAAAGTATTTTGATCTAATGAGGAACAGAATGAAATAAACTCTCGGAAGAAAAATAATATGCTTGAAGTAAATAAACATAATATTTGAACTAACAAGTGTTTGCCTGTTTGGGGCATTAGTGTAATAAAACTAGTAATAACAACAGAAGTCTTAATAATGCTGCTATATTTCAATATTAACAAGCCTATAGTTTAATGGATTCACAGTCAAGTTTCTTATTTAAAAAAGAAGGAAGCTTGATCTGAAAGTAGTCTTTAAAATTAAACACAGGTATTCTAGAATAATTAAAACAGAATACTAGTGTAAATGTTTTATTAAAACAGAGGAAGTGTTATGTTTGAATATAAGACAATAAAGTGTAAAGTGTATTTAATAACTTTAGTACACAGTGGACCTACTGAAGGAAAATAATTAATTTTGTGACCTCTTCTTTACCTGCTCATAGCAAAGCTGTGCTGGGCATGAAAAAAGGTTTTGGCAGGTATTTGCTCAAGTAATGAGCTGTTCAGGTGATGCCTTTACAGGTTTAACAACATTAATACTTCAATATAGTAATACAGATATGGTTAATTATATGCTTAGCTCTTAGGCTAGCCATGCAACAAGCTAAAACACCCACAGCTACGTTCTAAAAATCACTCTCTACAGCTAAAATAGAAATCTTATACCTTATAGAAATGCATCGAATACAAAAGAGATATTAAATTCAAATACATGCTTACCTTCCAGAATATGGAATAGTAGTGTAGGATATATGAAAAATAAGAACTGTCTTCAAAAGGCAGAGACTTCTGAACAGCAGTCAGTTTTTTGGAGACCCTCGGAGCATGGACCATGTCAGCTTGCAATATAGATCCAATATATCTGGGGTGATATATTGGATTTTCCCTCCATTGAATACATCAGGAGTCCCAATTACTTGATCATCAATCTGTCTTTACAGTTCCTATCTTTGAGTTAATGATATATTCTAGAAGGTTCCGGTCAACTCCTTTTAAAACTAATTGGAGACAACTTCTTTCCAAAAGATATTGGAACCTGATTTGGCACCCTTTTTCCTAACCCCTCCTTTCTCTAAAAAATCAGGTGAAACAAAGGATCCTTGCTATAATACAATGCAATATGATACATGTGTATATAAAAACCTGTTAAATATAATAGCCTTATGTTAGCTTGTACCATGCTTGGACTAAAACTGACCTCTCTCTCCTTTTCTAAAAGTTGCCTGCACAAGCAGGTTTCAGACACCCTGTTTACTTGCCAAGGCTAGTGTTTTAATTAATATGAAACTCTACTGTTAGCACTTTTGCAAATTCACTGTATGAAGTCATTTTTTGGCCCACAAACATTATCCCAATTAAAATCACTACCTATCTGATAAGGACTGATACTGTAGATGACTTTTCCGTTTTAATCAAATGCTCATTTGGCTGTTAAGTGTTAATTAATTTCTATGATATCATGAAGAGAGTTAATCTTGGAAAGACCTTGGATTCAAAACTGCTGACGACCAGCGAATCTCGCTTTTTAACGAGACAGGTGTATTCTTTGGTTTAATTGATAATGTTCAACCAAACAAAAAGTCTTTTAGACACTACAACATTTCAAACGTTGGTTTAATTGATAATACTTTTTACTGTGTTCTTTCAACTGTTTAACTTTAAATGGCATTATAAGATGTATTTCTAATTAAGTTACTTCAGTATAACAGTTACCCCTAGAAATTGTAATGGAAGGTCCAGTTATTTATATCTAAATACAGGCAAGCATTAATATACAAGAATGCCATAGTGTTATAGTGACTGAACTAAGTCTGACCTTCTTCACTGTTCATACAAAATCCAGTGAAAGCAGGTTTTAAGACAACCTTTGTTTTTTGCCAATTTTAGGGTTGATTAATATGAAACACTATGGTAAGCATTTTTCAAGACTCATTATTTCAAACCAATATCTAAATTAATGAATTAACACGTCCTACACTTTCCATTCCCATCTCTTCCTGCCAGGTTCTAATTCATTTCTGTTATAGATAGAAAATGATTATTGTAAGATAAACTCCTATCTTCTGTTATCCGAAAGGTATTTCTGTTTGTTAATATTAATGAGATCGCTCATTATAGAGAGGATCTTGGCATTTAAATCGCTGATAATCAGAAAAAATCCCAGCTTCATCGGCCGACACCACTGAATCATCTTCAACACTGCCTGTACCACAAGCAGATGAGAACAAGGTTAAAACATTAGTTTGTATTCCTTTAGTAAGTTTACTGTTAGAGTTACAGTTTATACTATTTTTATTTTATTGTCTTGCTTCTTTTAAATGCAACATTCTAATAGCTGAATTATTGTAATCTAAATAGAAGATTTACTTCTAACTCAGGGGTTCCTTTTAGATCAAGTCTTAATACTTTTTCCAAATAAGATACCATGACTGCCCATTCATTTAAACTATACATTTGTTTACCTCTCAGAAATATAGCGGCTGTTTTAAGACTTTAAATTGTTGATTCAAGTATTCTGTTTTCATCACTTTAGAATACTTGCTTTTAAATCAGAGACCGTCTTTAAATCTGACTCACTCCTTTCTTTAAATAAGACTTGACTGTGAGTCTGCTCATTAACTGGTTACTCTGTACACTCATTTTCAAAGTCTTTTTAGTTTTTCCACTTTAAACATCTACACTAACAGAACATGTATATATTTATTTCAGGGTATGTTTTTCCTTTTTTACTCAGCAGCTTTCTCCAGAAAGTTAACTACCAAGATCTGGCACCTATATCAAAGATTTGCCTACTTCTGATAAAGGCCTGCCAAAAGCTGGTCAGCCCGACCTTTCTCTGCATGCTTTTTCACAGACTGTACATAACAGTTACTTAATATTTTCTACTGAGTATACAGGTCTTTTTGAAACAAAGTACATACAGTATTACTATGTTTACTGACTAGGAGGATATCATATTATTTTAATCGATACATGTTCGTTTAGACCATCCAATTCATGTCTAACAAATCAGCCCGTTCCCAACAAGATTCAAACTCTGTGCTAGGCTCAGCTCAAACTGGTTCTGCAAACACCACAACAGGCCTTTTCATCCAATTCTTCACATCGCAGGTGTGGACTGCTAGGGTTTTCACTTGATACCTGCAAGACACTTGTACACGTTTGGCAGGAAAACCCTCCTCACATTCTAGCTTACCCAGTTGAGCCCATGTCACTGGGTGACCACTGTCGCAACCCACACATTCAATTCGCTTTACATCCTGTGGGTCTACATTCAAGTGTGAAAATGACATCCCTTCAGGACTATTTCATTCAAACAGAATTTTACAGTGTCTGACTAAGTGACTACAGGCTGGGCAGGGTTTGAACCTGGTCAGGAGTAATTCACCTTGGCCCTTATCACATCTGCACTTGTCACATCCACACATTAGAAAAGGATTGCGTTCAACTGCTCTGTTCAAAGTTAGTTCTGTAGCATGAACAATGGTCCTGGCTCTGTAACTTCTATAACTGTTCTCTTGATACATTTCATGTTGCTCACAGAGGGCAATTTTAGGAGGCACTACCTCCATCCAAAATACAGGAGTGGGCCAGAATTCACTATTTTTCATACCATTTGGTTTCCAACCTAGTTTCTCTTGCACATCAGTGGGCAGACTCATTGTAACTGAATCTGGGTCCATAAAAGAACCGTTTACCTTGGCAACTGAGACCTGCCATGCAAAGGGTCCCAGTGCTTTATAGCACAAAAGATCTATGCCAAAGCTAGGTGTGATACATTGCTATAAGGTATAGGATTTACATTTTAGCTTTGGAGTGTGATATATTGGATGTTTTATGATTCAGCAGTGGCGCTTTAGCGGTTTGCATGTCTAGCCTAAGGGCTGGGTATGTGATAACCATACCTGTATTACTGTGTGAAGTATTAATGCTGTTAAACCTGTAAAGGCACTGGAATGGCCCAGATTGCCTATTACCAGGGATCAAAAGTGGCTTGCAACCACTCGATCCATTATTGAGCATTTAATAAACATAAGGAGCACTATTACTGCTCTGATTCGTTAAAACTTCAAATTAAATGAGTCTGTGTGATTTTCTTGATTATTTAAATGTTGTATGGATACGTTGCAAGTCCAGTGCATGAACAATCCACTACAGGAGTCCAAAACATCTCTGTGTCCTCCTTAAACATCTCCCCTGAGTTTAAGAGTGTGCTCAGAGCAATAAAAGAAGTATCTACGAAATCTGACACAATACCCTATAAAAACATCTAAAATTCAGTAGATTGTCAGGAACTTTATTGTCACCTGCTGACTTAACACTAGAACTACATGACGTACACAGAACAGCACGCTACGAAACTGTTGTGTTGAACTAAATTAGAAGTACAGATAGGACTACCAAATGCAATCATTTCGATGCATCCTAATGTTTTTTTTATTTAATTTTTTTTAAAAACAATACAGTAAACGCAGATGTAACGTCAGACAGCATAGGCAGGTTTACATTATAGTCAAAACAGTGCATTTATTTTAACATACCAAACATAGTGCTTACCTGGAATTCAGATGTCCTCACTTATATTTTCCCATAATTTCTTTGGATTTTTTATCAAGGTATTTCTTGTGCCGCTTATCATAAAGAACAGCCTGTTGCTGCACTGCTATAATCAGATGTTCCTCCATGTTGCCTGAAGAACAGGGTTGCAAAAAACTTTTTGTTTGAAATTATTATTGGAGAGTTTTGATTGGTTGCATTTTGTAAAATGTTGCACATGTATGCAAATGCTGGGCTATAAAATTGGGTGGTTTTATCAGCTTAGAGACGACTTTTGAGACGCAGCAGGAGCTTATGACTAAGGCCCTATGAAAATTGCGGAAATTTTCTATAAAATTCGTTGCAGTGTCAGGGGTAAAGTAGCGTATTTCGCGGAATGTGCAAGGAAAATAAATTAGGTGTACAGATTTTTTTTTTTTTAAACAGCAAATATACAGATACATTTATTCAAGCACTTTACAATAGCTTGTGAAACAGTGTCGTAATTAACAGTCTGTAGGTAAAGTGTATCTGCAAGGACAGCTTTCTGTTCTAGTATGTCAGGTGCATGTTCATCATTTAGGTTAGGGTTAGGGTTAGGGTTAGGGTTAGGGTTACTGACCTTGTGCATCCGTCAACTCGTCAGTGACCACTGACAAGCAACCAGCCTGTTTTACCAATTCCATAATCTCCTGCTTGTGAGTATTCACGCCTCAGCTGGGCTGATGAAGGCATCGCCCCACCATTTGCTACACTCTATCTGAAGAATTTCCGTAAATTTTGATTGTCCAATTTTTCAAAAGGGATATTTGCGCAAACGGCTCTCAAGTCAAAATTTAGTAAGTGGACTTTTGGAATATGGAAGGCACTGTTTTTTGTTTCTTTGCAAGTAAAGCAGTCGCAGTACTGCTCCGGATTTCTGTCTTTCTATTTCGGTGAATACTTGCTGTCAACAGACGAGTTTCGGTAGTGATCTACAGTAACGTTGCAGGACGTACAGAAGAGCTTACCTCCATCGCTGTGTAAAACTCCTGCTGGATACTGCTTTACGTGATCTGCTGCAGACACATTTCTAGCCTTTTTAGAGACACCCATTTTCTTGTTTACAGTGTGTAGTTTGTTTAATTTCCCGCTTAGATTGCATATAGTCACAAGACATAATCACTGCACAGCATTGTGTGCATGGTGAATATTATACGCAGACACATATCAGAGCTGTACAGTTTCGTTAATGTGATTTTTTTGTATGAAATGCAAATAATTATGAAATTATTTTTATTTCTAAAGAATATTGTAAAAATCACGGTACTTGGCCAATTTCACGATTTCGGCGCAGCCCGTGAAATCACGATTTTCACAGCTCCCTACTTAAGACACTCTGTTGAGCAGTAGATAATTACAGTGCCCACATTTGTTTAAGTGTTTTATTTTATACAAGTGTTTTCTGTTTAGCCGTCTTTTATTTTGTGCCTGATTCGACTCTGTTGGCTATTCAACGGTAATTTCCGTCTCCAGTCTTGCAATAGCTGGTTTGCTTCACTATTATTGTGTAACTTTATTTTTGTTTTGTAATATAATCCTGCACAACATTACTACATAAAAAAATGGTTCAAAAGCTCAAAGGATGGAACTTACAACTCTTCAAAGGATGGAACTTACAACTCTTCAAAATGTGGATTGTTCAACTATTCAAAAGATGGAAAGGTAAAACTTAAAAATGTGCACTGTTCAAATGTTCAAAACTGCTAAAAAGATGGAAATGTACAACTGTTTAAAATGTGGAATGTAAAAAAAAAAGTACCTTGTGGAGTCCAGTTTGTACAATCAACACAGACTTGTGCAGTGCTTGCCACACACTGCCTTATTGCACACGACACAGCTCTCTCATGTGTCTGGTCTGCTATATGAACTCCAAACTTTGTGGAATTATAAAACTGTTCAGTCTCTTGGATCTGCTTTGCATCATTCCCGTTGGCAACAGATGAAGCATGCTCAGCAAAATTAAATTTTGTCTTGGTTTGCACTTGTAAACTGTTAGAGAGTGCAGCCCTTCTGCATCCACAAGTTGATACACGGCCCATCACCACGGGTGGTAACAAAAATCTAACTTGAGTATGCAGCTGTGGCTGTGTTTGTCTCTGTCCCAAAATGTCTACAAGTTCGTTATCACTTTCACTGTCACTATCAGTAACCTCATTGTGATCACAGTAAGTTTCATCACTGTCTCTTGGTCTGGTGCATTTTCATGTCCAGATTCATCTTCCAATAACTCCTGAAAGTACTGCAAGACTTGCTGTGCAGTCCTACGTTGTGTTTGTCTATTCATTTTCACTAGTCAATAAGTATTTCTGCAGTTGTTTATAAATAAATCACTTGTCTGAAAAAGTATCCTGTTGTATCTATTCAAAATAAACATGAAGTTCAGCAGCTCGATCACACGCTAAGCCAAACCCACCGTTTTTACTATGACGGTCAAAATGACAGCTCCGGTAGTTCTAGGTATAACATATTATATCTCCATAAGTTTCTCCAACCCTGGGTCTACTGATGCTTTGAGATGTTTAATACATGTACTTAGGAAAAGTCAAAAAAAAGCACAGGCGCCTAGCTGCCAAATCAGTGAAGAAAAATGCATTTAAAAACCATGTTCGGTCAAAAGACCGCTCCGTAGTTCTCGTGTTAAGAAACAAAATTAGAAAAAAGGGTTGATTACATGTAAAACACCCATGTGGCAATGCCTATGTATTACCATGTGCAATGAAGAATATTCTCATTGTAATTTACACTTCTATTGTGCCTGTGTTTAGATTAAGTGTTAATGAATAGTAAGTATGTATCAGAAGTGTATGTCTTTTGCTGAATGCACTTTAATATATTTCAAGAAGTAAACCAATCCTTTATTTTTTCTTCCATCAGTAAAGAACAACAGGGCTCCAGGCAAAATAGCTGAATTAAAGCAGATTTTAGCTCTTCGAAGCGCTTTTGACAACAAAAGTGGTTGGCAGTGCCTTGACAAGTGGGAAAAAATAAAACATAATCTGTTGATTTCACAGGCTATTGATTATCCTCCCTTTGGTTTACTGCTGAGCATCTCCATTTAAGTCTGTTCCAAATTGTCAAGCTGCTGCAGGGCTTGCTTTATAAAACATTGTTAGAATTCATGAGGAATTTAATTATGTCAGCTAAACTTAGTCCGTTTTCTTGGCATAAAGGGGAATAATTTAGAGCACATTTTCACAAATAATTACATGTTTATTGTTTTAGAATAGCAAGGCCTGTCATTTCCCACTCGTTATTAAGCCACTCAGGGTTGACCCAGGCTTTGTAGATGGATATTTATCACTACATTTCTTATGAGCTGTGTTAACGAGGATTTAGCTATCAGACTAATTTAACAGGACGGGACAAGAACCAAAAGTTTAAGTTAAAATTGTTTTTAACATTTCTAGCATAGGAAAATAAAACGTAATAATGTAACGGAAAAATCCAATCTTTATGAGGCTCAAAAACAAACTTTAGGATTTTTAGATTATACCACCATCAGACTATATCACTTCCCAAAACCCCTGAAACTCAACAACAGATGTTTGTCTTTCTATATATTTTTATAATGTTATCAAAAATAAAAATCTGATTGTGTAACTTCTTCCACTCATGAAACCATCCTTCTTTGGTTTAGCTTTAACGAATCCTGTTACATTTTTGCAAACACATTTGTTATGCTCATCTCCAGTTGGTGCCTTTTTCAGAATGTTTCTTATTATTAAAAGGAAATGTATGTCGGCTTAGACTAGAGGATATCTGCAGTGAAAAGGTCTAGCCCAAGACTCTAGACTTTTAAGGATTCAAATATTGCTGATATATTTCACTATAGTGCTACCTTTTAGAAACCTAAGGCTCCATTGTTGTATGAATTAGAATATTAATTATGAATTAGAACAGATTACATTTTAAAGTGTTGTTGTGCTTTAAGAATTTGTTTTATTTGTTTTTTTACCAGATTCGTGACATTTTGTCAATTTAAATGTCATCAATGAGAAAGGGTTGCTATATGTCTCATGCTTTGAACAGTTCAGAGCAAATGTGAACTGATTACAATGTTACAACTGCATTTTCCAATAAATAAAACCCCAGCATAACATCACAGACATTGATTAGTTTATTGATTATTCAACATGTTTTAATGATTACTGAGCTAAGCCAGCCTACTTCAAAAGTTCTGTAGTCCATAACATTCAAAGACAACAAGTTGGCATTTAAGTTCTTTAAGAAACAAGTCTGAAAGTATTTGGGACAATCCTTTAAATATCTTAATCAGCATTTTGTGTCCCTTACAAGCGTCCTCTACGATGCTTGTAAGCACTATGGATAACGTTTTGTATTTTCCCAAAATAATATGGTCGTTAATGAAAAGATTTACAGCACTGTTTTACCCAATAGCTGTTATGATAATTGTGAAAGCTGGTTAGGAACCAATGAGCATTGAGTAATTAGGGAGGTTTACAAGTGAAAATAGAAATGTGGAAATACAAGATTAATACATTCCAGATATCCTCTAAGCAGATGTTGAAAACATTTCCCTTTAATAACATGCCACCTTTTCATCTCCTTGTTTCAAATTAAACATTGCGGACAAAGGGAGTTGTTGAAAATACATCAATTGGAGATAAGCATAACAAAAGTATTTGTATGAAGTGTTTCAAGCTGCACTGAAAAGTGCTTTACTGAGCTACGTAAATCAACATTTTATTCTGTGAACAGCCTTTTTATTTATGTTCATAGGCTTTGGGAATCCATAGAGTGACAGTCACCAGCACAACATTTGAGAAATTTTGTTGGAAGTTGTTGGGTAACATGAAAAACAGCAGGAACGTGTATTATTTTATTTATTTATTTATTTATTTATCTATACAACTTTTAATTCCTGGACGGCACAGTATAAATCTAATGGTACACAAATAATTGCTGTTAAAAAAAAAACTGGAATAGGTAGAAATATAAGTTTAAGTGATTCTAATATTACTATTGTTGATTTTATAATAAAAAATTATTGACTGCTTTGGCAATGGCAGTTCTCAGTTTGCAGCAATGGAGCAATGCCAATAATTATAATTTCTGCCACTTATTTGTTTGGAATTGGAACAAGCGTGTCACTTTTCAAAGGTTATACATACCACATCTCAGGGTTTGTTTGTGCAAGGTATGTTTTTTACATAGCAATCAGACCAACCCCCTTGACACAAATAGTATCAGAGCATCATAAAGTGGTGAGAGCTCCTAAGGAGGTGGCCAAGGGAGAAAGCAATAATGTATCTATTGTTACCATTACAGTAGAATTATGCAGCATGTGAACATTTTGGAACCACTTTTCGTATTAAAGACGTCAACCTTCCACATCTGACCACAGTAGGTGGGAATCTCAGTTATGCTGATATGTAATTATTGGGGATTAATTCCCTCTCCCTGAGTGGCTGAGAGGCGCGCCTTAGGGGATTGCTCAGCCCATAAGTACTGTGCTTGGTTATGCATTCAGGTGGCCGTGATTGGGAATATACAGAGACGCTGGCTGAGAAGGCCAGTGTAAACATAGACCAGGCAGGAACGCCAGTGGTTGGAGCAAGCGACTAAAATAGGCAAGCACGGCTGAGGAAGACAGCCAGTCTAGAGAAAGAAAATAATACAGAAAATAAATTGTTACGTATCCGAGGGAACGTGTCTGAGTAGAAGGGGAACCTTGGTCACCTCAGTGTATAGGGCATAACAACGTAGGATGGAGACCCGAGCTGACTGGCTTAGCGGCAGTGGGGGCGCTGCGTAAGCAACACCTTTATTTTGTAGTTTTATTACTGTGTTTTATTTTCCATTTTTTTTCGCCTTTTGTTATTTATTATTTCAGAGCACCCGTGAGTGCACCAGCTTTTAACTGCTTACCAGTATTGGTATTTCTGTGGTCCTGTTTAAAGTTACCGGTACTCAGGCCACGGACAACAGCGCCCTCTGCAGGCTAAAAGGAAGTATCTAAAATAATACTGGGCACCAGTGCGGTGTTTTCAATTAAACCTTCTGTCTCCCGTGTGTCAGTGAATTGCCCACCACCCTTCCACAGGTCTGAATTAAAAAATGGGGAACCTCATATGCTTATCTCATCCATCTGCTTGTCTGTCTGTCCATCTGTCCCACTATACTTTGTGAACATCGTAACTGCCTTGATTTTGCAGAAATATTCACAACTTGTATTGAACCTACCCCAGGGGCATAGCGTACATTGAGGCATCAGCTAGGTACATTATTGAAAGATTTTTTTTTTTTTTTTTAAGATTATGTATTTTTTTGCTGTATTACTGTTAAAAACACTGTTTATTGTTATTATTGTTTTACAGCCTGGATGGGGTTAAAATGCCCCATCCAGATAAAATCGTGAGAATGTGTGGTCAACAGCGAGTGATTATTGAAACTGTCTGTTGACCACGCGTATGAGAATACCCTGTGCGGAATGTGGTCGAGGGATAAACTTATCCATCTACTTATTTATAAGTTCCCTTCTTGTCCTTTTAATATCATGCAATTTCAAAGATCATCCAAAGTGGGTCTCTGGGTAAAGAGTTAGCGAACTTATATTGCTTTGCAGTTTGCATTAGTAGTCTCCAGACTTTATAAGATGATAGCTTTCACATTTGAAACATATGCAGGATATGCAGGGGTTTTTTTACAAAAATTTGATTTTTGCCGCAGGAAATATCTATTCTTAGCTATGCCCCTTTACCCTCCAATAGATGTTCCAGATTGCAAATGTGGCTATAGTCTGATACATTTCTGATTTTATATGAATTAAACCTGTACAAGCACTAATTTATTGTCTTACTGTCTACCAGTAGAAAGAGAGCCGTTTTCTATGATGACTCACTTTTAAGCAAACAATGATCTATAGGACCAAAACAATTCCTCTGTTTTGACAGTATCGATTCATATTAATACCCCATTTATACTACTATATTACATTGCCATAATCTTTTTTTTTTTTTTTCTGCTACACTTCTTAACCAATAATACCCCTACACTGTTGGTTGATCAATAACATTCCTCAGTTTGTTTTTCTAACTTTTGTTTCACATGGTGAACGTTCTCTCTTCCACATTTATATGTCTGTCATGCTTTGACAGTTGGAGGCGATGATTTGTTCTGAGTGACTGATGGGTACAAACGCAGAAGAGAGATAAGAAACGGGAAAATGGCTGATTGTATTACCATTTTAAATGGGGTGC
The DNA here is from genome assembly GCA_030684275.1 of Acipenser oxyrinchus oxyrinchus. Classification (NCBI taxonomy): domain Eukaryota; kingdom Metazoa; phylum Chordata; class Actinopteri; order Acipenseriformes; family Acipenseridae; genus Acipenser; species Acipenser oxyrinchus. Next base: position 34,043,809 of record CM060247.1, read on the forward strand.
CATGCACTGCAGTGCTCTGTGATTTTGTTCTTCCCTTACCTGTCAAGCCTGATTAACTGAATCTTGTGGTGTTTCAAACTGCCCTTAGCCCTGTCTTTAATAAGCCACCTGCCATCACTACAATACACGACATGCTACTCACCCCCTCTTTGCCAAATGTCTGAATCAGGAGAAGTTATTATAGGCTGTGTTGTGCTAAACTACAATTCTTCATCTTGAAGATCTCTTATTTATTAGTGAAACCAAAAATACTTCAAGAATACATATGTCTTCCAATTTTTGGATTTAGGTTTAGATAAGAAAAGTGTAAAAGACCTGTATTACACATTTAAAGCTGTGTTTACGAAGCCTAACACATCTTTGTGCCCTGAAGTAACAATGAATCTCTGATTTGATGGCATGCACTGTATTGAGTTCCAGATAACACAATCAGACGCTGCACTAACAAAGAGGTTATTGGAGATCTAAACTTCAGTATTAACCAGTCAAGCTGCAAGCCTGCAAAAAGTGGGTGTTGCCATATAAAAATGATCTGTTTCACCTAAAAAAAGTGGGATTGATGAAGTGTTTCTGCCCAAAATTATTTTCAAATTATCTGTTGCACAGGGGACAGATAGTTGCTCCTCTATGCCTATTAACAAAAAAATAAATAAATAAATGCAGTAAATCTAAATTTACCCTTTTATACACAACTGGTAGTAATTTGGAAAATAATAAAAATTTCTGTAAGAATTCATTGAAAACAAAGTGATTTGATGGATTCATTTTTACCAGCATCCCAAGGGGAAGGCAGTAGGCAGAAATCAGTTAGATTATGGTACCTGACCTGGTTTTAAAAAAGAAAGGCCTTATGTTTAATTTACACTAGTCCTGTGAACTGGAACCTAAATATTGTTGTAAAGAAATAATTATTTATCCACTTTGTTAGACACTTTGTGTTATCGTTGCAAAAATAGAATTATATTTAGCAGATATTAACTGTAAATTGAGGTTCTGTAGCAGGTAAGATATTGATTTCACTGGCATAAATCAAGGTCGCTCAGTGACTGCCCCGCTATCCTGGGTATGAGGTGTTGTTTTGTTGACATGTTCTCTCTGCACTACATCGTGGTCGGATCGATCAAGCTGTTGGACAAAACCATTAGGGGTGTGCAGAGGAGCCATTATTTGTAATTGTATTCATAATTGTACTTCCAGCTGTTGCCATAGGTGTACTTTTACTCAGAAGAGGGCGAGGTAAAAATGCATTTTTCTGGCACACAGAAAGTTACCAGGGCTTGAACATTATTTTGCACTTTTTACTTCCTAATATGGATTTTGTCACTGGAATTATCAGACTTAAAACAAAAGTAAACTTTGTACGTATATTATGTACCAAAAAAGGGTCATGTTTGTTACGGATACTTGTTTATACTCATTACTCAACACACCATTATGAACCAGCCTCACTCTGATCTAACTAACTAAAAACACAATGCAACTTGGTCCAGTCTAATCACTCTTGGGTCAGACAGCAGTGATTACCTGTTAAATCAAATATCTTCTATGATCATTTGTTAAAAAAAGAAGCTGTGACGTTGTGGCAATGTGCCCCGCCCCTGTGTGCATTTGTGTGTTATATGTTGTATGTTGCGTGTGTTAATGTTGGTGTATTGTAGTTGGTACACGGGATATAAATGGGTGTGTGCAGCACGAGTTATTTGTTATAAACAATTGCCTTTCGTTGCAGGCATAAAGAGTAAGTAGCGGGGTTCCGAAAAGAATATAGCCTTGTTGCTACCTGTAATTTTTCTTTTCATTGTTAACATCCTGACAACTTTTTACACTTATAACTTTAAACTCTGTTTCAAAGCTCTTTTCAAAATGGCCGCTCTAGTGAACTGATAGTGTAAGGATTATTACCCACATTGTCAAACGCTCCAGGATGTGGTACAGAACAGAAATGCCAGAGCACTTGTTATTATTTAATTATTTATTTTTTAATTGCTCTTCCTGCAGTGATTTAAAGGGCAGATTTCAAACCCCGGTGCACAAGAGCGGCCATTTTGAAAAGAGTTTTGGAACAGACTTTAAAGTTATAAGTGTAAAAAGTTGTCAGGATGTTAACAATGAAAAGAAAAATTACAGGTACATTGTTTAAAGAGTTGTAGCAACACATGGGGATGTATAATGCTATATTTTTCGGAACCCTGCTTCTTACTCTTTGATTTCCCTAATTAAAAATAAATAAATAAATAAACTGATGAAATGAGTATTTTTATTTTTTTGGCACAGAAATTTGCTCTAATATTTCCAAATTCTGATTATTTACAAACAGGATAGCCAAAAAATATACACGTTTAGAATATTTTTGTTAAATAGTAGGATACATAGATATATTATAGAAATCGTAAAATATTAAAGTGATTTTGCATTAAAAAAGATAGGAGGGTGTCCAAATCCTCACTGAATACCAGGCAAAAAAATCAAAGTTTGTAAAATTATTTGCAAAACACTTGGGTGCTGTAAGTCATTCCTATATGAACGATATAAGAACATAAGAACGTTTACAAACGAGAGGAGGCCATTTGGCCCATTTTGCTTGTTTGGTTGTTAGTAGCTTATTGATCCCAGAATCTCATCAAGCAGCTTCTTGAAGGATCCCAGGGTGTCAGCTTCAACAACAGTACTGGGGAGTTGGTTCCAGACTCCCACAATTCATTGTGTAAAAAAGTGTCTCCTATTTTCTGTTTTGAATGCCCCTTTATCTAATCTCAATTTGTGAGCCCAGGCCCTTGATTCTTTTTTCAGGTCGATATAGAGGAAGAGACAGAAACATAATGATAGAAGATAGAACATTTCTATTCATACTTTTTTCTCCATAGTGTACATAATATTGAAGGGTTAACTTAATCACTCAGATGCTTTTCCTTATTGTAATATGTGTTTTGTATCTTATTTTTACTGTTTTTTTTGTTTGTTTGTTTGTTTTGGTGAGAGACTAATTGGCACCACTGAAATATCTCAAGATTAATTGCATTGAATTAGTCTACATTGTGGAATAGTAGCATGATCAAAGAAATCTCAAGTCAGGGGTAAGACAACAGCAAAATGGAACCTTCTGAGTTATTGGAACCTTGGGGTGTGGTTTAGGGGTGAGCATCTAGAGCTCCTCCCCTCTGTTCTTGCCCAGTCAAAATAAACTCCCTATCTGAACCCCAGGTCACACCCATATTATCGGTCACACTTTTTAGTTTGGTCTTGCTTTTTGTTATGCTCCGTATACAGACCCAAGCTGCAACTTTAAGACAATTTAGACAATAAATCAAACAAATCCATTGGTCTGTGAGTATTTGCTACTTTCAGTTTACAGACTAAACAATATAGCTATCTAAAACTGCATTATTTTACTTACCACAGTAAAACTAAGAAAAATGTATTCATAAAATGGATACCTCTGTCACCCACTCACATAGATTACTCTAGTTAAGCAGCCCAGCAAAAACTTCTGTATAATAATCCACTCAAATCATCCATCTTCCAACATCTGCAACAGAACCTGCCACTGCTGCACTGCTGTTCCAGCCCTTGATGCCTCAGTCTCCTCGCTTATCAAAACAAAAGCTTCTTTTGATTGTCCTCTTTGGCAGCTTTTTCAAAGATCCACAACTCTCATCCCAGCTGTCCAGGGTTTTGAATTTACCACAATTTTCCAGTGGCGCCCTTTATTGAAACTAAACCAGCCTACAGATGGTTTCCTCTCAAAGCTGCTGTCCTCCACAATACGGATTCACTTTCGTTCAAAGTCTGGCCCACTGCAAAACATTTTAAATCTGGCATTCAAATCCCAGTTTCTTCTCTGCCACTCTTCAAAGCGTGTCGACCCACATCCTGAGGTGGGTCGCTGCTGACCCAGGTCAACCCAGGTACGACCTGGGCATGTGGTTTGACACTGTGCTAGATTGTGACCTGGGTAGCTAGAAAGCCAGTGTGAAAGGGGCTTAAATGACTTCTCTCAACCTCAGCGATTCTTCAGAGTATTTTCTGTCACCCAGTATCTGCTATGAGAAGACACAGGACTCAATGCAGCCTTTGCTCCTGTTCTGTGAATAACCATACATTCTGTTGAGTATGACAGTGCTCTTATGGCCATTTATTGAATGAAAGAACACTTTTTCATTTTGAGTGCTGTATTAAATCTCCAAGGCTAAAACTATACTGCTTTAAAAACACTCAACTCCTGTCTGACCTTTTTCTGCCTGTCCCCCTGAGCTTTAATCTTATACTAAATGTATATATTTTTTAATTATATACATTTAATAATTTGTGTACCCTGTTTGTGTTGGGAGGGTGCGATACTATATACTTGTATTTACGTTTATTCTACAGTATTTGTAAAATACTGGAATTTGGTATTTAGCACTCACAATGTATGTAACTCTTATAACCAGTTAATAAGAATCGAATGAATCGGACCAACTGCCCCACATTGAGACATTTTGGAGAAGTCTGGGGTTAGGGTGCTTCAAACAATGCTCTTGACCAGAATCCTGTAGACTAAATCTTGATACATTTTTTAAATCAAGAAACGGTTAGGTTAACAAGGTAACAGAATCTGTCTATTGTAGTGTAGTGTTTACCCAGAGGCAAGCAGAATAAACCACTTCTGGGCGCCTTTCTTCAACGCCTGTACATTGGCAACTTGTTTGCAATAAACTTGCTGTGGGTGGTACAGAATTACTTTTAGATTTGACTAGAGAGATGTGTTCTGTTTTTTTTAAAATAATGTATTGTGACAGGATGGACGAGTGGTGACATCAGGTCAGAAGCAGGAACCAAAAAAACTGACCCCAGTACTGCAGATTCAAAAAGACGCTGCGTGCGCCGTTTATTCCAATAATACAAAAATAAATAAAATATTTAAACAGAAAACACAGTGCTCGCAGAGCAAAATAAAAAGGTTAAACAAAAATAATCACAAACACAAAAAATACCAAACAATACAGGTCAGGCTGGGCAGTAACCTTCACTGATCCTATACGTTTTTCTTTTAAGTTTTTTTTTTAAACTACTGTGGATGGGGCTACCCATCCACGCTACTAAACAATACAAAAATAAACCTACGGCTACACCGTCAAATATATACATAAATAAATACAAATAAACAATAACAAAACCCACGGCACTTCGCCGTCATAAAAATACACTTACAATAATAAATAAATCATAATACACAAATGCACAATAACCCAGGGGCGGAGGGGGAGACCCTGTTCTAAAAATAAATAAACAAATCAATGTTCAGGGCTCCTCGCCCTGTTACATGTATATATAGGGCTACAGCCATATTAAAAAATACCGGTTCTACCATTTTCTTTCGAGAACAAAAAACAAACTAACATGGTCTATAGTGATTCAGCTGAACATTTGTGAAGTTCATTTTAATATCAACAATAAGTCCTTATAAAAGTTTATCATAGTAAAAGCATAGCAGCGTGTAATAAAGCAGAGTGAAAGCATGGCAAAGGATAGGTAAGCATTGTAAAGAATATAGCCTGCAGAATAGGTTGAATGCTGAAAAGCAAAGATTTCAAAGAAAACTTCAATAGTGGGAGATCTGCCTCGGAGACAAAACTGATTTAGAAAAAATACAAAACAAAACAAAACAAAAAAACAGCGTCAGCTGACCACTTCTTTTCACACTGCAGACTCACCATGCAGCCACCTCATGAGCTACAGTGTCGGAGGACAACGCATCTCTGGGCAACTTACAGGCAAGCCCGCAGGTGCCCGGCCAGATTACAGGGGTCACTGGTGTGCGGTGAGCCGAGGACACCCTGGCCGACCTAAAACCTCCCCCCCCCGGCCAATTGTGCGCCGCCCCTGGGAACTCCCGCCCAAGGTCGGCAATGGAATAGCCTGGACTCGAACTGGCGATCTCCAGGCTATGTGCATCCTGCACTCCACGCGGAGCGTCTTTATGTCTATAATATTGCAAAACGGGATAAGGTGTCATAAGGGATAAAAGGGATAAGGCATATTGAAATCCCAGGACACTGCTAAAAACCAAGGCGATGCAGTCTTATTTTTTCCTGCTGTAAACATATCCATAGTTACCAGATACAAGTACATTTTTACAGACTATAAAAACACATGTAGTTTTATCAGGCAGAGCACGTGCACTTCCACAGGGAATTGAGGAGGTGATAGACATCAGAAAATAATTGTGCAAAAATTGTCTTCTGCAAAAGCTGACTATTTTCACATAGATGGGGTGTTAAACTTGAGTTGACAAGGTGTTCATTGTTAATATATAGTGCTATCCTGACTGTATAATACTACAATTTACCACATGTATTTTAATGCAGGCTCAGATAATCTTTATTTCTATATGATTAATTATCTATCTCTGCTGGTTCTTTCCAGAGTGAGTTGATGTTTTCCCTTATGTTTCTAACCATTGTAAAGAGACCCGTTTCATCCCAGGTCGAAATTAAACCATTCACATGACAGCTGCTTTAGGTTATAAATTTTGTGCACACTTGTATTACTCTGGCCACTTGTGAAACATGGATTTTTTCAAAACTAGTAATTCAGAAACACAATAGTACACAATTTAGATCTTTATTTTATAACATGCATACTTTCCTAAAATATATCATCATAGACGGTGGAAGCTTTTTATGGTTACCGATTATGAAATACCGATTTGAAATGGCAGAAACTTGAAATAAATAGCATTATTTTTTTAATGGCAATTTTATATATATACAGTATATGTATAAGTAAAAATGTTTTCCAGTAAATCGCTTACAGAAAATCCAGTTCAGCAAACTTTTTAGTAAATAAAGTTGGAACACAAAAGCGAGCCTAGACATACCTGTATATTTACAGTTCACATACTGCCAAGCATGGTCTATATAGCACTGACAAACATACCTTTTTTTTCAAACGGTTGCACTTTTTTCTTGAATTCATGCTGTACTGTACTGAGCACATGTGAGCATTCCCGAACAACTCACTTGATGCATTGTGAGATCTGAGATGTTTACATGACTGCAGTAGTGGGAAGCATGTTAGTGTATTTGTGTTAGTATTTAAGTTACCATTAGGTGCTAAAATGTATTAGTGAAAGTGCAAAACTAAAGGTTTTAGTAATTACAAATATCCAGTAGACTACATGTGTTAGTGCTGATCGTTCTGCTTGTTCAGTAACTTGTTCACAGCGTGTTCATAAAGTTTATTCAAAATAACCAGTATGCATTCAGTTGTTTGATTTCTACAACTTGTCATTCAAACTGGAGACTAGTTGCTATTCTTGTTGGGCTTACTGTATTGCCGCTGACATTGACAGACAATTGAGGTTCTGCAGTCATGTGACCTCATAGCCATAGCCATACAGACGGACGGTGAGCGAAAGCTTGCTGTGTTGACATCGAGGAGGAGAGCATCCGCTCCATAGAGAGAACTACTATACGAAACCCTTCCACTCCAAGACGGTGCTCGTGAAGGCATTGCCCAGCCGAGGCCGTTTGAAGAGGCTGGAGTCGCTGTGAGGATGCTGGGACTCCGGGAGCCCAGAAGTAGGTCGGTTTAGGGGATGTTGATCTCAAACAGTATAGAGAGGGTTTGCATAGTCTAGTACGTTCCTGGAGTGGGACGTTCTTTTTAATGGTACTAGCGCTCACCTTGTGTGACAAACTTTTATTTTGAGCTTTGTTTTGTTTTGTTTTCTTTATTAAATGTGACACTAGGGCTGCCATTGCTGGTACCCTAGTGTCAGCACTTGTGTTGATTAAATCTGCGCGCATGTGCGGCGTGTCAACACCCAATGCTCTGTGTCTGCCTCAGTATTATTCAGTGCCGACCCACGTATGTAACGTCGCCCTGCTACGCGGTCAAAACAACCATGGTGGCTAACCCAAAAACGTTATCTACCACACCAAAATGTAATGTATTTGCAACCACAGAGCACACTTCTCGCCTCCAGTCACAGGAATTAGAAATATATAATAATAAGTGCCAGGTACTTGGAATTTGGCTGACCGCTGCCCGGGTAGGGAGGGCTTAGGTCGGCAGGGGAATCCACGGCTCACCGCGCATCAGCGACCCCTGTGGCCAATAGGGCGCCTGTGGTTCTGCAGTGGAGCCGCCAGATCTGTGTTGTCCTCCGGCACTATAGGTCTGGTGGCAATGCTGTGGATCTGCAGTGCAAAAAATGACGGCTTGGCAGAAGCACGTTTTGGAGGACGCGTTTTCCAGCCTCCATTTCCCGAGTCGGCGCGGGGGTTGCGAGCGGTGAGCCGAGGATACAGATAATAATTGGGCGTACTAATTGGGCGTACTAAATTGGGGAGAAAACTGGGGTAAAAAATTGGCGACTCCTAAATTTATAAAAAAAAATGCAAAGGAATGCAAAGTTGTTCCCCTCTTCTGTTGGTACACCCAACAGCACAACACACATCTGGCATTGTAAAATCAAAAGTTTAACGGCCGTGCTTAGTTAAGTTGCCTTTGCACACCAATGCTTTTTGACCACCAGTGTGGCCTTGTCATGTTTTGATGACATCAGAAGAGAAACCTCAATTCAGATTGTGGGTACGAAAACGGAAATCAATCAATCAATCAATCAATCAATCCATCTTTATTTTATAGTGGACCACCATCACAAAGCGCATTACAAGATAGTGAGGAACAATGCATAATACATTAAATACAGTGAAATACAGGGCATAGTACATTAAATACAAAACAGTAAAAAACTAATGCAAATACATTAAATATAAGGCTAGGATGTAAATTCTTGTGGATGTGTTTGTCATACAGAATCATACAAATAAGATGGTGTGAAAAACAAATATTACAATGAGATGTACTAAAGCTGCAGACAATTACGCCACTTACAATTGCTTCAATTTGTTAAGAACTTTTGAAAGGACTTTTTAAACAGTCGCAATTGTTGCTGGCATTTCCCAGGCTGCTTTTTCTTGTGCGTTGCCAGTTGTGCGCAATGCAAGTACCTAATTTTCACTAAAGTCAGGGTGTACTTACAAGCCTTGAAAACAAATTTCTGACATTTCTGGATTTCTCAGTGTGTTGGGAGGAATAAGCTCTCCAGTTCATTCTGAGCATCTGTATAGGACTGTAACAGGGGGGAGATCTGTGCTGACTCTTCTGGTGCGTTCATAGTGCTGTAGGAAGAGGACAGCAGCCTTGCAATATCTGCCGGTCAGTCATGGCAGTGACACAGAGAGGTGGGAGAGAGGGTGTGTGGGCTTTTCCTCTCTCTGAGTGGCTGGGAGGCGGGCATTGGGGGGATTGCTGGCCCTGTAAAATAACGTTCTGTTGTTCCCTCAAATATTCTTAAAAACTGCCAATTTTGACCTCTTTCCAAGGATTTCAAATCAGAATTGAAATATCTTTTACAGTTGCACAGGTACACCTGGATTTAAGATGCATGATATTTTATGAAGAAAAAAAACCTCAGAAATGGCAAATGCAGACTAGCGCTAATACTTTCCAAAAACTGAGACTGGAAACATTATTACTCAGTGATAAAAGTATATTTATTTATGAATATAGAGATCTAAAAAAAGCAACTTACAAGTATTGGTAAACTTTGATAGCAAGATTTTTATTTTCAAAACTAGAATAAATAAATCACACACCGAAACAAAGAAAAAGTAAACTAATAATAATATTAATAATAACATACATAGCTAAATAATAATAATAATAATAATAATAATAATAATAATAATAATAATAATAATAATAATAATAATGACTATGCTAAATAATGACTCTATATATATTTTAGCTCAAAGAATATTGAACGTTTCGTTTAAAAAAAGTGTTTGTACATATTCAACGTTTTTTTTTTTAACTGCTTAAAAAAGAATGCTGTTGAGCTTAAATTGCTTCATGAAATAAACAGACGGCATCGTTCAATGGGGGATAGCATTCAGCAGGCTTACAGTCGTGCCACAAACAGTAAAGTTCAAATGACAGTACAGGAAAAAGAAAAAAAAAAATCGTACTTTTTTGTTTTTATGGAATTATTGTTTGGGTGATTTGAAACTAAATTAGTTTTTTATTTATTTATTTTAATTTACCATGTATGTTTCATACAGATGGGAACTACGACTGTAATAAAACAGATTAATGTTTTATTAAAATGGCCTGGAGATACTGTAATTGTTTAACTAAAAAATGTAAATGTTTGAATTTATTGGAAACATAGAAGGCTGTGTGTGTGTATTTTTTTTAAATTTTTTTTTGTTAACCGTCTCTATAACGCCACCCTCGCTTATTGCCCGTTTTTGCCCATGGCCCTTACCTGGCGGTATAAAAAGGGGTGACAGTACTTTTAGATTAAAAAATATGCAGGTTTGAGAAAAGGGAACCAAGGGGATAAGTTTTGCTTTTAGAACAAATATTTAACAGAGGAGTCACATGGTAATAAAACTGAATCTAGGGCTCTATATAGATAACCAACAGTTTTTTATTTTTTATTTATAGAACAACAGTCTAGTGTTGCAGCGGGCTCCAAGGCAAAAAATACTGGTCCACTGAGATCATTTATAAATGTGTAAAGAGAAGGGAAGCAGGTTTACTGATATTTGTAATCAGTGGCAGATGGGGAATGGTTTTCCCTGAGGTTTGACTGTAACAAGCAATGTGAATAATAATAAAACAATTGTCCTAAAACATTAATGTCCCAGGTGTCACAGCAACAGATAAATTGCAGTGCTTTAGACATTTTCGCTGCCTGGAAGGACCTTCAAAGACATGCTTAACATTGAGACCAAGGACCCTCTAAAAATACTTGCCAGAGCAGTTCCATTACAAATAATGAAAAGTATCTTCCCTTAAAAGGTTGTTTATCTTCTTTCTGTAAGGTCTATGAATTAAGGTAAACATGGATTTAACTACTTTGTTACACTGTAAGGATGAAACGAGACCATGTTTTATATTTTAACCATGTTTGCCATTTATTAGTTCCAAATACCCATATTACATTCTACATTGAACGTTATTGTTTAGATACAATATGTGCCACTAGTATTAACTAGAGATAGGCAATTGATCGGATTATTTCACCCCTGGAGAGAGTCTCAGACTAATACATTGATAGTTCACGATGATCCTGGAGGTATTGGAGCTCCTCTATCTGTGTATGCCTCTATTCATGGTATTTATACAATAGTAGGCTCAGAACATATGTGACTACAGTTTGTTTTTGTTATCTTACTAATTATCAATAGGAATGTATTTATTCAGCTGCTATTTCAATCATGTGCAACCAACCACTAACTACTCTCTTTTACAAGGTTACTATAGTTAATTATTTACCATATTTCTTTCCCATTTACGCACATGCCTTATCATTCCAATCATTTTATACCTGTTACTTTAGCAACTCTACTTATGCCAAAGTTCCCCTTAAGCAAACTGGTTTAACATTGCCAACACATTTCCTTTCATATGATTACCAACTATATATATATAGTAACAGACCAGTGGGAGGAAGGGGAAAAGATGTAGTCAAGGAGGGGGCCAAAAGACTACATCCCCCAGAATGCCACTGGAGGGAGCCAGGATGGGGTACACCTGGCTCTAATAATAAAATGAATGCCACCTGCCTGCAATTAACCAGGACAAATGTTTGTTCTAGGCAGTCTCCTGTCTGGGTGAAGCGAGGCTGTCACAGTGAAGAAACCTGTGTGGAAGAGGAAGAGGTACTGTGTAAACTGTTTTGTGTTTGTAGGTGTTACAAGTGTTTTGTTCTAATCGGTAAACGCCTTAGCCGTCCGATGATAGTCAGGGTCTGGAATTTACAAAAGTTTAGTAAGTAATCCATGTGTGAGTTAGGTTTTTGTTTTTGTTTTCATTTATTTTGATTTCTGTAATTAATAAAAACAGCACAGAACTGCTATTAAACCCTCTTTTTCTGTGTCTGGGTCAGTATTTTAAAGGGCGAAACGAACCCAAACTGCAAGGCTCGTTTACAATATATATATATAGATACTGATGCACAAAAGAAACGCAACACTCAGGTCTAATGGATTTAATCAAATATTTTAAACATAGATATCAAACAAAATCACAATAAATTTGAACAAAAATCAAAGAAACATGATACATTTTTTGGTATGAAACGTGACATACTGTCAAAATGAAAACATTACAAAGTTAGTAGCGGGTATGACCTCCCTGAGCATTAACACAGTCCTGGCAGTGTTGACGCATAGACCTGATCAGCCTCTGGATAGATTGCTGTGGGATGTTCTGCCACTCTTCCTGTGCAGCTGCAGCCAGCAAGTTTAAGATTGGCTGGTCAGTTGTCTCCTGTGGATGGCACTGGCGATTTGGTCCTGCAGATGTTCTATTGGACTCAGGTCAGGAGAATAATCTGGCCACAGCAAGACCTTGACATTGTTTTCTTGAAGTCGTGCAATTGTAATCCTAGCACTATGGGATTGGCAGGAACGGAAAAACTGTTGCCTCAAGGACTTTGTCAATGTAGTAAGTTTTACCTCAATCTGCACAAAAGGCGTTCTTGTGTTAAAGGAGATTCCTCCCCACATCACACTTCCACCGCCCCACTGGTTGGCTTGAACAAAGCAGCAGTCAGCATAACACTCACCATGACGTCTCCACACACATTGTCTTCCGTCAGGTCTGTCAAGGGCAAAATGGCATTCATCAGTGAATAAAACACTCCACCACTCTCTCTGCCACACCCTCAGATGTTTTCTAGCCCACAGAAGCTGTCAACGTTACCTCTGAACGGCCTCCCAGCATGCAAATAATTTTCATGCAGATGGTGAGCTACAGTCATTCTGCTGATGCGCAGGTTATTTCTTCCTGGAATTTCTTGTGCTGTAGCCACTGCAATCTGAAAACGATTACAGAGATGGATCAGTCGGATGTGACGGTCCTGGGCCAGTGTGGTGACCTGCCTTCCAGGACGTGGTCTGTCCCTCACAGAGCCAGTTTCCTGGTTTCTCTGGACTAGTCTGCTGATTGTTGAAGCAGAACATCTCATTCTCTGGACAACTTCTCTCAGAGACAGGCTGCCTATCATACCGATAGCAACCAGGCGATCTTCCTTACTCTAGTGGGGCATGGTCATATCTTTCGCTGTTCTTGCGTTAATTAAAATCATGTATTTTCTTAAATCAACTCATTTTGGCAATTTTAATTCAAATCAAACACCAAACACTGAGCACCTGCCGTTTTTATGAAATCACATGACTAGAGCTCAGTATTTTGTTATCCCAGGGAATAATACTACTCAAACAATCAACAAACCTATCTGCTCACTGTTTAAAATGTAAATAACATTATGTATGTGCCTGTGACAGGGAGAGAATGAATCTGAGCTGTGAGGGTGCAGTGCTGAAGGGCAGATAGGACCTAAAGCAGTTGTACTGTCAGGTTTACTCCTCGTGGTCAGTACTGCAGTATGCACTGATTGGCTAGATTTTGGTGCAGTCTACACTAATTGGCTAGATTTTGGTGCAGTGCTGATTGTGAGGAGCAGCTTGGCAGTATATAGGGGAGCAGTTTTGGGGAGCTTGTTCTCGAGTGTTGGGCCGCATTGTGTTGCCTGTGTTTTTGCGACCAGCTTTGTGCTTACATCGTTGCAGACTACGAGACGTGACTTGAAGGAGCAGTGCAGAGATACACTCTCTGTAGAGAAGCTACTGACTGAGGAACCTCTCTGCCGTGCTGCCTGACCCTGTTGCACCAGCTGTGTGAAAGATTATTCATTTGGATCGTGTAAAAGTGTTTGGGACTTGTTTGTTTATTATTTTTATTTTCAGCCTGAGCTTAACCATCGCTGGTTCTGTTCAGTTGTGTTTATTTTTGTTTGCCTGTAATAATAAAAGGCACCCACGCGGGGCATTATTCTGCATCTCCTGTTGTTGACATCATTCTTGTGCAACCACTCACCACATGCTGACAGTGCCCAATGACCTACTGATGTAAAACTATCGCATTTTCATTGTGCATCAGTGTATATATACAATGCACTCTGTTTATAAGAATCACTGATATAAGAATCACCCGCATATTGTGATCAAAATCACTGGGACAAAATAATTCCTATACTAACAATGTAAAATACACCGCTTGTAAGAATCAAGCAATCCACTTATAAGAATCATTTCGGGGCAAACGGACTACATGTAATATGGTACTTCATCAAGTGCAATAAAGCTGTTTTTGAATTTGAATTTGATCACATCTCGCATGATTAGGCACGTACACAGCGTGGATTGGGCAATGATGTGAGATTTGCATCACAACATAAAATAATTAAGCCAGATGCTTAACCCTTTGCGGTCCTATGTCGGACCTTGTCTGACATTGCAATTTTCCCTTTCCGGTCCAATGTCGGACCCTGTCCGACATCATCAAAAAGACGCAAAAAACACGTCTCTAGTCGTTTTTTCTCCGGAAAAAGCGAGAAAACCATTCAATGGCCGAGTGAGATCGATAGGAGCCAAGAGAAGCCAAAAAAAAGGAGGCATATCTCATGAATACAGATAACCAGGCATCACACGGATGTTTCACCTGATTTTTTAGAGAAAGGAGGGGTTAGGAAAAAGGGAGCCAAATCAGGTTCCAATATCTTTTGGAAAGAAGTTGTCTCCAATTGGTTTTAAAAGGAGTTGACCGGATCCTTCTAGAATATATCATTAACTCAAAGATAGGAACTGTAAAGGCAGATTGATGATCAATTAATTGGGACTCCTGATGTATTCAATGGAGGGAAAATCCAATATATCACCCCAGATATATTGGATCTATATTGCAAGCTGACATGGTCCATGCTCCGAGGGTCTCCAAAAAACTGACTGCTGTTCAGAAGTCTCTGCCTTTTGAAGACAGTTCTTATTTTTCATATATCCTACACTACTATTCCATATTCTGGAAGGTAAGCATGTATTTGAATTTAATATCTCTTTTGTATTGGATGCATTTCTCTAAGGTATAAGATTTCTATTTTAGCTGTAGAGAGTGATTTTTAGAACGTAGCTGTGGGTGTTTTAGCTTGTTGCATGGCTAGCCTAAGAGCTAAGCATATAATTAACCATATCTGTATTACTATATTGAAGTATTAATGTTGTTAAACCTGTAAAGGCATCACCTGAACAGCTCATTACTTGAGCAAATACCTGCCAAAACCTTTTTTTTCATGCCCAGCACAGCTTTGCTATGAGCAGGTAAAGAAGAGGTCACAAAATTAATTATTTTCCTTCAGTAGGTCCACTGTGTACTAAAGTTATTAAATACACTTTACACTTTATTGTCTTATATTCAAACATAACACTTCCTCTGTTTTAATAAAACATTTACACTAGTATTCTGTTTTAATTATTCTAGAATACCTGTGTTTAATTTTAAAGACTACTTTCAGATCAAGCTTACTTCTTTTTTAAATAAGAAACTTGACTGTGAATCCATTAAACTATAGGCTTGTTAATATTGAAATATAGCAGCATTATTAAGACTTCTGTTGTTATTACTAGTTTTATTACACTAATGCCCCAAACAGGCAAAACACTTGTTAGTTCAAATATTATGTTTATTTACTTCAAACATATTATTTTTCTTCAGAGAGTTTATTTCATTCTGTTCCTCATTAGATCAAAATACTTTTTAAAACCTGTGCTTAGTTGCAATAAAACCAAACGGGTATAACATCGCTTTTTTAGTTTTAAATATTGTTCTGTCTATAATGGGTTCTTTTTATTAATTTGCAATACCTAGCCTCTGTATTTAGTTCCCTGAAAACTATGACTTCATTTTCAAGCTAATTAAACCAGATGCCTGCTTCTGCCAAGGTTAACACAGACTTCTGTGCGTATTAGTCTTTATTACTTTAAAGATAGGGGAGACCCTATTTTAATTCTGACCAGCCTCCAAAGTGTACAGTATGTGCACTCTAATAACAAAGGCATACAGACAAGCTATTTTTAATCTAACATTAACACTTGTTCAGTTTTCTTAGTTCAAATTCTTGTAACCTGTTCACAATTTGGTGCAATATTATTAATGCTGGTTTTAAATTCTTTAACACACAGTACAATTATTACAATATTCTG
This sequence comes from Acipenser oxyrinchus oxyrinchus, assembly GCA_030684275.1. Lineage (NCBI taxonomy): Eukaryota > Metazoa > Chordata > Actinopteri > Acipenseriformes > Acipenseridae > Acipenser > Acipenser oxyrinchus. The sequence goes on from CM060247.1 coordinate 34,059,909, forward strand.
ACAGTGTCAGTTAGTACTGAAATTAGTAAACCCCCTTGATACTCTGCCTCACCTGCCAAAAAGGGGAAGAGTGGTGCTTCGCCTGTGCCAAGACCTGGTATTCCACCATGTGTGGCCTCATTCACGGGCCCCTTCAGCTACCTGCACTGAAGAGGAAGGAGGGGAGGAGCAGCCATTCCCGGAAGAAGGAAGAAGCCAGTGTGAGCCAGCGCCCAGGAGGGGAGTCTGAGCGTCCAGCGCCCAGGAGGGGAGCCAGAGTTTCCAGCCCAGGAGGGGAGCCAGAGTTTCCAGCCCAGGAGGGGAGCCAGAGTTTCCAGCGCCCAGGAGGGGAGCCAGAGTTTCCAGCCCAGGAGGGGAGCCAGAGTTTCCAGCGCCCACGAGATGTGAGCCCGAGCATCCAGTGCCCACGAGAGGAGAGCACAAGCATCCAGTATCCTCAAGGTAGTTATGGAACGGGCTGGTGGACCCAGAGGGGAGCATGAAGAAAGACCCGACGGAGATCAACCTGCTGTGGGCAAGAGATGGGGAGCAATGGGAAGCCTGGGAGCAACATCACCCTCGCTGCAGATATGGGAGGGGTCCCACCATCTTCAGTCCCATCGGGAAGAGCCATGCCTACACCTCCACAGGCAGTAGGCTCCTGCCGTCCTCAACCGAGGGACCGCTCTTGCCCTGTCCTGCCCTGTCCAGCTTTAGTTACAGTTACAGTTATTGCTGCAGAGTTGTTTTTAGTATGGGGTTATGGGAACTATACAGTGTAATTTTGAACCCCACATTTTGTGAAATTTGACCCAATAGGGTATTTTATTTAACCCTTTGCGGTCCTATGTTGGACCAGGTCCGACATTACAATTTTCCCTTTCCAGTCCGATGTGGGACCCTGTCCGACATCATCAAAAAGACGTAAAACACAGGTCATTAGTCGTTTTTTCTCCGGAAAACGCGAGAAAACCATTCAATGGCCGAGTGAGATCGATAGGAGCCAAGAGAAGCCAAAAAAAAGGAGGCGTATCTCATGAATACAGATAAACCAGGCATCACACGGACATAAACAAACAAGATAGCTGCTTCTGCATCCAGCGCTATCACAGACATTTGCAGAGCTTTTTTTAGATGTTATAGTAATAAAATAATGACTTGGATCGCATTATTGAGGAGTTTGGTGATAAAACGAGTGATCAGGAAATGATTTATCGGTATGCACTACTATCAAGAGGTATGTGAAAAAAACAGCGAACGAGGGGTGGGGCGGGGCTGGAGATGCAGTACTGAGTGTCCTGTTGAAATGTTGTGCCTTTTAAACCAGTTTTACTGTGAAAAAAACCTTTAAACAGCGATCTAAAATAAACTGCGGCGTGTGAAAATATATTGGACCTGATGCGTCTGAGACGCGCTGAATAAATGGTCTGCCCAAATACACAAGCAGCAACGTGACTTACTGCTGAGAAATGATGAACCAAAACGTTACTGCCTGATCTCTAATCATCCATGACATACAGGCAGCCAAATTCAAAGACGCGTCACTAGTTTCATGAGGAATTCAAAGTTAAGCTTTTACAATTTCTTAGCGTTTCTAACAAATAATACCAAATTGGACAGATTGGAAATGCTGATCAGACCCCTGTATTTGTCGACATACCAAGCAATACCACAGTTCACAAATTGGGAGAAAAACAGGTATGAGTAATCTCCATATGTGTATGTTATGTTCTGTTACTTGGTATTGTGCAAATCGTTTTGACTGTTGTGTTTGCAAAGCGATCAATGCTGTTGTGGTTGTTGGGTTACATGTTGCCTGAAATTGAGGGTGGTAAATGTGGACTTCATGTTAAATTCGAAGGAATACGGTAATTCATAATAATAATAATAATAAAATGGGGCCGAACAGGGGGAGTGTTACCTGCGTGGGTCGTCACTGATAATAATCAGACACAGAGCATTGGTGGTTGATACGCCACACAGACGCACAGATTTAATAAACACACACGGGTGCCGACACTTGGACACCAACAATGGTAGCCCAAGCACTGGATTTAATAAAGACAAAATAAAACAAAGTTAAGAAATAAAGGTTTGCCATTCATGGCGAGCTCTAGCTCCACTAAAAGAGACGTCCTGTTCCAGGAACCTACTGCTGTTGCCCCCCTGAGTCCCGGCATCCTCCTGTCAGCTCTGGCTCTTTCTGACAGTCCCGGCTGGGCAGCGCCTTCACAGCATCCATCTGGTTCCGTAGTAGTAATCCTGTGGAGTGAACGCTCTCCTTCTCGTTGTAAACAAAGAAGCTTTCGCTCAGCGCCCAGCTGTGTGTCCGTGGCCTTGGAGAAGCCATGAGCTATGGCACAGCCACCTTTTAAGCTGTGCACTGGATCCTCGATCATGCACCCTAGCCAATCAGGACCTCCTGATCAGCTCAGCCTTGGGCCGAGCCTCCCTGCTCAACTGGTTGACTGGACCGCATGCATATGCACAGGAGCCAGCAACAGGGCCCTCCCTGTCACAGGGGCCATTATGTTTATACAGTAATTCAAAGTAACTGGATCTTGGCCAGTCATCAGCTTGAGAAATAGTTTGTTGTTTGGTAACCTGCAAAAGTGTGATACAGGTGCTATTAAATTAACAGGTTTTTATAATGTAAAAATATGTAGCTCATATTACGACTCATATTGTGACATATCTGTATGAAACATACAAGCTGTAAACCTGTCAAAAAAAGATTGTATCCTTCCTTGTTAAAATAAACATTTTAGCAGTATGGATTTTATGTCACTAATGTCTACAGTTCTCAGAAGGATTTGCATTTTCTTTGTTCCTGAGAAAACTGCCTAGTAAGCATATTGGCTATGTAGTTAAATATTAATCACTGTAAAGCCAAGTTGTGATATATGTCCAAATGTTTTGACTCTCCTCCACTATTTTTACAGCGAAGGCCGAAGCAGCCTGGAATGACCTGTATTTTATTGTAATAAATTGCTCAAGTCAGAAGGGCAGGTATTATTAATTGTTGCTTTCAGTTATAACTAGCATGTTGACAAGGGGAACAGGCATAAATTAATTGTTTGCATTGGCACGGCCAAGGTCGTTACAAGAAGAAATGCCAGCTCCCTCCTGATTTGTATTATTAAACTGAAGTATAACTAAGCCCCAGGGTGTAAAATGTGCATTAATCTTTTCATGGTTCAGATGGATGAAGTTGTGTACTTGAAGAGAGAGTAGACACAGTGCACCACCAAGCAACGCTGGTCATGTTTTAATACAGATTACATACAATGGAAAGGCAAAATACAATTTGATCTTTACAAGGGGCCATGCCATCGGCTGAACTAAGTTTGTAATCCAGAAATGCCCTTTGCCTTAGTAAGCAGGTGTGCTTGAAAAGCCATTTTTGTTGATTTCTCAAAGGCTTCTTAAGATTCACAAATTACTATTACAGTATATTATGACTAACTTTTCAATGCCCCAAGAGAAATCAAACAAAAGACCCACCTCTTTGATAAACAGTGTCTGTGATTAAAAATAAAAAAATACTGTATTGCTTGAGTGTTAATGAGACAACCTTCCATTCAGAGGACAATGCTAGGCAGAGCATAATGACTCAACAGATGTGAGCAGATCATAAACATCTGTTAATGAGTGCTCTGCCTCCTTCAGCTTTTGTCCCTGAGTTGAGACTGTGATTTGTAGTGCTGTCACTGAAGATCAAAGTTCTGTGAGAAACTTGGTACGGAGCGCTGAAAACCTCAATGGCGGTTAGACGCTCTCTAATTGAGAGTGGAACCAAAACATCATCTGTGGTCACCATGTTGCTAGTAACTGACAAAGCTGCTTCTGTCTGATTTTATTCCCTCTACTCATGGACATACTCCAGGTAAGCCAGGACAAATGTCATGCTTGTCAAATGCTGTATTAAATTCACACAGTATCTTTTCTACTTTGTGTTTCCAGAATTTGAATCATGTTTGCTTAGGACTCAAGTTTCTACTGCCAAAAGTAATTTCACTTGTCACTTTTAACAGCCATCAGTCTGATGAAATGCTCTTTAGTGAACTAGTGATCAGATCACTGAATGAATCTACTAACACACTTTTTTACATTTATGTCTCAATAGATAACTGTGCAGACAGACTACATTTTTGGAGTACCCATTTTAAGAAGCTTCATAGAGATTCACAACATCTGGTTTCAGTATGATATGAAAGGTGCCATTATTATTAAGGTAAAAAATTAAACACATATACACCAAAATTGACATAGCAATTTGAAGAAATGTATCTACACCATACTTTTAATATGTTACATTACCACTTTGGAAAATACATACAACAACACATATTAAAACCTTTAAGTGGTTGTGACAAAGAGTGAATGAATCAGAATCAACAATCTCCCCCTCGACCTGTGAGGGCACTGTACAACAGTAACTGTGTGCCTCGTACTGAATGGTTGGGCAGTTCATTCCGGGGGCAGTCGGAAGCCAGCCATTCAGGAAGGGGGCAGCGTTACAGTAGCTGGATTCATCACCCTAGTACGGTGAGCAAAGTTTCAGTCATGAACTGGAGGAGACGTGATTGAACTAGCTATCGGAGGGGGCGGGGCTTATGGTACTTTAGGGGGACATGACGCCGTAATCGGCCCCTTTGTTGTGGTTAATGGGAGGAAACAAGGACGGGAAAACGTGAATGAAGTGTTTTCCCATTGATAAAAAGACTGTATTTGTCTTTGCCAGGCGGCTGATACGAAGCCGGAAGCTGCAGCCAGAAGCCAGCCCGGACCTGAACGCACAAACCACCACCACTCAGAGCACCGCACCTGCACCAAGAGCACACACAGTTTGGAAACGTTCTCAATAAAAACCCTGCAGGTCTTAAAACCATAATTTGTGAGCATGTGTTTTACTTCTCCAAATTCTTGGCTGAGATTTCAACAGATAAAATGCTCTGATACAGATTAGTGAGTCGACCAGGGACGTGCGCAGTACTATATGGGATACTGAGACCTCCGCAGCTTTTTTTTTTTTTTAAGAAGATGCAGGGAGCAGTGGAATTTACATGTTGCATTGCATAAAACTACTTCGTAATGTGAACAAAATTATTGGATAGGGATGAAAAGGAATGTTCTTTTACATCTGCGTTTTAGAAACACACTGCTGTTATTGTTGTGCATTTTATTAAAATAGGATGCTGTGGTCCAGTGGTTAAAGAAAAGGGCTTGTAACCAGGTCCCCGGTTCAAATCCCACCACAGCCACTAACTCATTGTGTGACCCTGAGCAAGTCACTTAACCTCCTTGTGCTCCATCTTTAGGGTGAGACGTAATTGTAAGTGACTCTGCAGCTGATGCATAGTTCACACACCCTAGTCTCTGTAAGTCGCCTTGGATAAAGGCGTCTGCTAAATAAACAAATAATAGTAATAAAATATCCTGCATAGTTTTTCTCCGTTTTTTATTTTTATTTTGCTTTGACACCCAACTGGTACAAATCAACACGAAGAAGGTAAAAAAATAAATAATAATAATAATTTAAAATATTTAATTGTTACTTTATATGCATAAACTGATGTAATCAATGTAATATGGGTACTAGTTTGTAAAGCTTTACTAGCAATGTTACACAGTAATCCACAGCTCCATGTGTATTACAGCAGTTTTTAAGCTTTAATAACGTCGCTGAATCGATGCATCTGCCTTTTTGGAGAACAATATATTGATAGTGAAAAACTAGGCATCGCACCAGCCTTAAATATTTCTCTCAGGCATATTATATTCACATAACTGCCAACATGAGCAGCGAATGTTGAAATGCCTTTTAAATTTTAGTTACCAGTAAATTAATAGAAACCGACAGACAAAGGCAGATAGGTCTGAAAAACAGTACCACATTTTGTTTCTTTGTACCCTTTCCACCCCCAGCAAATAACAGCAGTATCACACCCCTTTTAGCTTTCACAAGCAGGTTTAAATACTTGTTGCTTCTGGTTCCTGAGAACAATACTAGAAGCCCAGTGGCAAAACTACCCTTCAGGTAATTAACTGAGTTTCCACACTCCTTTGTTATGGTGGCCTCAACGAGTAATTTGTTTTAAATGACAGTGCAACACAAAATTACTATTTTGAAAGTACCTCATAAATATACAAGAACACGATGTATAAATATCTAAATTAATTAATTTAATGACGCCATTCACATATTGTCTTTAGAACGTCAGGTTCTTGCTCTAACTAGATTCCATAACACTGCTTGGAGGGGTTTGACACCTTGACACATGAAGATGTAGTTAATTGTAATTCACCAGTTTCTTTGTGTAATTTCCCTTAATATACAGCAAGACAGATTTCAGTTGGAAATGGGACATTTTTAAATCACTGAGCAGGTCGGTGGGGGTGTTGAATAAAATGTATTTCTACCTTGCATGAAGCAACAAGAAATTATATACAGTGAATGGAGATTATATCGCAAAAAAAAATACATTTGTAATAAAAACACACAATCATTAATATAAAAAATAAATAGTGCCTACAACTATCAGTGCAATACATTAATTAAAAACATACAGTAAATGCACAAACTTAGCTTTAAATACAATCCTGCCATTTACATAACTAACAAAGTGTAAATAAAAAAGTGACACACCAATCCCAATTTGTCATCCTGTGACATCAGCGTTTTGGTTGCTAACATTACCATATTCCGCTGTCACATTTTTCTTTTTTTTAAATGAAGAGCCCAGAGCTACCATTCATTTTAGTCAAGTTATCCATTATTTATATATCTGAAGCTGTTAACAATGCATTGTTATTTAAATGAACATTTCCTTAAATTAAAAAGTATCTCCATATATTGTGTTCATAAAACAGCATAGCAAAAATGATTGTGGATTCATGACATTAATTCTTGCATATACTGCATCCTGCTGTAGTGAAACTTACACAATTTTCATTATAAGACCTCTTGACAGACAGTTAAGAACTAAAGGATCTGGCAGCAGTTACAGGAACGGGTATTTCTGATGAAGACAGATAGCAATGTGCTGTTAAAACTCAAGAGTTCAGGAAAACAGAGGATTTAAAGTGCAGCAGGACATAAAGCAATTAAGTAGATAAGCAGCAAGAGATAAGTGTGGTTAAGTGCCAGGATATGCAGCATTACTTACTGTTACCTGTCCTCACAGTACAGCAACCTACTGTATAGTACAGTACATTTACAGAGTTCACAGTCTGATATTTAATGCCAGCTATGAAATACATTCAGATTTTTTTTTTTATATACGTACATTTTCGACATTATTGTACACTGTTAACAGCAGTGTGCTTTTCATACTGCGTGCCCATCTCCATTCACTGTAATTACTATCCATCACATCTCCTTCATCGAAAGGCGGGGTTTGACATTAGTCTCCAAAAGCCCGGGGATCAATAAATATTCCCCCTGCTCAATCAAAGCCCTTCCTTGGTGAAACCACAAAAGAGGTTCAATGTTGGACTCATATATACAAACCAATATTTTGCACACAAACCCATATAGTATGCATGCATACCATTATAGTACGCACACAAATCTATATAGTATACACACAAACCAATATATTCTGCATGCAAACCATTTGTATTAAACATACAAACCAATGTATTGTGCAAACAAAACAACCAGTACATTTTCAACACTAACCAACTATGGGGTAGATGTACTAAGATGGGCCAGTCGCAGCGTAAAAATATTTTCGTTGCAACAATTCGCAAAGTATGCATTTTGTCATGTGTACTAAGAGTAAATAAGTTAATGAAAAGAGCCGCAATATACTCATTTAAATATTTGTTGCACTTCCCGAAGGATAACGCCTATACATGCAAGGGTGCAAGAATCAAAATAACATTGTTTTTGTTAAATGTAAACGTCATCTGTACAATGCATTCTGTTCCGACTTCATTTTACTTATTTTAATACTATTACATATATTTAAAAAAATGACAGGCTGTTTAATCCCATCAGATTCTATAATGGGGGCCCCACCTTCAACCCCAAAAAGCTTTTCATAATCATACAGTAGCCCCTCGCTAAACCGGACATGTTTGTCAGGTTTAAAAACAACACAATAAAATCACATACACATTTATAGTGCTCAATGCATTTAAAATGTAAATATTTGTGCTGAAATAACACTAATGTGGTTTGGGTTAGGTGTGGGTTAGAGTACTTGAGTACTCCAAATAATTATAATTACTCAAGGACTAATTTATTATTCGAGTACTCGAAAAAATTTAAATAATATCTCTTCATGAATGTAAGCTCAGTATATTGTAGCGACCCAGTCAGTTCAGATTGGCAGACTTTTATTTCATCTGGTCCTGTGCATTCACGTTATCTGTATTGTTCAGGGGTGGGACCACACCACTAGTTTTGGTAGTGTGGACCTGGCAGCCATGAATTCCTTCATTTTGTACAAGGAATGCACCAGGGAAAATATCAGTAGGAGAGATTTCATCTTGAAGTTAGCCACAGCGCTTCAGCAGAAACATTTTGATCAGAAAACTGCAAAGCTGCGGGCTGCAGCAGCTCCACCTGGATTCTGTGCTGCACCGAATGACACAAGCAAGAGCTAACACGTTACTTTCATTTTAAATTAAAAACTACTTTATTTTTACAGTTTTGTATGTACATATACCTGTTTACACACTATTTTATTATATTGTTATATCGTTTTTTGAAGTAGTGTTTTATACGTGGTAAGTTAAAAAATAAACCCTTTTATGTTTAATTGTTCATTTAAATACAGCGTTTCGGCTGTGAGGATGTTTGATATGATGTGCTTGAATAAAACTTTTGGGTTGTATCCAATAGTTGTCTTTCATTTTAATATTGATGTTGTTTAAAATGTAACTGTCATAATGACTGCCGGAGGCGGTTTTAGGTATGAGTATAACCGCAGCGTTTCTAGTGTTAACGTGGTAATTATTGTGGCGCATATGTAGAATAATATTGTCTGGCATTAGGTTCGAGTACTCGAGTACTCAAAATTTTCAACGCTTGAGTACTCGAGCACTAAATTACTTGAAATTCCCACCCCTAGTTTGGGTAGGCTACTGTCACAAGGATAGGCAACAAGTACTGAGAGTGAAGCGCTGATGCGCGTGCTTATTGCAAATGAAAATGGTGAAACAAAACAGAACAAAACACTTATACAAAATAAACGGCACGATGGCCAAAAGAAACAGACAAAACAAACACGAGTAGCAGTTGTTGACTTTCTTTATAGTTCTTTCTCCCATCTCACTTTCTTTCTCGCTGAACATCCAGTCCCAAGTGAGAGATGAAAACACCTGTGCCCAAATACATATATACATTTTAAATCACTCGTGCTACATAACAATACAAAATAATACAAAACATATAATATGCACAGGAGCAGGTGTACCCCACCACAGCTACACATTACATTATGTAATAATATAAATCTGTACAGTAGGTCTAGTACACAGTACAGTAGTAAAATCAAATGAATACCTAGCGCACTTTATTTTTACTTTAACCTGTAGGCTACTGGCAACACAAAATAAATCATGCAGCTGCTGCATTGTACACATTGGTGTACAATGTGAATTAAAGATTATTTTAAATTGAAGCTAAATGATTTTAGCTTTATTTATTATTATTATTATTATTATTATAGCATTTCTGCCTGCACGGATTCAATGAAAGAGACTGAAATGGATTTTAAACAGAAAAGTGCTTTATTTAGTTCCCAGCAACCCTTAAAAGGATGGCATATCTCTAAGAACTGAGACAAGGTAAAACCAATCACCAACAGGGAGCACAGAGAGGAGGGGGTACACACAGACTAACAGCGACACAACTGTGACTGACCGACATTTCACACACAGGGGGTAACGGGAGCAACAACAGACATTAAAGTCTTAATTTTAACACAATAACACTTTATAAATTCTTATAAAGAAATAGAGGAACGGATACTCGCAACTGCGCGAGTACCTTCCCATAGTCCTTTGCTCCGCGCATGCAAATGAGTCCCTTTTCAGGCATGCCGAAGCAGTCCTACAGAGGGCGGCAGCTAGAGTTTCAAGCCCAGCTCGTTACATTATTACATACAATATTACATACAGGATCATGCATTTTCCAAGTTGCTCCCACATATCTGCAACTTTCAGTGCGCGAAAATCCCGCAGAGATATTTTAAGACACCAAGCTACTGTATTTTTCACCCAATTTAGAATGCCTGAAACGCTGCAACAATCTCTAAGGAAGTGGGAGTCAGTGACGAAAGCACTATGAGCCGCATTCTGAGTAGTTCTGGTTAAAATAAATAAATAAATAAATAAAAGTAGTGCTGGATATTTTAAGGGCCGCGAGACTTTATTCTCTCGTATGTGATTCTCGGCCGCTATCTTTAAGGATTATAGAAACTCAGTGCACTGCACTAAGTAAACAGTTTTGGAAAAAAAGACAATATTAATTCTATCTAGGTGTTGTTTTGCAAACAGTGACTTTCGCTTTAACTGTAAAAACTCAGCCCCATTCATTTTGTGGCGCTAGCGCACCGAAGGTTACGCACATAGTACTCAGGCACCATAAATGCCACCTGGTTCATTGCTTGTTTAAAAGTACAAACTTGGGGCTTTCCAAAGACGTATTCAGTTTGTGAATGCGGTACTCCCAGCCGGAACTACGATCGCCTGAATTTAAGCCTCTCATCATGTGACAGAGTTTGCAGCTTAGGTTTCGTTTTGAGTCTATTGCTCTGTCATTGTAACAGCTAGACTGAAAGGGGCGGTATCGTTTTTTTTTGTTTGTTTGTTTGTTTTTTTTGAGTCATCTATGATTACAATATATACAGTGACCAAACATGATTATTTTGGAAACATTTTATTTTTTTACATATGTTCTCATCTCTACCACATATAGTATGCCTGATCCTGTGGCAATTTACATTTATTATTATTATTATTATTATTATTATTATTATTATTATTATTATTATATGAAAGGACATTTTGCGGCCTTTCATTTGATATGTTACATGCATGCAGTACAAACTATCCAGTAGTTAAACATACATAAATGAAAACAGTGAATAACAGATGGAAATAGGGCTGAGTGTAAAGAGTTAAAAAAAAAAAATGGAGCGCTGGTTAAAAATAAAAGCACCTTTTTCTTCTGCTGCATGCAAAAACTTCACGTCAGGCAATGGCAAAAGCAATGGAGAGTGCTCTGTCTCACAGTGATGAACAGCTGTTCGATCTCCTGAAAGCAGCTTATTTTAAAGCAACACCAGTGTGAATGATGATGCAGTAAAATATATATATATATATATACAGTACTGTGCAAAAGTTTTAGGCAGGTGTGAAAAAATGCTGTAAAGTAAGAATGCTTTCAAAAATAGACATGTTAATAGATTATATTTATCAATTAACTAAATGCAAAGTGAGTGAACAGAAGAAAAATCTAAATCAAATCCATATTTGGTGTGACAACCCTTTGCCTCAATTCTTCTAGGTACACTTGCACAAAGTCAGGGATTTTGTAGGCATATAGTCAGGTGTATGATTAAACAATTATACCAAACAGGTGCTAATGATCATCAATTCAATATGTAGGTTGAAACACAATCATCAACTGAAACAGAAACAGCTGTGTAGGAGGAATAAAACTGGGTGAGGAACAGCCAAACTCAGCTAACAAGGTGAGGTTGCTGAAGACAGTTTACTGTCAAAAGTCATACACCATGGCAAGACTGAGCACAGCAACAAGACACAAGGTAGTTATACTTGCACGAAAACACAGGAACTGGGGTGCAGAAAAATGGCAGCAGGTGCTTTGGACTGATGAGTCCAAATTTGAAATATTTGGCTGTAGCAGAAGGCAGTTTGTTCGCCGAAGGGCTGGAGAGCGTACACGAATGAGTGTCTGCAGGCAACAATGAAGCATGGTGGAGGTTCCTTGCAACTTTGGGGCTGCATTTCTGCAAATGGAGTTGGGGATTTGGTCAGAATTAATGGTCTCCTCAATGCTGAGAAGTACAGGCAGATACTTATCCATCATGCAATACCATCAGGGAGGCATCTGATTGACCCCAAATTTATTCTGCAGCATGACAACGACCCCAAACATACAGCGAAAGTCATTAAGAACTATCTTCAGCGTAAAGAAGAACAAGGAGTCCTGGAAGTGATGGTATGGCCCCACAGAGCCCTGATCTCAACATCATCGAGTCTGTCTGGGATTACATGAAGAGAGAGAAGCAACTGAGGCTGCCTAAATCCACAGAAGAACTGTGGTTAGTTCTCCAAGATGTTTGGGCCAACCTACCTGCCGAGTTCCTTCAAAAACTGTGTGCAAGTGTACCTAGAAGAATTGATGCTTGATGCTGTTTTGAAGGCAAAGGGTGGTCACACCAAATATGGATTTGATTTAGATTTTTCTTCTGTTCACTCGCTTTGCATTTAGTTAATTGATAAATATAATCTATTAACATGTCTATTTTTGAAAGCATTCTTACTTTTATAGCATTTTTTCACACCTGCCTAAAACTTTTGCACAGTACTGTATATATATATATATATATATATATATATATATATATATATATATATATATATATATATATATATATATATATATATATATATATATAGTTTTTTAAATGCAAAAGTGCCTTTTCTTTTGCCATTCCCCCTAAAATTTTGGAATTCCCCCATTGGCTGCAGCAACAGAGTCTCGCCTTCTTGCAGACTGACCGACTTCTCTGCCCGGAGAAAGAACTGTCCGGCCAGCCCGTCCAAAGAACTCTACTTTCGCTGCTTAGCGCCCTCACAGGTCGGGAGGAGATTTACAACCAAAACTCATTGTATTTCTGTCACACCTCCACATAGGTTTTTGTGGCTCCGGAGTCGGAACACTAACACACCTAACTAGATGTACAGTATTACAATCTTGTAAATGGCCAGCAGCAAGCTATTTAATTATACTCAGTTTAAAATTAAGCATAACTTAGTGAGTTGGGTAAAAAGTATTCAATGATTTTTATCGTAGAAGACATGAAAATAAGTTTCCTGATTAAACATGTTATTTATAATGAATAACTATATTAGCAGTATATAATATTATTATTTATTTATTTAACAGACACCTTTATCCAAGACAGCTTACAGAGGCTAAGCTGTGAACTATGCAATAACAATCACTGTTGCAGGGTCACTTAAATTAAGACCTTGGTTTCACACCTCATCCTAAAGACAGAGCACAAGGAGGTTAAGTGACTTGCTCAAGATCACAGTAAGTCAATGGCTGAGCTGGAATTTAAAGCCAAGAATCTCCTGATTCCAAAACATTTCTTTAACCACTGGACCACACAGCCTCCACAGAACATAACTATGAACAGAAAAAAGAAAAAAAAAATGTTCTAAAAACATTTTCAACTTAAGTGGTCTGCACCATCACACATAAAACAAAGCAAGAAAAAGGTATTCACAGTTGGGCATTCACATTGTAAGAAATTTGATTTAATACACTGCTTCAAGCAAATGCATTTAAAATGAGATGATTTAAATCAATGCACAAAAAATAACTTTAAAGGTACAGAAAGTACAAGATGAATACAAATGTATTTAGCTTTGTATATGTTGCCCTTTGTGAAAGAAAGAATGCTTTAAGTTGCTTGCAGACCCATAGAAGAATAACAAACACAAGTACAAAATAGCCCGTCTGATGTCATAAGTTTCTGTAAATGCACTTTAGCTAGAGCAATCTGATTTTCAAGAAAAAACACCACCAGTATTCACAAAAATCCTCGTTTCTTGTTGTATAATTTTAAAAAAAAACATATACTAGCTGCTGTCAGATTTAAAATATGAATTTAATTATTTCACATCGAGAATGCTTTATAAACTGGGACATGTAAGACATTTCTACTTCCTGAAGAGCTGTGTGCTGTGAACTCCTGAGAACTTACATTGTTTAAGACTCCCGCAGATCTACAGATCTGAGAGTAGGCAGACGTTTCACCATTTTACATTTTCAGAAATTCGCTATATTCATGTTTTTTTTTAAACACCAAATATTAATATTTTTGTATTACCAATAAAATCACCTTCTTTGGGCCATCCCCTTCCTACCCTAAAAATAATTAAAAATAAATAGATCTCAAAAACTGCACATCTGACTCGAATGAACTTGGCCACGTCGAGACATTAAAGGGCTAAACACACTACAGCGTTTATTCACTGCGTTTTTTACGCCAGCCGATTCGCAACGATTTTTGTATTCACATATGAGCGTTTTTCTCTCCTTCAAATGTCCATTGGAACGTCTGATTCTAGCAGTGAGTTTTTCTTTAGCAGCACAATACATATCTCGATATGCAATACAAACAAAAAATAAGGGAAAATATGTGAGGAAATCGAAATTACAGTTAACACTATGTTGAATTTTAAAATAAATAAATTGCTTTACTACCTGTGAAAATGCGTTGTATTATTAAATGCAGTGGTTAGAGGTGCAGTTTGCGTAGTCGTAAAAACAAATAGCAGTATGATATACCATCAATAAAAACATAAAAGGAGACTGTGTGGTCCAATGGTTAAAGAAAAGGGCTTGTAACCAGGAGGTCCCCGGTTCAAATCCCACCTCAGCCACTGACTCATTGTGTGACCCTGATCAATTCATTTAACCTCCTTGAGCTCCATCTTTCGGGTGAGACGTAGCAAAACACCAAGTTGTAGGATACGAGTATGTGTTTTGAAGAATACGTACAAAAAAAAAGAAATAAATTCAGTTAAAATAAATACAAACTTTAGTTACTGTTGCTGTAATACTGGTGTATATAAGTAATAAGACCCTCCACATTGGTAATATACCAGGCATTATATACACCGTTTGGTTGTAATAAAACGGCGAATCCCTGGTAATGCCCTCTGTGTACTTAATGAAATTAAATCAAATTGGCTACCTCTGCTTTTATTTGAACAATGCGGCAACCTGCACCCGATTCGTATTGCCTTCAACTGTAGAAGGACTGGAAATCGCAGTGTTTTTCGTCCAGAAATCGAACCTGCTTCGATTTTTTTTCGCAGCGTATTTCACAGAGATTACGCTCAAGTGTGAATGGTAGCATTCGACTCCATGGGTTCGATTTTTCAAAACACAGCAAATAAACGCTGTAGTGTGACTAGCCCTTAAAGAATACAGAGTAAAATTATTTTATTTAATAAGGTACCTTATACTGGTCCTGGTTTCTTCGCACTTTGGTTGTCTGAATGTGTGAGTTATTTAATGTTGTACTGCCTTTCTGTTCCTGTAGTATACACTACTGAACGCACAAACTTCTTTCCCACCAGAAAACAAAAAAAGCACAAGAATCCCTGGACAGTCCGCCCAACCTATGAGCAGGACAGACAGCTTGTTATCCTTTTGATCAGCTTGGTGTGCTTTCCAATGTAGCTCTCAAAAATTATTTCACCACATGAATAGATGACTCATCTGTACTACTGCGTACCATTGAGAGAGTTAAATTAACATAATATTCTTCTCAGGAGTCATTTACTTGCCTGGTGTCGGTAGCCTGGTAGCTTAACTTGCCCTCCCTTGCGGACGCTCATGTCTGTGACCCTTAGCCTTTATCCATATGACAGACTTCACCTCTGACCTTGAAATGGTTCTTGGCAGCATACTCTATAAATATAACTATATATACACACAATTAAATATGTGAATATTATTTTATGTGTGGAGACAAACTAAACTAACTAACCAAGCAAATAACAACTTTTAGAATTGTGTTTGAGTCACTTGATCGTAAACCCAAATATAAACTTTGAATATACATGTCTTATGAACCTGAGTCATTCCTACAGTATGTTATTAAACTATGTATGCAATTACTTTACCTGTTACTGTACCTGTGTAATTGTGAATTGTTCTCTTATTGCCTGTTGCAGTTTAGTTGTAACCATCATTTGTCGTTTTGTTTTTATGGGGATTGGAACACATCATACATGCTGAAAAAACAAAACAGCAAAACTATCAAATCCAAAATAAATTCAGCTGATTTTTTTTTAAAAGAAAAAAAGGCAAAAAATATACACCTGTCTGCATCATTTATATTGGATGCTATTAAACAAAGAGTTCAATATTATTTCTCATTATTAAAACAACATTCTCAAAATTCCTTATTATTTTAAATGACGTCTTCACTGACCTTGAATATAAGTAAGCAGTAGTACGGTAACTATGACATCAGTCACACGGCTGACACCAGTCACTCCCTTGCACAAACAATACTGTATCTGATAAGTGTGTGTGATATTTGCTTGTGAAATGAATGGACCTCTTGTTAAACCAGAAAGATATATAATGAGTGAACACTTGTACCAGGATCTACAGTAGTTCAAAAACGTACAGCCAGGTGTTTCCAGGTGTTGCACTGCTGCCATTCATCAGGAGCTATTTTCACAAATTCTAACAATTAGCTTGCCTAAAGGGGGGGAAATGTATCCAGGTGAATGTGTAAGTACTTTTTTATTATTTATCTCATAAATGGGAAGACAAATAAAGAAATACTGTGTAGTAGTACAGTATTGTTAAAATTACAGCTAAACTAGGTAGAGATTTTGGGCTTTCTTCTAACTTGCCAAAAATATCTTGCATAAAGTGGAGGGGGGAAAAAAAATATGATGAAAGTTGTACAGTAAAATATATCCAAGTTTGTCATTATTGTATGCTACTTCAATTTGACCCTTGGTGATCAAAATAGTAAGGGTCATATTCAGAAAGAAATGACCACCTTGCTAAGTTTACACCATTTTCTTGTAAACTAAAACCAAACTGGTAGTGCTGTAGAACTAGCAAGAAAAAAAAACTGCCGATAAGGTGCATGTAGGTGTAAATTTACTTATTTAAGCTATTTAAAATCAATGTTTTGTTCTGTTTATACAAAACAATTGTGGTAACTTAGCACAGTGGTAAATTGATTGACAATATACTGACACCAATTACAGTGTATATATATATACTGTATATATATATATATATATATATATATATATATATATATATATATATATATATATATATATATATATATAACAATCAATGTATACATTATTTAAATAAGTCTTCATGGACAACTGTTGGGATGATGACTCAACAGCTTTTCATTTGCTTTTTGTGGGTGGTAACTGGTAACATTTCAAGCATTTTTACATTTCAATTGTTTGGATAAATTGCAGACATTTTAAGTATTTACAGAGTAACAACACGTTTATAATGTATTATTATATTAGCACTGTTTTTTGATGTAATACAATAAAGAGCTCTTCACTTCTCAAGCTCAAATCCATTTTTTATTGCATCTCTTAAATAATATAATATGAGCACCAATACATGACAACAGTGGTGTAGCCAGTGTGGGTGCTGGGCTTGGGGTCGACCCCCCGTTTTTCTCTCAAATTATATTTTTGCCATCTCACAGGCACTTACAGTTAGACGTGCTACTTCGGATTTTTTTTTTTGACAGAAAACAAGAAACAAACAGATTAACGATATAAGATAGACAAAAAGAATAAAGATATCATCATTGTTTCCTCACTACATAGAAGTTCAATCTACAGCTACAGCTAAAAGGTTTGCAGGATTGAGACAACATTTTTAAAAAATGTAGTTCTTTTATTTAACACCATGTAATCAAAGAAACTACAAAATGATGCAAATGTCTACTGGAAACCAAAATAGTTGAAAACAACATCTCTGTTAACCATTTTGGCTCAAGGTACTTTATAGTTTACAACATGGTGATAACTACGTTGGAGCCAAAATGTTGTCAGTTTCATAACCTCCGCTAGTTGCCAGTGAGTTCCAGTGGATAGGCCAGACAGATATTGGAGAATAACTGTGTCGTGAGAATTGATAAATGTAAATGCATCATCAAAAGGTTTTGTAGTTTTGTCTGTGTTAATGATATTTTACCGTCAAACCGGGGTTAACAATCGCTGACACGGAAACGGTGCCTTCTTGCAGAATTTTTTTAGATGCCATGTTCGATGTCTTTATGTTTACTTGATTTTTTGTATTAATTTTCAGCTTTATACAGATTTGTAATGACTGAGCTTGCATTATGAGAAACAGTATAGCCAAATTGTTTCAAAAAGTGAAGTAATGTAGCTGTTTGGAATGAGTAGCGCACCTATCTCATCCATGGGCTACCCTATGGATTTTTCTGCCCCCTCCAAATATACCTCTACAAGTTTGGACAGCCTAGCTACGCTGCTGTCTGAAAACTATGTTAGTTAAGACTTTTTTTATATATTAACAATTACACTGTTGCAACTGTTGTATGCACATTCTGCAATTAAGTTTACAGAGACTTCAATATGATAACGATTCTACTGATTTATAAAATGACTTGGCTAAATGAAGCGCTGTGATTGACTGAACAAGATCACATTGTTATGCAGTAAGAATTGTTTTATGCACGGCTGAGAGGGGGGAAGGAGGGGTGTCACCTCTGAAAATCAAACTGCGTCTGGATCGTCATCTTAACAAACAATTCTTGCTGCCATACTGCCAGTTAAAGACTTCAGGCCACCGACATAGATTTTAAAATCTCGATTTCTTGCCCCCCGGCTTAACTACCGAATTCTGCCGGACTGCAGGATCTGAAATCAGGATGGAGATCGGTTGTGTTGGATCTTAGCAAAAAAAAAACCTTACATTCATATTTTCAAGAATATGGTATAAGAACTTAAAGACATTATGGTAACGGCAGATATCGGTGTGAATTATAATGCAGTGAGCAGTTTTGTTCAGGTTGACTGATATGACTGATGTGACATTCTGCATTACTATATGAATGACCGTCTCGAAGACTCTGGATAAGTAAAGCTGGTGTTGAGAAGAGACGCAGGCAGCACATTTGGAGGAATAAAAAATAAATGCGCAGGAACGCTAATTTCAAACGTCAACTTTATATAACATGTAAATAAGCAGTTATATATTTTTTGTTTTTTCAAACTGCATTTACAGAAATAACTTACAGAAATAACATTGAATATTTAAACATGTATAAATAAAAAATATACTCATCAGTAATATGTTTTTCCAGAAAATTTGTAGCTTCTAAAGTATAAGAATTATTTTGCACTGGCGGAAGTATACATTAAATAAAACTTAATATAAAGTTGAAAATGTTATTGTTTTTGTTTTCTTTTTTATAAAATAAACATAGAGCCATTTTATAAGCGCAATAACCCACTCCAGGGTGTACGGGAAGACATATCTAACTGCACTTCTGGGTTGTTGAAGGCACTCTGCCTATGGCCTCATGAAAGCTATGTCTTACCGCACACCCTATAGTGGATTATTGCTTACATAATGCTGTTGACCTAGACTTGCAACAGACTGACACAATAGCTAGATATAACAGATTGTAAATTCTCTGAAGCCGATGAACCTCATGGAACAGAAGTAAAGGTGCATCTGATATCAAGTGAGACAATAAATCTTCACGACAAGCAACTACAAGCTAAAAACTGTGACAAGGACATATGCAACTTAATGCAAGTTGGCAATAAACTGTTATTGCTTGTTGAAGACCACAAGTTATTTCACTTGGAGAGCTTAACAAGGTTGAATTGTGAAGGGTTTATTGCCACTGATTTCCATTACATGTGAGTAGATGTTAAAACTCATGCTGATTTGAACTCGGCTATCACCAAGATAAGCACCAGCTAAGACGTAGCTTTATAGTAAACTAATGCGATCCATCTGTGTCTCCATCCATTTGCGTTTCCTTCCATATGATGATGTAGATATCCTTCTGTCTGGTGTTGATGGCTGAAGTGTAATGCTGGCTCCAGGGATCAGCTTATTTTGCCTCCCTAGCGCATCAGCACACACAACGGCTGCGATGCTGGCTCCGGGGATCAACCACAGTGCGGTCTCCCCAGCGCATCAACATGACAACCGTCTGGATTGAGCTAAGTAGGGTACATCTCTGGGGTCTTCAAGTGGCCACCTTCCATCCTCTGTGTTTCATCGACTAGCTTAAATTTTTAAAGAAACAACACAATAGTTATGTTACAATTTAGGCACTATTCACATCATTTTAAGAAGTCTGTTTTTATCAATAAAATTAACTTTTATTAATCATTAAACCTTTTTAAATAAAGGGGATTTCATTTATAACCCTTTCTTGCAGGTGCTATAGTAAGCAAACTTGTTAAATTTGCAGACTACACAAAAATAGGAGTGGCAAACACCATTGCAGTAGTAAAGTATTTGCAGTAGTAAAGTAATAAAAATGTCCATTATAAATACCATATGCGAGACACTGAAATTAAAGAAGGAATTTATGAAAAATACCTAGTTTATGTTGACTCAGAAATGTCTTCATCTAGACAATATGGGGAAGCTATAAAAAAAAGGCCAAGAAAATGCTCGGATATATAGTGAAAAGTGTTGAATTTAAATCAAGGGAAGTAATGTTAAAACTTTACAATGCATTAGTAAGACTTCATCTGGAATATTGTGTCCAGTTCTGGTCACCTCGCTACAAAAAGGATATTGCTGCTCTAGAAAGAGTGCAAATAAGAGCAATCAGAATTATTCCTGGTTTAAAAGGCATGTCATATGCACACAGGTTAAAATAATTCAGTTTTCAGTCTTGAACAAAGAAGACTATGCGGCGATCTGATTCAAACATTCAAAATTCTAAAACGTATTGACAATGTCGACCCAGGGGACTGTTTCGACCTGAAAAAAGAAACAAGGACCAGGGGACACAAATGGAGATTAGATAAAGGAGCATTCAGAACAGAAAATAGGAGGCAGTTTTTTACACAGAGAATTGTGGGAGTCTGGAACCAACTCCCCAGTAATGTTGTTGAAGCTGACACCCTGGGATCCTTCAAGAAGCTGCTTGATGAGATTCTGGGATCAATAAGCTACTAACAACCAAACGAGCAAGATGGGCTGAATGGCCTCCTCTTGTTTTTAACCTTTCTTATGTTCTTATGTTCTATTTTACATGCACAGTAATATAAAATGTGTCTATTCAGTTGATCTAAACAGTAGCTGTTGTAAAGAAGAGCACTGTTTACATTATTCAAATTGTTTGTTTTTTTTGCGCACCAAGGTCATGAAATAAAAAATGTAACTATAACAATAATTGATTATAAAAAGATTCTGAGACAAAATTTAAAATAAAATGTTAAGTGGGTACAGGAAGGTAGAAAGCATCCATTTATTAAAGTTTGATATAGAACACCTTAATGAAGTCTCCAGGTAGATAAGCAATGACTGAAGTGTTGGACACAGTGTATTTTTACATTCCCTGCAGATGTTTTTTTGTGCACAGTGGGGTTTACTGAGTCCTATATTATTCTTATTTATTTCTTAGCAGATGCCCTTATCCAGGGTGACTTACAATTGTTACAAGATATCACATTATTTTTACATACAATTACCCATTTATACAGTTGGGTTTTTACTGGAGCAATCTAGGTAAAGTACATTGCTCAAGGGTACAGCAGCAGTGTCCCCCACCTGGGATTGAACCCACGACCCTCCGGTCAAGAGTCCTAACCACTACTCTACACTGCTGCCCATAGATTCTTGAATTGAATTCCTGTAAACCTTAATGAAAAGATATAAAAACAAACACTACAGTTTCAACTGGGATGCCTCAGTCCTACACTTATAGGTACATCTGTGAGACAACATTTAAAAAAAAAAAGTCAGCCTTGACATTTCAATAGGATGTCCAGAAGCCAACAGAACCACTTTCCTCTAACCCTTCTTTTTTATCATTGTTATTTGTACAGTTGTCTCTTAAGTCAAATACTTCAGAATACATTCTAAAATGAATGCTCACAGGCACTCTACATGATTACACATGTCAATGTTTAATGTTTTTTTGGTTTACTTCATTTGAAAAAAATGCTCCTTTTTTACCACAGATGCAAGGCACCATTTACCCAGCCCAGGACTTTAATCCTGGTATGGATGCAGAGATGTTATATGGAGCCTTTCAAGGAATGGGTATGTACACAGATCATTTAGAAAGAAAAAAAAGCTGAATCATTTGTCTTACTTGTTTCTTTGTTTAAGTGATGTGCTTGATACGGTGGCATTGAAGAGCAAAACATAAGCAAATAAAATGTTAGCGATATACAAACAAAACTTTAGCGACTTACAAATATATTTTTTGTTTGTTTTAACAATATATTCAACACTGTATTCATATATGTATATTGTAACTATTGTACAGATTGATGGTAGCCTTACTATGAAATATTTGTATAGTTACTTAGGGATGTGTTACGAGGGTGGAGGAGGGTGGATGCAAAGGATGCAGATTTTAAAATAAGGTACATATATATATTGACACGGGTAGGTGCTTATAAACAAGTCTTCAATCATATTTTATACCTCATCCAGTGTCACGCTTCAGTCATAATAAATAATAATACTGTGCAAAGACAATGCACTTTGCTGTCTAGGACCACATTAATTGAGTGAATGTTCCTCCAATTGCAGATCTGTGATCTGTTTCCCTCCACTACCTAGCTCCTGCTCACTTAAGTGTCACATTTCCATTCTGGAATTTGTTTGCAAGTTGCTCTCTTGTTGTTTGTCTGTTGTTAACTTTTTGTTTGTATGTTGCTGTCTTTTTGTTTGCATTTCATAACTTTTTATTTGTAAGTCGCCAAACTTGTCTTGATGAAGGAGCTGGTGTGTAATGATCCGGCCATGTAAAATCTGAAATATACATAGTGTTCCCGGTTACAATCTCACAAAACAATAACTACCTAAAGCACATCTCTCACAACTGTAAATTTACTGTCAGGAATTACTATACTCACAGTTTTTATTTATTTATTTATTTATTTTTTTATTCGTGCATTGATTAGTAGTGAAGCATGCATTTATATTGTTTTTGTCAGCTGTTTATTTATTTATTTATTTATTTATTTTTACTAAAGTTGGCAAATGTAACTGATAAAAACAAAGATAAAACTGTTTAATGTGTAGAGATATCCCCAATTATTTTACATTGATAAGTTACAGGTTGAAGTTTAACAAAATATACAACTGAAAATAAAAAATACTGTATCAGTCAGCCAGTCCACAGATAGACAGCCAAAATACCTTGTACATGTAACTGTAAAACACCATGATAGGGGTATCCACTTGACATGCAACACTGTAGAACATGACTTACTGGAAGTTCAGTTGAGATGGAGTTGCATTTGCCAGCTTTGTTTTAAGTGACAAATGATTGAAACTATTTTTGTTTGTTTGTTCTTAAACAGGATGTGACAAAGATGTGCTGATTGACATTCTGACACAGCGCAGCAATGCTCAGAGACTAATGATTGCAGAGGCCTACAGAGAGGTGTATGGCAGGGTATGCCAGCTCATTTACTATTTAATACATTTTCCTTGCTATGTTCATGTCATGTATTTTATGTCTCAGACAACCCCCATTTCCAGAAACAATACCTATTTTTCGCTAGTTTTGTTCACACTTTTGTCATCTAAAGAGTGACTGGGGTGATTATAGTTACCCATTACAGTCGTTTCAAAGTGGTGACCGATATTCTAAATACATGATTGTAGTGAAACTAGGGAAACCTTGAGCTGAGTACCAGCCTGGGATATCTGGATGGACTTGTTTGGCGCCTGACCAGAAGGGGTTGGTGAAGGGTGATTAGGTGAACGTACCACCCAATGGTTATATTTTTTGTATTGATCTTGCATATCTCTGATTGTCAGTAGTTAGTCATTTTAATAGTAAGGTATGGTATTTAAGTGTTAATGTGGTCTGGAACCCAAACATTATCATGTAATAAAAGGTAAGAAAATACTTTAGTTTAATCATAGTGTTAAAAGTATTCATAGATAAGGAATATATATATATATATATATATATATATATATATATATATATATATATATATATATATATATATATATATATAGTTTACTTTTAAATTGATTTTTCAGGTTGCTTTTCACCTTCCTTTGAATCTGGTAGGTGACACATTCATACCCCAGCCATATTATAAGAACAGAAGCACACTCCAGGTTTGCAGTCGTTATAATATTTCACTTGGCTGTGTCTTAGCTCTCAGAACACCAGAGGTGTGGTATATTGCACACTGACACTATCGCTTTTTTACAACAACAACTGATTTGTTACAGTCACCTGATGTGTTGGGCATGGGATCTATTGTATCATTTTAATGAAGAACTGAAACCAAAGTTTTAAAATCCTTTATTTGTCTTTCCATAGAAGCCTACATACAGGAAAAACAAGCATATAAAGTAACAGTTTAAAAATTGCAGTTGCTATAGAAGAAGCTGAAAATCTGTCTATACAGTTTGTACTTCGAAATCTGTGATGTAACACTGTTCACCATTACTGTATGATAACCTAGATTTGTTCCTTGATCTGTTCCAAGTTGGCCTGGTTTGTTTGCAGTAATTTTAATTAGATTCCATTATTGTTATGAATGTCTTTTCCCTAGGCATGCCCTCAGTGTAGTGATATGTCTTAATGAATTAATTTCTATTCTGAGTGTTAATCTTATACATTTAGAACAGGTTACTGGTTGTTTCTTCATCAAAAATTCATTTGTCCAGTAACTTCTTCATCATCTAGGCCATGACTAGTGCATTAATTAGACTCTTATATCCTGTGGATGTGTTTAATTGCTCTCTTTTTGAGAGTCATTTACTTTTGTGTTATTAAAAAAAAGATTTAAAACAAAAAAATCATTATAGCTCACATGATAGCTGCTGCCTAGTGGCACACTGGTAAAGCAATTAAGCTCCCATGTTCCATTAGCAATTTAATGGGAATAGATCAGACAGTGTTACCATTGAATATGCAATTTCTACCATTTCATATGCTGAAGAAACTCACTTGGGTAAGATAAAATGGTTACTTTATTAAATCAGCCCTCACAACATAGTAGCCTAATTGTTTGTAGAAACAAAATAGTTTTAAATTCCACTGTGTCTGGAATATATGGTGACAGGCAGACAACACCATTGAATCAAGTACCATTTTCATGGTTATTTTATCATTTACTCGATGTTGGACAACACGGTTAACGACTTAGGAATGGAAACGGATATGAGAATGTAGAGGACGTCACAAAAGACTAGTTCAAGATCTGCAGTTAGCAAAGGCATGGAACTCCAGGTTTGTGTCTGCAGCTGGAGCAAGGCGACAACGGTCAGGTATTTGAAGATTCATCAAGGAAGAATGAAATGCTTGAGGGAGAAGGGACAAGGGCCTCGCATTGATCAGTACTTCTTACAAAGTCAGTCAAGTCAGTCGAATGAAATCCAGCGACAGGAAGCAAACCCAGTTCTCAGGATATCAGCACCCCTGTCATAGATGTGAGGAGGACTTGCATGGATACAGCTAGTGATGAACCTAATGATCCTTGTGAACCCGGTCAGACAAACCAACATAAGAGAGAAAAGAACCTCAACGGGCACAAGCTTGGAGTTAAATGGCCAAGAGACACCTTAAACGCTGATCTCTGTTTTGCGTTGGAAAGGTTAAGTGGAAGAGTTGAAATGAAGCTGGATACATTTGGGGACATCATCTATGCATATGGAAGCGAGAGGTTTGGAGTTGAAAAAAGGAAGGAAAAAATACAAGCTATTCCTGGAAAGTCTAGACAGCAGCTTAATGGAGTTCCGTACAGAGTGCTTCAGGAGTTCTACGAATCCTGTGGAAATTGATGAAAGTGGCATTGGAAAAACGGGTTGTACCAAGAGCATAGCACCGAGCAGGTGGAGTCTTTATACCAAAAGAAAAAGATTCTACAAGCATCAGTCAGTTTCACCCTATTTCCCTATTGAACGTAGAAGGCAAGATTTTCTTCAGCATTATTGCTCAAAGATTGTCAACTTACCTATTAAAGAACTGCTTCATTGACACTTCAGTACAAAAAGCGGGCATTCCAGTTTTACCAGGATGCTTAGAACACATCAATGTGATCTGGCAACAAATTCAATCAGCTAAAAAGTAGAGGAAGGAGCTCCATGTGACATTCCTGGACTTGGCTAACACATATGGTTCAGTGCCACATGAACTTCTTTGGGCAGCGTTTAATTTTTTCAGTGTACTGATGACAATAACAAATTTAGTGAAAGCCTACTATGGAAATTTGCAATTTAGTTTTTCAACTTCAGAATTCAGCACTACATGGCAATACCTAGAAGTTGGAATAATGGCAGGATGCACCATTTCTCCACTGGCTTTTACCATGGCAATGGAAGTAACCATTAGGGCATCAAAATGGGTAGTGGGAGGAGAGCGCTTGGCTTCTGGAATGCGACTACCACCAATTCGAGCATACATGGATGACATGACAACCATGACTACAACAGTAGCCTGCACTAATTGGTTATTGGGCAAATTAACTAATAACATTGAATGGGCACAAATGCAATTCAAGCCCACTAAATCAAGGAGCATCTCTAATATTAAAGGTAAAGTAGTAGATAAAACGTTCTACATTAATGGTGAGGCTCTACCAACAGTGTCTGAGAAGCCAGTGAAAAGTCTGGGGAGATGGTACGACGGGGATCTAAAGGTCACAGTTCGGGTGGGAGAAGTCAGACAACAAGCAGTGTAAAGGCTGAAGAGCATAGACAGCAGTGCTTTACCAGGCAAACTAAAACTCTGGTGCTTTCAGTTTGGTCTATTGCTGAGGCTGCTGTGGCCACTAACTATGAACAAGGTTTCTTTGACAACAGTAGAGAAGCTGGAAGCTTTAATATGTTCATACTTCAGGAAATAGTTGGGCGTTCCACGCTGCCTCAGCAGAGTGGGACTTTATGGTAAAAGAATACTGCAGCTACCAGTCTCCTCTCTAACCGAGGAGTTTAAGTGTGCCAAGGTCCGACTGGAAATAACATTAGTAGAGTCACGCGACAAATGCGTAAGGGAGGCAGCACCTGTGATGAAAACTGGAAGAAAGTGGGTGGCAAAGAAAGCCGTGGAAGATGCAAAGGCTGCCCTTCGAATCGGTGATATCATGAGGCAAGTTCAGCATGGAAGAGGGAGTCTTGGTCTCAGTTCAGCTCCTCCTACATGGCACAAGGCAACCCCAGCTCAATGGAGGAAGCTGGTAGTCAACAAGGTACAGAAGCAGGAGGAGACGATGAGGTGCATAAAGGCACCTCATCAAGGCTGTTTCTCAGGCCAAGCAGGGAGAATGGATGAGATGGGAGAGTGTGGAACAACACAAGATCGGCTGGCAAGACCTATGGACAATGGAAGAGAGCAGGATCGGTTTCCTCATCAGGTCAACATATGATGTTCTCCCATCACCACAGAACCTAAACCTCTGGGTAGGAGAGGATCCCTATGTCCTTTGTGTTCATCACCTACAACATTAAGGCACATTTTGACAGGATGTAAGGTGGCTCTTAGCCAAGGACGGTTTACTTGGCGCCATGACCAGGTGCTGCGATGTTTGGCCTTAGCATTGGAAGACAAGCGTAACATGACCAATAAGTTGCCACCAGTTCCATCAAAACATTACACACAAAAGACAACATTCCTCCGCCCAGGAGAGCAAGTACCAAGAAAAGGTGTTAAAACCAAGCTTCGCCCACGAGAACTGGAAGCTGCTAGAGATTGGAAAATGCTGGCAGATGTTGGTCAACAGCTTACTTTTCCACCTGAGATTGCCACCACTAGCTTTCGACAAGATATTGTCTTGTGGTCTGAATCTGCACGCCTTGTTCACCTGGTAGAGTTAACAGTGCCATGGGAGGATGCTGTGGATGGGATGTATGAGAGGAAGAAACTTCAGTACGCTCAACTAGCCGCTGAAGCGGAACAGTGAGGATGGAGAGTCCAGGTTTACCCAGTGTAGGTGGGTTGTCGAGGATTTGTGGCACACTGTACAACCCGGTTTCTCAGAGACATCGGATTCAGTGGCCAAGAGTTGCTTCGCACAGTGAGGAACTTATCTGAAGCAGCAGAGAGGAGCAGCAACTGGCTGTCGTTGAGACGGAAATATTCTTGTTAGGGATCTCAAACACAATAGAAAGAAAGACACACTGATGTACGGGTAAGTAAGCTGGGTTTAGTTGAGTGGAGGACAAGTTAATGATTACATTTTGTTGTACCAAATGTACTTGTAGGTTATTGTGGCAAAGTGGCTGCTGATTAAGACCGGATGCAGAGGTGATGCAGTGCAGAAACAATTACACGTGAAAACTGTAATCCAATTTGGAAAATGTTCTTTTTATTTTTACACAAATCCTGGTCTGGCGACCAAACAATAATCCTCCGGCAATACACCCCTGGTGTAAAGCTCAGCAGGAAAATAATAACGATTTGTAAACAAAACAAATAATAACACGTTATCCGCTCCCACAATACTACTAACACAAATCACCAGTCCGGGTGCGTGCAGTAGTGCTCAAGGTGGGTGATAAATAACAGTGACGTGGTGTTGTTGTTCCGGGTAGTGCTGGCCCAAGGCGACAGCTCCGGAGACATGTTAGCCGTCTAGTGAATTTACAAACAAAAGACAATTACTAACAGTGCTACAAACAAACAAAACACACAAATATTTATTATTTATTTTTGGGAACTCTCCTGGTCCTTCCAGTTCCGTGTGTCTCTGAAACCAAGCGAAGGAACCGATTACAAGTCTCTGTCCCCTTTTTATGCTGTCACGCATGACCCCTTGGTAAACTAATGCAGCTGCCTTTACAATCAGCGGCAGCTACATTATTTACCTTCCGGGTCAATACGTTCTTGCAACAGAGACTCACCTTCTTCCAGACTGGCCAACTCCCCGACCCGGGAAAGAACTGTCAGTCCAGCCCGTCAAAAGAACTCTGTCCTCGCTGCTTAGCGCCCTCACAGGTCAGGAGAGAGATTCACAGCCAGAACTCATTATATTTCTGTCAGTTATACATAAGAATTCTTTTGAGGCCACAGGGGTACTTTTTGCTCCATTGTTATTGTATTGTAATGTGTAGAAATAAATAAAAAGCAAAAAAAGCAGGCAAAATTATGACAGCTGAAAATGTACAGGTACACAATTGTTCATTGGACTATACTGTAGTTTTTTAAAGTGTAATCTCAATAAATTATTTTAGTTTGTTAATGATTTTTTTTTCCATAAACCTCAAAGAAATTAAAATAAATTCCAATAGAAAATAAACACTCCTTCTAAAATCTAAACATCCTCAAAATGTACAAGCATGTACCTCAGGAAATGTGAAACCAGACGCATGATGACAAGGTAATAGCATCTGGGAGAATACTTTTCAGTTGTTAATAATTGGTGAGAAAAAGGGAAGAAAATGTTAAAGCAACTGGGCTGGAAGTAAACCTGCAGTAGATACAAAAGCATTTTAGGCACTAGTTTCCAGCCTAGTCTGTGGTTATCCACAGCCAGCTGAGGGAGTTCATTGTACTTGCATAATTCGGGATGGACCCTTCCTTAATGAACGCCTTATAGTTTGTTTTGTTTCCATGGGCTGTTTTGGGCTGCAATCACATGCCAAAATCTCATTAGTGGCTGGGCTGTGAGTTTTGTCATTATAGGGAAAAGACAGGAGAGAATAAATTGCAGATCTGAGCGAGAGCAAGGAAATGTAATGCAGGGGACTATGAAAAGGATCAATCATGGCAGATTTAGATTTGAAACTTTGTAATGTGCTCAAGTGTCTGTAACATTTTACTAATGTTATTTTAATGTGTGTTGCATGGTGGAGGGATTTCAAAATATTGTCCTCTGCCTCCTGACTTCTGAGTCAAGATTGTGTTGTATGTATATACATGTAGTTTATTTTTCTGTGCGTGCAGGACAATGGACAGTCTTGTTCCGTGGCATTAATATTTTCAAAACGTTTATGCTCATATCTTAACAATATGATGTATGATATTCTTGGTCTCAGGCAGATTCTGAAAGAAATAGTCACTGAATCCACAGTAATCATGTTTAATATATAATAAGAAATGTATTATACTTATATTTTCCCAACATCATTGTTGAATTAAATAGAATATAATAAAAATATATTATCAAGATATTTTATACATTTTTAATACACCAAAATTGGCCCCTTTTCTAGATGTGAAAAATATATGATATATGGTAAATAAATGTTTTATGTATTTAAAATATATACATGTGTATATATGTTAAATATATTGTTAATACTTTTAAAATATAAAGTAAATACACTGAGAAATACAAAATGTATATGAGAAAAATACATTTGAAATATGACATTTAAGACACAGTATGTACTTGTGTATGCCACATAATAAAATAAACACAATATTATATAAAAAGAGCACTTAAAATCACCTTTATGGATTAATAAAGGAAGCAATGCAGCTGTTTTTTATTTGGCAGAGAATGCCAAGAACAGTGACTCACCACTCACTAACACAAACACATGCACAGGCACCTCGCCACTCTTGCGGACGCACACACCTCTCAGAGTGATTTTCGCCAATTGATAACAAATTACAGAAATACTCCCAAATGAACCATAAACATCTAAAACAATAATCTGAACAATTACCACAAAAACAGTAATCAAATATTTACAA
Organism: Acipenser oxyrinchus oxyrinchus; assembly: GCA_030684275.1. NCBI lineage: Eukaryota > Metazoa > Chordata > Actinopteri > Acipenseriformes > Acipenseridae > Acipenser > Acipenser oxyrinchus. The sequence continues at coordinate 34,090,526 of CM060247.1, forward strand.
TAATCAACAAATAATCGCAGTTTCCACACAAAAATCCCAACCCCCAGCATCCTTTGCAAGCAACTAATTTAAGAACATAAGAACATAAGAAAGTTTACAAACGAGAGGAGGCCATTCAGCCCATCTTGCTTGTTTGGTTGTTAGTAACTTATTGATCCCAGAATCTCATCAAGCAGCTTCTTGAAGGATCCCAGGGTGTCAGCTTCAACAACATTACTGGGGAGTTGGTTCCAGACCCTCACAATTCTCTGTGTAAAAAAGTGCCTCCTATTTTCTGTTCTGAATGCCCCTTTATCTAATCTCCATTTGTGACCCCTGGTCCTTATTTCTTTTTTCAGGTCAAAAAAGTCCCCTGGGTCGACATTGTCTATACCTTTTAGGATTCTGAATAATAATAATAATAATAATAATAATAATAATAATAATAATAATAATAATAATAATAATAATGGAAATACAGTGATTTATTTTTTTTCTCTGTAGCTCCATCTGAAAAGTAAACACTTCTTACTTGCTGTTGCTCATGAAATCTAATACCACAATGAATACCACAACAAGTACAAAGTAAGCCTGTTCAGTAGGAAGACACCACTTGGAAAAAACAGCAAAGAACTGATGATAGAAGACAGGTGTATGTAGACATGATGTGGCAGAGCAAGAGCTCTGCCTATAAATAGTGTAGTGTTTTGTGGTGGTTGGCAGGGATGGGGTTAATTCCTGTCCCTGCCAAAAACATGTGAGAATGTGGCTGCTCCTTAATTGAATGATTGTGATAATTGGGAGCAGCCACATCATATAAAAGGAGAGCTCAGAGCTCCATTGGGAGAGATTACCAGGGAGTTGAAACCAGAGAAAGACAGAGTACTGTGTTTGTGTGAGTTTTGACTTCTAACAAAAAATGCAAGGTTTTTTTGACCGGGAAACAGATTAGCTGTCCAGTATAGCTTTGACCTGCTTCAGTTTAATTAGCACTCCTGGAAGGGTTTGTTTATTTTTTTGTTTAAAATAAGTACACAGGCCTGCCCTGTTTAAAAATCTACCTGTTGGTGTGGCGTACTGTTCCTTTTACGTAAAATACAAGTGAAGACTGTCCTGTGTATGGCGAGCTCACGTCGGGTTTGTCACACAGGGACTATTTTGCCAAATGTGCAATATAGTTCTTGAACATCATAGACCGTCAACAATTAATTATATTGAATTTAAGTTCCTGTCTCGAAATACAGCTACGGCCAAGGAAATTTCATTAAATCTAACACAGTGATAGGGCTTTCAGTACGACAAACCAGCAGTTGAGCAGTTCTGATTACCTAGGATGCCTAAAACAGAGTATATATAGGGCGTCTGATTTTCGGGTTTTACCCGATTTAGCCCGATTTCTCCACCCAAATGCTTTTTTTCTGCATTCGGGTTTAACCCGAGTAGGCACATACTGTATATGAATAAACACATGCACAGTTGTCTGTGATTTAAATGCAACAAAGTAGAATTGGGGCCAATGACAGTAAGCTGATTTACCCATTAGAAAAATGTGGCGGCTTAGTGTAATATATATATTTTGCTTTTTTTGCACACTTTTCTTTCCAGTTATTTGTTTTATGAGTGTGTGTTCAAGCCAAGAGCATTTAGATGTAACAGTCGATCGTTTCTCTTTGTAAAACAGCATGGAGTAAAGTTGTTTAGTTTTCCCGTATGTTCTGTGTTCTTGATTGGAACAGAGAAATGCCTCCATATACAGTGTGTGTGTGAGAGAGAGAGAAAGGGGAGAGAGATAGATAGATGTCGTCAAAAGTTTGCATACCTCAATGTGTGGAAATATACATACGTTGGGGATTTAAACTGTTGACGACAACTTTGTTGTCAACACTTTGTGCTGAAGCGTTTGTTTATTTCTTTCTAAATAAAACCTGATTTCTACCCGAATATGTATTCTTTCTTCATCATATATATTAAAAAATCACCCGATTTCACCCAATTTCTTCATTAAATAATTCTGAAATTAAATTGTGTAAAAAATTTCACCCGAAAATCAGACACCCTAAGTATACACTTCCTAATGAATTATTTCACCATGAACATTCAACAGTATTACAATTTTATTATTTATATGTAAAAATGTATGTTTCTTAACAAATATTCCTCATTCAGAGTGGGAGATAATGCATTCTGTTAATATGAGATTTTGTTATTTTGTTTTGAAAGGACCTGATCACTGACCTTAAGGAAAATCTGTCTGACCACTTCAAACAAGTCATGGTTGGCCTGATGTATCCACCAGTGCTGTATGATGTTCATGAGTTATGGCATGCCATGAAGGTACTTGTTTTGAACTTTCAAGCTAAAACATTATACTACAGCAAATTTACTCAATACATGTGGGGAACAAAATGAGGCCTTTCCCTCAGATATAATGACTCTTGACAAATTTAACCCACATCCAGCAAAGAAGGCTATCAATTAGTCTTTTTGGTATGCGACAGCTGTTACTTAAGTGTCTTTTTTATTTAAGAAAGGCTTCATTTCAAACTAACTGAGTATTGTGAAAGAAAATAAGAAGCTGGGCATGTTGTACAACTTGTCTTTCAAATTTGTAGAATAACATTCAAAATGAACAGCTGAAAAGGTTCAAATCAGGGCATTATTAAATGAAATGAAATTGAATTAAATGACAAGCGTTTCAACGAGAAGTCTTTTTCAATGTATTCAAATGTTGGAATGGTTTGATATTATTATTATTATTATTATTATTATTATTATTATTATTATTATTATTATTATTATTTCTTAACAGACGCCCTTATCCAGGGCGACTTACAATTGTTACAAGATATCATAGTACCGGTACTTATGTGGTATAAGTAGTGAATATCAACCCATTCCAACATTTGAAGACATTGAAAAAGACTTCTAGTTGAAATTTTGTCATTTTAATGTGTTATGTTTCTTTTAGTATTTCTAAATTTAGAACTATTGAGTATTTAATAGCTATAGTGACACTGCTTTCGTTAGATGGCCCCACTGGTCAAAAAGCTGCTGTTTTCAAAATCAGCAAACTAGAACATGAAAAAGTCCTACATTCTAAAACTAATTCTATATATATATATATATATATATATGAGAGAGAGAGAGAGAGAGAGAGAGAGAGAGAAATGCATTTAAAAATATTAAAATAATATTGTTCCCTCCTACAGTCTTTTTTTTTATATTATCATGTCAGCAGGCCAAGAAAACAACTCTTGACAGGGCTAGAGCATTAAAAATGTGCATTTTTCACTAAACATTGGTGTTTGATGAACAATATTAGTGACTTTTTAGCAGATGTTATATTTATTACATTAGGTTCTTCCTCCTCCTGGTATTCTGATTCAAACATATACAGTATGTGGAAATGACTTCTAACCTGAGTGAAAAAGTAATGTAAAGGTGGTGATTGCCAAAGAATAGTAAAATGTGTTAAAACGGAGAAAATACATTCAACAAATGGCCCATATATTTGAGTTTAGATTTAGTTTAGTTTTTAACTTATACAGAATGTTATACTGTAGCATATACATAAAATATAGTATGTCCTAAAGTTTATTGCTGTTCAATTGGCCTGCTCAGGAGACATGCCTAGGCCTATTGAAAATGAATAGAGATTGCTTTTATTTGCTATTTTACTGAATTTATAGGCAGCAGGAACAGATGAGAACTGCCTCATTGATATTCTTGCCTCAAGAACAAACGAGGAGATCTATAGGATCAAAGAAGCTTACTCCTTGGGTAATAAACTCTTTAATCATTGCCACAACTTGCAACAAAATTGTTTCAAATAAATGTGCAATCATTATACATAAAGTGTAACACTATTTCTTTTGATAATTAGAGTACAATAGTGACCTTCAGCAAGACTTGTATTCCGAAACCTCAGGACACTTCAGAGACACACTGATTAATCTTGCTCAGGTATGTTATAGATTCAAGTCCTTTGTAGTTGGGTTCCCTGTATTGTCTAAGGACATAGTTAATTTTTTTTTTTTTCACATTAAAAAAAATCTGTTTATTATACCATATGTGTTCTTCATCACAATGTATTACTGCTGGTACAATTTCTGTATTGAGGCCGGTATAAAAATGGCAACGACAAGTTAATCGCCCCTGAAACACAAGTTTGTTAAAGATTTGCAATGGAAAATATCTAAAGCCCCTTTCACACTGGCAATCCTACCCAGTTCCGGACCCGGGTCCTGGGTAACCAGGTCACAATCCTGTGTAGTGTGAAACCACGTACATGTGGATGTAGGTCGACACACTTTGACCCAGTTTGAGCGAGACAAAATGCTTGACTGCCGTTCGAGAGCTGATGCAATAACAAACAGCCACGCCTGCGTGAAAGTTTTACTTCCGCAAGGAACGTTTCTGTTTATTCTGTTTAGCAATATTTTTGTTGATTGAGACACAGCATGAGTCAGATTGCAACAGGGATGTAGAAACATTTGCTCTAATTAAAAATTTGGCTGACGGTTCAATCCAGAGAAGCTTGGATGGAAGCGTCTGTAACAAGCTGCTTGCAGGGCATTGATACGTGCATTGTGTATTTGCGTCTCTCACCCAGGTCAACCCTGCATTATCAAAAGCAGTGTGAAATCGCGTACCCAACCCACATGACACCGGGTCCTGCCCTGGTAGCGTTTGATTCGGGTAGATCATGCCAGTGTGAAAGGGGCTTACGTGCAAACAGGGCCGGTGCTACGCAACTTTCCACCCTAGGCAAAGCATCCTTATATCGGGCAGCATTGTGGAGTAGTGGTTAGGGCTCTGGACTCTTGACCGGAGGGTCGTGGGTTCAATCCCAGGTGGGGGACACTGCTGCTGTACCCATGAGCAAGGTACTTTACCTAGATTCCTCCAGTAAAAACCCAACTGTATAAATGGTTAATTGTATATAAAAATAATGTAATTGTAAGTAAAAATAATGTGATATCTTGTAACAATTGTAAGTCGCCCTGGAAAAGGATGTCTGCTAAGAAATAATTATAATAATAATATATCAGTCAGGTAATGATTATTTTAGTGATTTCTTTAAATCAACGGGTTTTTGATTCAGCTTGTATTTTGCAATTGCTCTGTGTGCTCGTATATAACCTGGTTTCTGTTTTGATATATTGTATGGACCATGTAGAGTTTAAATTGGGTTTCCCACGGTATATGGGGTTTTGAAATGACTGTTTCATAACTTCAATAACGTCATCATTTTAAACTTTAATATGAAACTAAATGTACTGGTTGAAAATTAATGTTTTGGCAAAAGCATTAACGTTCCTTTGATATTGCAAATTAGCTTTTTCTTGCTTAATAACTATCCTACAGAAGAACACAACACTTACCTACTACCAACACTACCTTCCACAATACCCTTAAACTAACTTCATGCTTTTAGAATACTTGCACAAGTCCCAATAAATCTTTTTTTAAGCCAGGGTAAGCACGTAGGCTATAAACATGAAGGCAGCAAACACAGTCTGTATGCGCAGCAAATACACAGACATGAAATACAGTACTTCCTAACTTGATCATTATTATTAATACATTTCTCAGTTATAATTGAGATACACAAATGGTGTATGACAGATCAATTGAATAACCCTACACACCTGTCTGCATTGGTAATGATGGGAGTCTGTAAGCCTGAACTGTCTCAGTCTGCCCTGGTGTTATGCTAAAAATAGTGTCTTCAGAAGAAAAAAGTGTCACACTGGTGACACAGAGCCATCTGGTCACTCCAGTAATAACAACTTATTAAGTAAGAAGATTTGAATGTGATGACAGTAGCGTAGCTACTTCAGCTCATCTCTGGGCTCTGTTTAAACAGTATTATATGTCTATTTACAGGTTAGTAATATTGCCAGTGTCATGTGATAGGCATATTCAGATTTTTTATTTTTGTATCAATTGATTCGGGAATTCAGAGATTGGAATTGAACAATTTGAGGATCCTTCAGAGTGTCAAACGAACTGTTGGAATGGATAGGAGAGCTGGGGAAGGACAGACATGAGACGATGAAAGTACTGGATTCTGGAGATATATTATTTAATGGTAGCAGGAGCCAGAATCTCTTGCATGGACGATGAAGGCTAAGATCCATTCTTGATTAAACGGGATAGGTTGGATATGGTTTTGAGCACAAAAAGTTGCAAATGTTGTCCAGCCAGTAGTGTATGATGATTTAGTAGCAGGGCCCTTTAGTATGCATGAGATCTATACATTTGGCAGAAGAAGTAACAAGACAGAACAATATGTAACTCTTGCAGTTGATAACATCTTAAATCGTAACTAAGTCTCGATATTAGAAATGTGCAGCATGAACAGTATTTCAAATGTGCTATATGCACATATATAAATAACATGATTAGTGTGTGCAGAAACTCCACTAAGAATAAGTAGTGATTGGCAGCAGTGACATAGATGGTATGACTGGTCAAACGTCACAGGGCAGCTCAGATAGTGCAGACACTCGCAGGGCTAGTAGTAGTAGCATCAATAAAATTCACGGTGGATCTGATTCTGCAAATATGCTAGAAGACCATTTAAATACATGGATTTGTAATTTAGAAAGTAAGTTAAAACATGTGGAAGACATGACTTTGCAATGCACAGATTTGGTTTAAATTGGATTACATTTATAACATTTAAGTGCTTCATATTAATTATTTATATAGATATTCACATTACCTGCTTTTTCAGTGGCAAATGCATTCATCCAATGTTGTATAATAAAATTCTTTACAAATTATTAATATGTAAAATGTTGTTGTTATTGTGACTTTTTGACCCCTAAGAAATACTACAAAAAATACTGCATAATGGGTATGATTATAATTTTGTAACAGACAAATAAATGCCCTATAATACGTTACGTTTCTGTACATTATAAACAAAACCCATGCATTTAAAAATTACACCTATGCATTTTTTTATATTTATTTATTTATTTATTTATTTATTTATTTATTTATTTGAATTTCAGATATGTTTACTTTAAGTATAAACTATTGATAATAACCTATTTGGGGTTTTGTTTGTTAAAATCTAAAAAAATAAAAGGAGCTGGGGAGGAGCGTCTGCTTGAAGTTCCTTGCAGGCTAGGAGGAAAGAGAGGTTCTGCGGACAAAGCTTTGCAGTAGATGTTAAAAAGAGTTGGCGATCACTGCTGGAGAGAATGTTGAAGCCTTTGTCGAACAGAGCTTTTAAAAGTTTGGCGATGGGCCAATCTTTATAATTGAGACGCAGCGTAAGTTGAGTATAGGAGCAGCACTTTGAATGGTGCGGTGGCTGGCCTGGAGACTGGGTGGTTGCAGGACTGACTGGCGACGGAGCTGCTGTAGCCAGAGAGAAACAGACCGAAGGACGAGAAGTATCTTCATAATTGCTCTAAATCATCCGAATCCGACGAGAAGGCAAGGGGACGAAGTTTAGACATTCTAAAGAAAGCAGGTTTAAGCACGATTTGCAGGTCTGAATGTTTGCAAAAAGCAAACACACTAGACAGAGAAGGTGTGTGATTGAGGTTTAAATAGGGAATTAATGATGATAGATGTTAATTAACCCTTAGCGGTCCATTTATTCAGCGCGTCTCAGGCGCGTCAGGTCCCATTTATTTTCACATGGGCAGTTTATTTTAGACGTGCTGTTTAAAAGTATTTTTTTTTCACAGTAAAACAGGTTTAAAAGGCACTGCATATCAACAGGACACTCAGTATTGCATCTCCAGCCACACCCCACCCCTTGTTACTGTATTTTTCACATACCGCTTCATAGTCGTGCATACTGATAAATCATCTCCTGATCACTCGTTTTATCACCAAACTCCTCAATAATTGAGGGGCCCCAGCTCCCGCCCCCCAAATCTTGCAAAAGGCTAACATAAATTCCCATAAGTTTAAATTATTACACAAACTCAATTTACTATCGATCACTCCATACCATGCGAAAGAGCGTGTTTGGATACAATTCTTCTTCAGTGCAATGCCACAGTTACCATGGTGCTAAACGTCACTGGAGTGGTGCTTCACACATAATGAACATTCCTTGCTTTCATTTTTAGTTTTTTTGCCACCCCCCCCTAACTCTGCAGTCCTAGTGGCTGCCTAGTTTGCCTAGGCCTTCCGCCAGGCCTCAGTGCAAAGACAAAAAGTAAATTTTCAGTATGGAATTTTAACAGCATTTACCGTAACTAGTAAGAAACTATTCAGAACATCACAATGATTTAACTGCACTTGCTGGTTTTACCGTATTGTTACGATAATGTTTCCATTGCACTTGGGCCACTTCAATTAAATTTAGTTTCATGTTATTATTATTATTATTTGTTTATTTAGCAGATGCCTTTATCCAAGGTGACTTAGAGACTAGGGTGTGTGAACTATGTATCAGCTGCAGAGTCACTTACAACGTCTCACCCAAAAGACAGAGCACAAGGAGGTTAAGTGACTTGGTGAAGGTCACACCGTGAATCAGTGACTGAGCCGAGATTTGAACCGGAGACCTCCTAGTTACAAGCCCTTTTCTTTAAACACTGGACCACACAACCTCCTGTATATAATCTGCCATATAATGTGTGACTCTTTTTGCAAATACCAGGAATGTTGATGTATTGTTTTCCAGGATATATAAAACATATTGATGGTTGTTGTTGGTATGCAGACCATATCCACAAAAATAATCAGCAAGTTCAAGCATAGGAACACTTTTTCTCTCATTATCATACCCCTACAATGTCATCACTCTTTCAGAGATACCATTTATATTGCTTGTTGTTTTACATAAACTCATTATGTGGCCATTTTTAAAAAGTAAAAGGTATGCTTAAAAGCCATTACCAGTAGACTTGACCTTGCTGCAACCAAATATTGTTGAAGAGCAGCTCATGTTAATTGTTAAGATTTTCAAATGAAATTCACTTTCTTTGCCTGGCCAAAGAGACATGAGACTGTGGTCAAATGCTACCATGTTTACACAAGGATAGCAGTCTAGGCCTAGTGGTCCTGGCCTAGCAGTCCGGTTGTGTCAAGTAATACAAGTGCATGGGAGAAGCTCTGCTGCAAGACTGCAAATACCCTTTGGCCTACTGTATGCAGGGGTGCAAATCGTTATTAAAATTGGTGCTAAATTGGTGCTAGTACCAGAGAGCCTACTGGTGCTAAATTATCAACCCAGTAACAAAATATATTATGTATCCAATCACACCCATATTTGTAATCTGCTTTGTATTCTGTAAAATATCTGTGTATGTTAGCTTCTCTTCCTTTTCTATTTTAAGGTATCCGGTTGAGCCTGACCCAAAAATAATTAGTGTAATTGTTTATAAAAAAGGTATACAATATCCTTGCATTACTGGTGCTTCCACTATAAAGCACATTAGGGTCTATTCATAAAAGTACTTGCCGACTGTCTTAGGTAATCAAATCTAGTTTAAAACTAACGAACGTTGTCCATATTGATATTCACAAAATGATCTGTGCAGACTGGCAACAGTCGCTAAGCAATTTATGAATGGGTATATATTTGTTCATGACTGAAATCTGTCTCCTTCTGATGACATCATCAGCTCTATAAACATTCGCTCAGTTCTGTTGTTAGCTGTTGAGAACATAAACAAATGGAATCTACTGACAGCAGCACCCATCGTGTTATTAACAGCGTGCCTGTATGATACATGATTTATATACTGTAGGATGCAGCACCCATCGTGTCATTAACAGTGTGCCTGCATGATATGTGGTTTATATACTGGAGGATGCAGCACCCATTGTGTTATTAACAGTGTGCCTGTATGATAGGTGATTTATATACTGTAGGATGCAGCACCCATCGTGTTATTAACAGCGTGCCTGTATGATACGTGATTTATATACTGTAAAGACCCCGTTGAGTCCAGATTGAAATCTAAGACCCTGAAGTAGTAACCCCATCTCTGAAGTTCTGAACAACTGAAAGCTATCACTGGATATTGTGAGATGGTGTGACTTGGACACCTCTAGATTGTTTTTTTTTTATAAAGATAAACTGCAGAATAAGAACTTTGATCTGTATTTGGGTGGTGAAAATAATCTTGACAGGTATAATCGTGATGGAAGATATTGCCTCAAGCACTTACTGTCTATGTGTTAAAATCTACAAAAACGGTGTTTGATTGTGTCTCATCATTTACAACAAAGAAGTGTTATGGTCAGTATTCTGGATTTAATAAACTTTACATGTTTGTTAAAGACCAATATAATTCTGTTTCTCCTTTCTGAAAGGAGAAAGGCATATATGTGGTAAAGGAATAAACATTTTTTACCGTTGATAATTGATAAATGTGTACCTTTTTACAGGGAGTCAGAGCGCAAGGGTATGCAGATCCAGTCATGGCTGCTCAGGATGCTATGGTAACCACCAGAACATTTTAGATTACTGTACACAACAAACTAACTTCAAAGTTTAGAATTAATGTGTACATGCAGCAGTAAAACCTATTGATGTTTCCTATAACATTGCAGGTTCTATGGGAGGCTTGCCAGCAGAAAACAGGGGGCCATAAAAACATGCTGCAAATGATCCTGTGTAACAAGAGCTACCAACAGCTGTGGATGGGTAAAGACAGACTAGACCTTAAAAGAAAAAAATGCTTCTCGGGGCCTAATTACAGAGGAGGAAACTGGAAGAAATGATAAGCACATTAATGGCCTCACAATGACCTGGTCTGATTCAGATCAGGGAAAAATTAAAGACTGACTGGTATGAAACTCCCAAACACAATACCATGACCTTGTTGTCTCGATGTGCCGGGTCAAGCAAAGGTCACTTTACAACAGCACGCTATTCTATTCTAATTCTGGCCTGCTTTACATTTTTTTTGGCAGTACACAGACAAGGTACCAAATAAAATAATATTAGACACGTTTTGACACTGTGGTAAACCTGCATGTTGTAGTGAGGACATGCTTGCGCATACACCTTACTGTTGAAAATATACACAGGTTGGAAATGGTTTCATTTTATTTGTAGTCCGAGTATGTCAACATTGAATTTTACCCTCAAATTATGACAGTTAGCATTCAATAAGCTACAATTCTAAATAATTGAATTATTATAACACAAGGCCAGCATCACTCAGATCAAACACTGCTGCTTTCCCAGTTTAAAAATGATGCCATCTATTTAGCTCAAGGCTACAGAAATGGTTTTCAGTGATTTTATCCTGTATGTTCTTTCTGCCACACAAAGACAGTCTGAGTTGTGAGAACAAAGAGCTCTTCCCATTGGTCTACCAACTTAAAGAGTAGCGCTTTTTTTATATCCCTTAACCTAACATAAAAATCTAATAAAAAAAACTGTATAGATAGAATACACGCACAGCTCTGTATTGAGTAAAGCAAGCTGGACTGATTTGGAAATGATAAAATATATCAGTGAAGGGGAACAAGACCACAGTACCAGTGAGAGTGTTTTGTAATGTAACAAGAGTACTAAAGAAGAGGCTGTGGACAGCAAGACATACGAGAGTGCTGAGCATAAAAAGTCAAACTTCTTCAAAGGACAAAGGCAGGAAGATCCACAAGGTCTGAATACATTTTTGAGGAAAAGAGTGCCTTAACAACTTTAAAAAAAATGTAAAATAATAATAATAATAATAATAAATAATAATAATAATAATAATAATAATAATGCAATATGTCTATTGCACCGTGAAATGTAGGTATGATGATAAAAGTTTTAAGACATAAGGTAGTTTCTAAAGTGTGATTAGACTGAAAGGTATTCAGTATTTATTTTTTAAGGTAAAGGCTACAAAAATGGTCCAAATGCAAGTGGGTTGTCTAAGAAGTACATAATAGTTGTTTTTTTTTTTTGTTTTTAAGTTTTCCAGGAATTCCAAAGTATTTCTGGCCAGGACATTGTATGTGCTATACTTTCATGCTATGATGGGTATTTTCAAGAACTTTGTGTTGCAATCAGTAAGTGTTAAACATGAAAACTAAATAAATTAAATTAATGTTGTGCTTTTATTTTCATATATGACCTGCTATCTATATTTTTTCTCACTTTAGTTCTCTGTCTCCGAGATAGATCGTCATATTTTGCATACAGACTCCACAATGCCATACACGTGAGTACTGTTTTTATTAACCTTTTTTTTTTTTTTGTTCTCTTAAGTTACCTTTAGAGTGATACCGTTTCAGATTTCAAGTGTATTGCTGTACTGCAGACTGAAAGAACCAGAAGGATCGCTCTCTCCCCCTAGTGTTCTTTATTCAGACTACAAAACAAAATCTTTTCAATAGCCAGCTTTTTTTGCAGAAAATAATAGAATCATCTTTAACAGTTTAAGTCATTAAAATGCACCACATTCTGTAGCAATAGTTTCTTTTTACCAAACACTTTACATGTCTAGGACTGGAGATGATACCTATCTTAACACTTGCCTTCAGCTGACTTGTTATTAAGCCATTCTAAAAGGATCACTGAATGTTCAGGGCCATAATGTTTCTACTACTGTACATTGCTTTTGATTTCAGTTTAAAACTTAAATCCTATTGTAACGCCTAAGCTATACACCCCTACATTCCCAATAGTGTGTTGTATTTCATAAATGAATATGTTTGAAATGAACATAAGTACAATTCAGTTTGAACAGTGACATTTATAACAAAGTATCAGGACACCTTTCTTTTGGTTTATTTTGATATACATGTGTAACCAGATTCTACCATTCTGCTGCCAGCATGAACATCCATAATTACATAAATAAAAATAATCCCTGTGCTTTTAATATAGGAACTGGGCTTTCATAATAAAACTGTTATAAGGATCCTGGTTTCAAGAAGTGAAGTGGATCTCATGAACATTAGAAGGAGGTACAAGGAAAGATATGGAAAGTCCCTCTTTCATGATATTAAGGTACCCATATACAGATTTTCTCTTTTCTGTCTGCATGTTAATTTGTTGTATTTATAATACTTTGTTCAAAATATATTTTCACAACAACTTTTAATACTATTTAACGTCTATTTACATTTTGTATCATCTCTTTTGATATTTACCGTGGTTCCAAAGGTATCTGAACGAGTATCACATGATCTTCTGAATAAATTGTATACATTTGTGGGACAGCCACACAGATATGGTCCAGAAATATGAACTTAATTCTCAAAATAGTTACGCCTGTCAGATGCTGAAATGCAATGCAAATTGAAACTGAACCATTAGATTGGCAGGTTGGAATACAAACTTGCGATACTGGTGCCAGCTTGGCCACCCTTGAAATCCAACCTTCAAAACTAACTACAAAAAAAAAAAGATGCATGATGGATGTAATGCAGAACAGTGTGGTATACTGACTGATTGCTTCTCTATTTAGTAGGGCTGTAATGAATACAAGCTGTCCAAGGAACATTTCTGAGAGAGGGTCCTGTGTGCTTTAGAATAGCATTGTGTGTGAACACTAACCACAGCCCAGATGTACACTAGGTTTTTGTTCAAGGTCTATTTTCTAGTCTAGCTATAACTAGCTATATATTGCAGTGCACTCTTTGAATGTGCTATCTGGGATTATGACAATGAAAACAAATCCCATAGAAACTTGTGGAAAATTTACTTTAAATGTTATCTGCAATTTCCTAATCTCTCATCTTTATTAGTCTTAGTCTTTCAAAAACCACTTTCTGTTCATGTCGATACACATTCTGTTATTTAATTTAAAACTATTTATTTGTTGTTTGTGCTATATTTGGACCGACTTAAATAATAAGAGATTGTATTTCCAATAGAGCCAATGAAAGACAGCTTGAGTCTTTTAGATTGACAGAATGGAAGATATCATCACAAAACACCTATATTTATTAGCATCTTATAATTTACACCAAGCCATATGTTATTAACAGGCATTTACTATAAAAGTGAGAACAAGTGGAGTTATATGTAAAATAATCACAAGGCCAGATTGAAATACTGCCTTCTAAAACCATGGGGAAAAAACACCAATTGGAATTACATAGAGTTACTACTTAGATCTGCCAGACTAAAATAGACATCACTTTCTGATTGTGCATTAGCTATAACTCTAATGGTGTTTGTTTCTGTTCAAATTATAAAATGAGTTAAGGTTGACAGTCATTTGGTTTTTGTTACAAAATAATGAATGCTATTCATATCCATGTCCCTCTTGCAGCACTATGCCTCTGGACATTATGAAAGAGCTTTAATTGCCCTCCTTGCTGGCGATGTTGAAGACTACTAACGAAAAGAAAGCAGCCGGCTAATAACATAAAGGTGTAATAAAAAAAGTTTCTGTATGCTACATTTAAGCAGTTAAGCCATTGTGACTGGATTTGCAAATATGCAAATAATTAAACATAAAAACAATAAAATAATATTTCAAACTATAGAGCATTTTATTTATTTTCATACCTCCACATATGCAGTGCCCCATATTGAACTACTGTAAGACCCTACTGTAAGGTTCCTGCTGGAGTAATGGTGGGTAGAATAATATTTCGCTGAATCAGGCGTCATTTTCGAAGAGGCCTCAGCTTATTTACATCACACATTCCACACTGTCCACAGATTGTCATGTACAGCAACTCACTCTATGGTACAGAACATTAACAGAGTGTATTGTCTATTATTTAGTGCTGGCTCTCAAAATACATTCAGATTATATATTTACTTTTTTTATAAGTTCCAATATTACTGCATAAAATACTACCTGCAGTGTGCTTTACTTACTGTGCTTCCAATTCTATTCACTCTAATCACACACCCACAAAGCATTAGGAGGTGTGGTCAGACTGCCAAAACCCCAAACCTTAAAGATACCAGCATCAGAGAGAACTAGGAAAGCAGTAAGCAATGTGAGAAAGGTTTAGAGAAAAGGGGGAGCAGTCCAAAGAGTAAGCTATATGATAAGTGCTTGATGTATTGGATGTCTGGATCTATTTGTTAAGTCACTTGAAACTTGGTGAGTTTAACAACCACTAATGGAGAATGTGTTGTGTGAGCTTGACTTTGACCTCCTGTCCAATATGGCTGTCAGTAAATCATCTTGGAGGTTTTACTCAATTCCACTGTTACTCCAAAATGTCTGATTTCATTTAAATTTAATTGAGCGATTTTATGTGCTGTTTAGATTTAGAGGATACTTTTTATTTGTCAGATGGATTCATAATTGAATAAAACCATACTCTACTCATGCTAATTACATTCTCATGTCATGTTTTTGTATTCTGTTGCAGAATACCACCATCTAGTGGTTCATCTGCAGTCGTTCTTGTTCTTGTTTCTTATATTTCTGTCAATTACATATAAAGTGATAGTATAGTGCTGGACATGTTATCAAAAATACTTGCGTATCCATGCGCACAAATATTTTAAAAACACATATATGACTATTTTAAGGTAATTCTGAAATAGGGGCCCTGATCACAAAGCTTTAACTTATGATTATGTAAGGTATGTTATTAATAATATACTGTGGGACATTCATGAATGTGATGTTGGTTTGAATATGAAGCTTCAGTTCATTTCACAAAACACTTACAGCTTTGTGACCAGAGTCCATTACTATAAAAAAAAAGAATTACTGGTAACATAAAGGTTAACTAATTAATAATAATATTAAACATAACTTAACAAAGCATGCAATATACCACAACCTGAGTGTGTGTATTGCACTAATGGCTTCACAGGGTGAGCTCTGGAGAGTGTATATATATATATATATATATATATATATATATATATACACACACACACACACACACACACACACACACACACAGTGCCTATAGAACATCTACACCCCTTTCAAAATGTTCACCTTTTGTTGCCTTATAGTCTGGAATTAAAAAAATTTCATTGATCTACACATCCTACCACACAAGTTCCAAATGAAAAAAATATTCTAGAAATCTGTAGAAAATTAATAAAAAACAAAAACTGAAATAGCTTGGTTGGATAAGTGTCCACCCCCCTTGTAATAGCAATCCTAAATTAGCTCAGGTGTAACCAATCGCCTTCAAAATCACACACCAAGTTAAGTGGCCTCCACCGGTGTTAAATTGTAGTGATTCACATGATTTCAGGATAAATTCAGCAGTTCCTGTAGGTTCCCTCTGCTGGGCAGTGCATTTCAAAGCAAAGACTCAACCATGAGCACCAAGGAGCTTTCAAAAGAACTTTGGGACAAAGTTGTTGAAAGGCACAGATCAGGGGATGGGTATAAAAAATATCAAAGGCCTTGAATATCCCTTGGAGCACAGTTAAGATGATTATTAAGAAGTGGAAGGTGTATGGCACCACCAAGACCCTGCCTAGATCAGGCCGTCCCTCCAAACAGGATGACCGAGCAAGAAGGAGACTGATCAGAGAGGCTACCAAGAGGCCAATGGCAAATTTGCAACAGCTACAGGCTTTTATGGCCAAGACTGGTCAAAGTGTGCATGTGACAACAATATCCCAAGCACTCCACAAATCTGTCCTGTATTTCACTCAAGAAAGATCACCTTGAATCCCGTTTGAAGTATGCAAAAAAACACTCAGGAGATTCTGTAGCCATGTGGCAAAAAGTTTTGTGGTCTGACGAAACTAAAATGGAACTTTTTGGCCTAAATGCAAAGCGTTATGTTTGGCGCAAACCCTACACAGCGCATCACCCAAAGAACACCGTTCCTACTGTGAAGCATGGTGGTGGCAGCATCATGTTATGGGGATGTTTTTCATCGGCAGGGACTGGGGCACAAGGTCAGGATAGAAGGGAAAATGAATGGAGCAAAGTACAGAGTCCTTGAGGAAAACCTGCTGCCCTCTGCAAGAAAGCTGAAACTGGAATGGAAGTTCAACTTTCAGCATGACAACGACCCAAAGCACACAGCCAAATCTACACTGGAGTGGCTAAGGAACAAAAAGGAAAATGTCCTTGATTGGCCCAGGCAGAGCACTGACCTAAATCCAATCGAAAATTTGTGGCATGACTTGAAGATCAACGCTCCCCAAGGAACTTGACAGAGCTTGAACAGTTTTGTAAAGAAAAATGGTCATATATTGACAAATCTAGGTGTATAAAGTTGGTAGAGACCTATCCCAACAGTCTCACAGCTGTAATTGCTGCCAAAGGTGCTTCCACCAAGTATTAACTCAGGGGGGTGGAGACTTATCCAATTATGATCTTTCAGTTTTGTATTTTTTATATATATTTTTCTCAATAAAAACTGTTTTCCCCTTAACAGTGTGGAGTATGGTGTGTAGATAAATGGAAAAAAAATCCTCATTTAAAATTTAAATGTTAAATGCATGAAACTCTAAGGCACTGACACAACAAAATGTGAAAAAAGTTCAAGGGGTGTATAGGCACTGTATATATATATATATATATATATATATATATATATATATATATATATATATATATATATATATATATATACTCTGGAAAAAATTAAGACCACTGCAAAATTATCAGTTTCTCTGGTTTTACTATTTATAGGTATGTGTTTGGGTAAAATGAACATTTTTGTTTTATTCTATAAACTACTGACAACATTTCTCCCAAATTCCAAATAAAAATATTGTCATTTAGAGCATTTATTTGCAGAAAATGACAACTGGTCAAAATAACAAAAAGATGCAGTGTTGTCAGACCTCGAATAATGCAAAGAAAATAAGTTCATATTCATTTTAAACAACACAATACTAATGTTTTAACTTAGGTAGAGTTCAGAAATCAATATTTGGTGGAATAACCCTGATTTTCAAGCACAGCTTTCATGCGTCTTGGCATGCTCTCCACCAGTCTTTCACATTGATGTTGGGTGACTTTATGCCATTCCTGGCACAAAAATTCAAGCAGCTCGGCTTTGTTTGATGGCTTGTGACCATCCATCTTCCTCTTGATCACATTCCAGAGGTTTTCAATGGGGTTCAGGTCTGGAGATTGGGCTGGCCATGACAGGGTCTTGATCTGGTGGTCCTCCATCCACACCTTGATTGACCTGGCTGTGTGGCATGGAGCATTGTCCTGCTGGAAAAACCAATCCTCAGAGTTGGGGAACATTGTCAGAGCAGAAGGAAGCAAGTTTTCTTCCAGGACAACCTTGTACTTGGCTTGATTCATCGTCCTTCACAAAGACAAATCTGCCCGATTCCAGCCTTGCTGAAGCACCCCAGATCATCACCCGATCCTCCACCACATTTCATCAGTGGTTGCGGAGACACTGTGGCTTGTAGGCCTCTCAGGTCTCCGTCTAACCATTAGATGACCAGGTGTTGGGCAAAGCTGAAAATTGGACTCATCTGGGGGTGCTTCAGCAAGGCTGGAATCGGGCAGATTTGTCTTTGTGAAGGACGCATGAATCAAGCCAAGTACAAGGTTGTCCTGGAAGAAAACTTGCTTCCTTCTGCTCTGACAATGTTCCCCAACTCTGAGGATTGGTTTTTCCAGCAGGACAATGCTCCATGCCACACAGCCAGGTCAATCAAGGTGTGGATGGAGGACCACCAGATCAAGACCCTGTCATGGCCAGCCCAATCTCCAGACCTGAACCCCATTGAAAACCTCTGGAATGTGATCAAGAGGAAGATGGATGGTCACAAGCCATCAAACAAAGCCGAGCTGCTTGAATTTTTGTGCCAGGAATGGCATAAAGTCACCCAACATCAATGTGAAAGACTGGTGGAGAGCATGCCAAGACGCATGAAAGCTGTGCTTGAAAATCAGGGTTATTCCACCAAATATTGATTTCTGAACTCTACCTAAGTTAAAACATTAGTATTGTGTTGTTTAAAAATGAATATGAACTTATTTTCTTTGCATTATTCGAGGTCTGACAACACTGCATCTTTTTTGTTATTTTGACCAGTTGTCATTTTCTGCAAATAAATGCTCTAAATGACAATATTTTTATTTGGAATTTGGGAGAAATGTTGTCAGTAGTTTATAGAATAAAACAAAAATGTTCATTTTACCCAAACACATACCTATAAATAGTAAAACCAGAGAAACTGATAATTTTGCAGTGGTCTCTTAATTTTTTCCAGAGCTGTATATATATATATATATATATATATATATATATATATATATATATATATATATATATATATATATATATATATATATATACTTTTTTTTTATCTGGTCTTGGCCAAACAAAACTCTCAATTTGTCTTAGCAGAGTCATCGCAACCCCCCTCCCCCGCTCATAATTTGAATTCTGAAAGTGCCGAGTATATCTTTTACCTTCCTGTGTCAGTGCGGGGATCTGTGGTGTATATCTCTTTTTTAACAATCTCCATTTTTTTCAGAGAAAGTTCTCCTTGAAAAAGGATTCGGAACCAAATCGACTTTAATGTCTCCGTTTTCTCACATTTTTATTTTATTTTAGTGTAAAATAAAATTCGAATTAATTAGATGTTGTGAAGGTATTTGTATTTATTAATGTATATTTATAAGCAATAGCATGCAAAATCCAGCTATCCTCCTAACTGCAGTGCTAACCAAGGAATATTCATGTTTTGGGGTTGCTCACTAATGATTGGTCAGCTGTCAGAGCTTTGACTTTCCCATTGGTTGCTAAAGCAGGGCCTTCAAGTGAGGCAGAGAATACCCTTGGAGATTTATGGCCCGCCTCTGCTCACTCCTGATTGGTCGCCTGTCTATTGGTTAAACTCACTCAAGACCTTCAACTGAAATGACGGTCCTGACGGCACGCCACTGATCAGATGTCATCTATCAAATGTACAAAAGGACAAAGTACTGGTTTACTTGCTATAAACACTGTGCCTTCATATAGTGGGAACAGCAGATGGCTAGCTTGCTCCATGAAACATTGACCTTTTGTTGTCATTCTCCAGTGTTAAAAATAATTTGTATTAATGTATTCCCCAGCCTCCTGCACTCATCATTAGACACAACCTTGTTCTTTCTTCAGCCTTTCCAAACTGCATTCTGCAAGTTCTAAACTCATACTGTTCACTACTGTTCTAAATGATCCCAGGTTCATGAAGGGTAATACTAGTTCTCCCTTTCTGCTTCATAACCTTATATGGGCAATTATGGGAGGCTGTGTGATCCAGTGGTTAAAGAAACAGGCTTGTAACAAGGAAGTCCCTGGTTCAATTCCCAGCTCAGCCACTGACTCACTGTGTGACCCTGAGCAAGTCACTTAACCTCCTTGTTCTCCGTCTTTCGGGTGAGACATTGTTGTAAGTGACTCTGCAGCTGATGCATAGTTCTTTCACCCTAGTCTCATATCTTGTAAAATGCTATGTGATGGTGGTCCACTATGAAAGGCGCTATATAAAGATTATTATTATTACTACTCTCTTATTAAAGAGCTACAGCCACATTATTCCCCCAACACTGTTTAGTACAGCCAACCAAATGGAATAATTTACAAGACTTGCAAAAGGCATCAATCATCCACCAGAGGGAGCTAAATGCAGAGTTTGTTTTTTTGTTCGTTCGTATAATACTACTGTCAAAGCATATTGTGGTAAATTGTGATTATCTTCATGCACAGTTCCTACCAGCATAGATTCATCACATATTAGTGAAACCGTCTCCTTTAAAAAATGTGGGAGAAACCTGAAAATAGTGATACTGTACATTTCTTTTTTAAGGTTAATATATTGGATTTAGTCATATGAACCAATTTGAGATAAAGTTTTATGAATAGCATGAAATATCTATTTTCATAATTTCACTTTATTTGAATCTCTCATTATTACATTCAAAAGGAAAAGAATGTGCAACAGAAATTATTCTGTCACCAAAACCCTTTAAAGGGCAATGACCTCTCAACTCAGACAAGAAAGCAAACGGAAAGACCAGAAGAAGCCTTGTAAAGAATACTGTAGCTCTATTATTATGGGGCTTATTTTTATGCAAGGCTATTTGTTGTTATTTGCTGTACAGTATGTTACTATAGCTTTGAGAGCTGTATAACTATTGCTGAATAGAAGTCCTAAACTATTATTATTTATTTATTTATTTATTTATTTCTTAGCAGGCACCCTTATCCAGGGCGACTTACAGTCGTAAATAAAAATCTTAGCAAACCCTTTGTTTGTTATAATAAGTGGAGTTATGCTGTTATTGTTTCTTCTATCTGAAACAAAACCACATCGGCATTGTGAAAAACAGCAAGTTATCAAAAGTGCCCGGCCATTTAAAGTGCCCCAAATGCTTCTATTAACTTGGTATGTGTTTTTCATGGAAGTTCGATCTGCTTTTATTGCGCCTGAAAAATACAAGCCAAGTTAGTAGAAACAATTGGGGCAACCTTGACCCCCACCACTTTTACTGTTGTGCCTATTTGCTTGGTGCTCGCCAAGGTGGCCCCATTTGTTTCTTCTAACTTAACTTGTGTTTTTGATATCTCCACATTAAATGGCTAGGCACTTTTGATAACTTGGTGTTTTTTCACATTTCCAATTTTTCACATTTTTTGTTTCAGATATCACTTCGTTTTTCGCTTAATGGATAATAACACACACAATATGGGAATAGCAAAATTGTTCAGTCTGTATTGAGGCAATGTATTGTCGTTTGGATAGGGTAAATATAAATAGCAGCCTTGTCTGTTGAAAGGGTTAAGATGTGAATCTGTGTAGCATAGCGGTTATGTAGTTGGAGTGAAAGTATGACTAGTTAGGGTTCAAATTCTGCCTTATATATATACTGTATATATCACATGATTGGTAGATGTCCAGTTATTTAGCGTTTCTGTTAGAAAAGTCGCTACACATACACTACACTAAAAAGTAAATGGAAGAGGAAGAAGAAGAAGAAGAAGAAGATGTTTTTTCACATTTGATGTAAGAAAGTTTCAGACTTGGTACTGGTACAGATGGTAATTCTAAGTGATTTAGTTTTGCTGCTGCAACATGGTGAAAACAGCAAAACTCTTGGAGCTGTATAGAGACTCTCGGTATATATATATATATATATATATATATATATATATATATATATATATATATATATATATATATATATATAATACATAATGAGCATCAAAATAAACTTATCACTTATATTTGACCCTCAAAAGAAACTTATCACTTATATTTGGATAAAATTCACTAGATGTGATCGAAAAATGACAAACTCTGTTTTAGAGCAGGTGCAGTGACTTTTTATTGTGTTGATTAATAATTGACATCACGAATATGCTGCAAAATGATCTGTCGATCTTTTTTTCTGTGATTTTCTTCATTGTTTTTATTGAAGCTTGTAATTCAACAGCTGAAATCACTCCATATCCAGTGTCCAATCAACTGTCTCACTAATTAGGTGATTAAGTGCATGGTCAAGGATGAATGATCAAGTGATTAAAGAGAAAACTAAAAACATTTTGCCAATGTCCATCATTTATATACCTTATTTTTTTTGAAAATAAATATGTTATAATAGTGATAAGTTTCTTTTGATGCTCGGTGCATATACAGTCACCTCCAAAATTATTGGTACCCTTGATAAAGATGAGCAAAAAAGACTATATAAAATAAATAACACCAGTACTGAGCTATATTGTAATTTTCCAACATGTGGAATATATTTGACTTTATTAATGATTCAATGGAATCAACCGAAATTACACACTTCTCAAATTATAAATTTATTTCCAAAAATAAAATGAAGTGTCACAATTATTGGCACCCTTGTTTTCAGTACTTTGTGCACCCTCCCCTTGCAAGGATAACGGCACTGACTGTTTTTCTATAATGTTTAATGAGATTGGAGAACACATTGGGAGGGATTAGACCATTCCTCCATACAGAATCTTTCCAGATCCTTGATATCCTTCGGTCTGCGCTTATGGACTCTTCAATTGAAACCACAGGTTTTCAATGGGGTTCAAGTCCAGAGACTGAGATGGCCATTGCAAAATGTTGATTTTTGTGGTCAATTAACCATTTATTTGTGGATTTTGATGTGTGCTTGGGGTCATTGTCTTGCTGGAAGATCCACTTGCGGCCAAGTTTCAGCCTCCTGGCAGAGGCAACCAGGTATTTGGCTAAAATGTCCTGGTACTGGGTAGAGTTCATGATGCTTAACAGGGGCCCCAGGACCAGTGGAAGCAAAACAGCCCCATAACATCAAAAATCCACCACCATATTTTACAGTAGGTATGAGGTTCTTTTCTGCACACTCATCCTTCTTTCGACGCCAAACCCACCGCTGGTGTGTGTGGCCAAAGAGCTCTATTTTCGTCTCATCTGACCATAGCACCCCGTTCAAATCGAAGTGCCAATGCCGTTTAGCAAACTCCAGGCGCTAACGTTTGTTGGTTGCTCTCAAATAAAGGCTTTTTTCTGGCAACCCTTCCAAATAGCCTATTGGCATGGAGGTGGCATCTAATTGTAGATTTGGAGACTTGGTGACCCCAAGATGCAACCAAGTTCTGTAATTCTCCAACTGTGGCCCTTGGATTTCCCTTTGCCTCCCGAACCATCTGCCTCACTGTGCGTGGGGGCAAGATACACTTGCGTCCTCTACCAGGCAAGTTTACCACTGTTCCAGTGGTGTTGAACTTCTTAATTATTGCCCTAATAGTGGTAAGTGGTATATTTAGTTTTTTAGCTATTGCTTTGTACCCATTGTCTGGTTTATGAAGGTCAACAACCATTTGTCTCTTTTCATTTGTGAGTTCTTTGCCTGGTGATGGTTGACAAATGGATTTCATATGCGTGTTACCTCATTTTTATACCCCAGTGAAACAGGAAGCCATGGAAAGCCACAATACAGTTCCTTTAGACTGAGAAGAACTTAAACAAGTAGAATGTTAATGCAGATTTAATTCTGTTTGATTTTATTTATAAGAATCTTTAGGGGTGCCAATAATTCTGACACCTATCTTTTTGAGAAAAAAATGTATTACTTGTTAATTAAAAAAAAACCTTTTCTCTGAGCAATTGTATTAGAATAAAATAATATGGTTTTCCCATATATTTGAGCATAAAATATAGTTAATTACCTGTGCTGTTTATTTTATACAGCCATTTTTGCTCATCTTTATCAAGGGTGTCAATAATTTTGGAGGTGACTGTATATGCATGTTAAAGTTATGTGTGCAAAAGTATATATGTTCAATTAAAGTGTCCTTCATATCAACATTTACATTTTTTCACATTAAAAATGTGTTTGTTACACATAAATAAAATACATTTTTGCAATATAACCCCTGTGTGGGATTCGAACCCAAGACATACTTTTAATGCAGCTTGCAATACAGATGCCCTAACTTTCACGCCACAAAATTTGCCCTTCCATTTTACAACATTTGCAAGTAGTATAGCAGTAAAGTTACAGTTTTTAACAAGTAACGAGAGAAGATTTTGTAAATAATGATTATGTAGTATCCCGATTGTATTGAAAGCTTTCATCTGATTTTGCAAACTATCATAATAAGCTTGATCCATTCATTTAGTATATTGTAACATTTTCATGTTTAGGACGTAGTACTTAGGGAGACAGTGTTGAATTCTCAAAATGTTTGTTTTATTTGAAAAACTGCAGAGAATTCCTGGCAGGGGTGGAATTCATGACACCAAAATAATAACCTTACGTTTTAGTCTTGGTACTTGGCACTTTTGCGTGATTGAATTTTGCATTAAATGTAATAAACACTATCAGCAAACCTGGTAATTTATGCAATGCTGAACTGTTTAAGATTAGATGTTGGGTAATTTAATGGTTATCTTAAGATGAGAAGTGTTTTTTTTTTTATAGAATTAAAGATAAATTTTGGTAGATTTATTTGGACAGCTGTTCTCCAGGTATGCACAACTCAGTTCAATGAAACATACCTTTTGAAGTCATTATCGTTCTCTCTTTTTATATTTGTAATCTGCTTTGTTAGCCAGTAATGACGGTGATAACAGTGTAATAGTTGTTAAGGCATGCAGTTTTTGCCTTTAATCTCTGAATCAACACAACAGGTTATCCCAACAATCATCAGAAAGTCCAGGTTGCTTACTACCACAAAGTGTAAAGGTTGACAAAAGATTATTTTGTATATTGCATTCAAAACACTTGGGTGGTGAATTTATTGCCTAGGAACATGTTATGTACATGACATACAGATATTGTTTCAACAGTTTTTACTAAGCATCTAGGACAGTTTGGATAAATGCAAAACATAAAAAACAGACTTTGAAAAAAACTTCCATTAGTTTAATTTTACATAAATTTTCATGAAGTACTGTGTTGGATGGCTGATGAAAGATTGGCCTTAATGTAAAACCTTTAGGATCCAACATGATAAGAGTGCTGGAAATACAATCCAAACCCTTTTACAAGTCATCACTCTGTATCAGCTACATGTAACACAATATTTAGTACTGAGCCCAACCTGCAACCTGCCCAACCTACAACATCCATATAACTTGCATCTCATTCTGCTGATAGACTTTTCAGTTTGGGCATCTGGTTACAGGATCAGTGGATGATTAACAATTGATATCCTCATCAAATGACTCACCTGATACTTCTGTCTGCTCATTCTCCAAGCAGGGAGGCATTGTGGATTTGGAAGAACAGACCTGAAGAATAATAAGACTATATAAAACCTCTCCCTAAATCATTTTAAAATAAATACTTTGTAAAAAGAAAATACTATCTTCTATAATAATAATGCCTTACTAAATTTGAAAGAATGTTTGTGGACAATGCTTTGTAATCTATAGCAGTCATATGTAATTTACTGTTGGTTCAATTACTTAAACTACACTGACAATAAACCTTTCCATGAGGCAACAGGAACACTTTTCAAACAGCAACTGATTATACAAAACCTAACTGCCAGCTTAAACTTGAATGCTGTTTGAGCTGGGACTGGTAAAACAAAGCAAGGCTGTGACATTACGAAATAAAAGGACTACTTAATCTCACAGTATGCCACCTACACATCATATAACAAAAATCTGTAGCACTTTCACACCTCCAGTCTCTCGTACATCAGCAACTTTGCTATGTTCTGCCCAAGACAACAGCTATGTGCATCAATGGATAAGAAAGCATTAGAAAGGTCATTCTGCCCCTAAGCAAGGACTTAGGCTAATGTATTCACACAAATTTAGGTAAGTTTTAAAAAAGCAACAAAAGGTTTGGGGAGGGGTGGTTTGAGTAAGGGTAATAGCTGGATATTTAGTGTGACACCGCTCTTTTTCATATGTACTCCTTGTCTATCAATAGACAAAAGCCATTTTCTCTTATGCACAACAATAGTGAATAGATATTAATTTAACTAATTGGTCAGGCTTTATTTTAAGGGGCACTGTTAACAACACATTAACAAGTGTTTATTTTGTTTTTCTAGTTATTACACTATATAGTAACCTATTTCAAAACTAAAAAAGTATAACAAAATAAAACACTGCTATATTTGTTAATGTACATTGTGAAGTAGAGACCACTTAGACCAGATTGAAATCTAGATAAAATACAATTTTTAGACTTTAGAAAGAAATATCTAAAGAAAAGAACAGCACCTTACAAACTACTGTATTCAATAAACCAACGGATCAAAATTCTTTACTGGTAAAAGTCAAGTACGCATTGTATTGCATCGTCTTGCAATAAACAAATAGTTATTTTCAAATGGAGATCAGCTTGTTGATTTCCATCAGTCTTGCAACATTATCTTTGACTTGTCAAGAGTTTTCCAACTGGATACAGTAGCGTTGACCAGACGTAACTCAGTTCAGATAATGCATTGCAATTGAAAATTTATGTAGTTCGTAGAAGTGTTCTCATTGCAATTCTTCTGTACAGCTAGTACATCACCTTAGGCCCAGCTGCTGGTTATGCTTCAGTTCATTTTCACAGAAACTAAGACCCGCTTTCAGATCACGGCAGTGTCCTGTTTACTGGTTCCTCATAGAGCAAAGAGCTAGGGCCCTCTTCAAAGCTGATTTCAGCCTTCTTCAGACCATAGGTTCTCCCATGATTCCAACATACTTTCCCATTGCTTTCTCCAAGCTTCAGAAACTTTCTTCAGAGCAGTTCAGCTTCCATTTTCTTCCTCTGAACTACTTCTCCTCAGCACTTCTCCTGATTGTCAAAGTTCAGAGACTTTGTGTGTGGAGCCTTGGGTTTCATGTCGGGAGCACTGTTTCTCCTGTGGGGAGCTCTGTTTCTAGTGTGGGGAGCACTGTTTGAAAGACGTGCTGGTTCTTTTTGTTATCCTCTCTTCACCCCTGTGATTGGATAGTTTGTTTATTTTGGGCTGTGCCCGAGGCCACGCGGGGTGTTTCTCATTGGTTGTTCTTGTTTATGTGATCTGGTTTAACATGTAAATTATTCAAAAATAATACATCTACACATACATCTTTGTAAATACTGAGAAAATTAATGTAATATACTTTTTATTGATTTCAGTTTTAATAAAATCTTCAGTTAAAGTGAGAATGTGATTATTATTATTATTATTGGTCAACATTACTAAAACAAAAAAGCATCATTTTACAGAAATATGAAACCAGTGTGTGGCGTTCCCCGTCACTTTGATTAAAATGAAGGTGAAATAAAGAGAGATAGACATACCATCAAATTGTTCTGTTATTTCTTACCATATGGCGTCTTTCTTTTTATTGTCTTTATAACCACTGACACTGTCATCATAAAGAACATTATATTTTTCGACTTTAATTATTCTCATTTCTACATTATAGGGTCTTTGCCTGAAAGACCTGTCTTTCACCCTTAAATCCCAGGATCCACGGCTCCTGAAAAATCTTACCCTTGGTGAATCTGTCCTTGCTTTTTCTGTTTTCCATGATGTTCTTGTGAAGTTTACCCCCACCACTGGCAGGAAATTGACTATTTTCTGCTTAATATCGTTGATCTGTCTGCCAGATACGGTGGCACCATTTTTCATAAATATTATAAAGTGTTTTTAGCCAAAGCACAATCTCATCTCACATTGACGATAACACCCTCAACCCGATCTGATTTTTTCAAAAGGTTTTTCAGTGGCCTTCGAGCAAATGCTTGTGGTGTATGTGCTTCCACCGCCCACTCTACTTCTCTCTGCCCCAAAGCCGCCTCCTCATCATCGGTTTCAATTCACTCCTTGCCTGTTTTCAACATTCCTCCCTGCTTCAAGAACCACATCTCCACCACTATTCCTATCCACTCTTCAGCCCCTCCTGCTACTTCAGTTGTCAAAGATATCCATGAAAGACTTATTCAGTTCTCTGGTGGCAATTTGTTGTGTAATAATTTCAATATTTCCTTCTGCTCGTTTCCTTCATATGTGCAGTTTCTGTGGTGACACCCATTTTCATTCCATCTGCCCGCTTTCCTCTAAATTACAATCAACCCTCCCCATCGCTTCTACTCCAATCAACATCCTCTCTTCATGCAACTCCTCCTGCAGCTCGTCCTGGATTTCTGTTACCAACAACAATCCTGCTAACCGACTCCTTCCAAATATCACTAATAATGCTGCCAATGCTCTTTCTCATCTAGAGGTCTCTTTACGACCTTCACCCTTCAACCAGGATTTACTTATTTCTTTCCTTGTTCATGCAAAAGATAATCTACATCTCTCCGGGAACTAAACACTTGACTAGCTGGCATTCAGTACCACAATTGCCTATTCTATATCTCTTCCCCTCCTATCTCACCCATCCCCATTGTTCACCTTTTCCTTAGGGGGATGGCAAAGAGTTCCCCCTCCTTCTCCCTTCCGTCCCCATTACTACCGATATTCTCTATCACCTTTCAACAATCCTCATCCAAGGTTTTCTCACCTTTCAACTCTCTAGTTTCATAATGCCTTTGTCTTTCTGCCTTCTGCTTTTTCTGCTGTTTGGAATTTGCTGTCCTCTCACCCTACATTTTACCCTCACTGGACTTTCGTTTCTAAGATTTCTCTCTTGACCCTGACTATCTCCTCTTCGTACGCATCTCCAAAACAGACCAACTCCACCAAGGTAAATTTGTGCAGCCATGTTAACTTAACTCTCATCTTTGCCCTCATTCCTCTCTGTTCTGCAATATTTCATGTCACAACCATTCCAACCCCTCTAACCCCCTGTTCATCAACACAAGCACTATCATAACACAGGAAAAAAATGTACTTTCCTCTCTCATTTCTAAAGCTGGTCTCCCCCCCCCCCCCATTCTATGCTCCCATTCCTTCCATATAGGTGCAGCAACTGCAGGGCCATCTCTCCACTGGGACCACCAGATGTTTCATCTCCATTGAGTGGTGAAACTAGTCTTTAATTACCCAT
This sequence comes from Acipenser oxyrinchus oxyrinchus, assembly GCA_030684275.1. Lineage (NCBI taxonomy): Eukaryota > Metazoa > Chordata > Actinopteri > Acipenseriformes > Acipenseridae > Acipenser > Acipenser oxyrinchus. Next base: position 34,119,786 of record CM060247.1, read on the forward strand.
CAGATAAAAAAAAATCTTCAACCTCCATTTCTTTTTAGCGGTGCAATTGCGGGGAGCCCGGGGTCTTCTTTTGGGGGAACGTGAAGCTCACTTCCCAACCTTAGAGTTCTGGACGTGCCTGCCTCGTCCTCCATGAGGATGGTTCTACCATGAGCCAGAGGCCACTGCCGGCCAAAACTATCCTAACTCTCTTCTGTTTTCTTGTCAAGTGCCAGGCTCCCTCTCTGTAGAGGAAAGCTTGTTCCCAGCCTTGGAGTGCAGCCACGTGGGCTTGACTCCTCTTTGCATGTTTATTTATTTTTCTCTCTTCCAGAGTTCCAGTCACCCCTGGGAGGGAATTGAAGCTCACTTCTCCCCTTAGAATCACTACTCAGAACTCCCTCAGCTGCCTTGAACTCCCTCAGCATAGGCAACACTTGCAAGCTCTGGACTTCTCTTCATTTTTTCAATTTGGCCGCTATCCTATTTTTCATAATTCATAATAAAAACATCCAATCAACGACATAGTAAAAAAAAATAATAATAATTGTAATTTGAATGGCCTTTGAAATAAAGCTCAGTGTAATTTTAAATAATATTTTTAGTCTAATATTGAGTCCTGATTTTAGCTTATATTATTTCCTGGTAGAACACATGCTTGGATGGATGTGTTCTACCCAGGAGGCTGTGTGGTCCAGTGGTTAAAGAAAAGGGCTTGTAACCAGGAGGTCCCCGGTTCAAATCCCACCTCAGCCACTGACTCATTGTGTGACCCTGAGCAAGTCACTTAACCTCCTTGTGTTCTGTCTTTCGGGTGAGACGTAGTTGTAAGTGACTCTGCAGCTGATGCATAGTTCACACACCCTAGTCTCTGTAAGTCGCCTTGGATAAAGGCGTCTGCTAAATAAACAAATAATAATGGAGAGCTCAGTCCCTATCTGTCACATGTCATGTTCACAAAAAAAAGATATCCTATTTCTTTCACGTTGCTCCAGTGTCCTCTATGGTGTGAAAAGTTGTTTTCAAAGTATAGGTTCTATTAATTTAAGGCTGGGGCGATACCTAATTTTTCAATATCGATATATCGTTCCCCAAAAAAGCAGATGCATCGATTTTTCGATGTTATGAAAGTGTAAAAAAATAAATAAATAAAAATAAACCGTCAGTAATAGATGTGGAGCTGTGCATTATTGTGTAACATTGCTAGTAACGCTTTAAAAACTATTATGCATATTAAAATTGATTACATCTAAATATATTACTTTTTTTACCTTATTCGTGTTGATTTGTAACAGTTGGGGGTCAAAGCAAAATCTAAAGAAAAAAAGGTGTTTAAATCCATAACAAGTCAGAGTATGGTTGGACGATAATGTCATTTTCAGCTATCGATTATCGTCTGTAAGTTATTAAGATAATCGTGATTATCAGCCGAATAAATAAAAAAATATCAAATTTATACTTGAGCAGCATGACAACCGCCAGTCTATGTCTGCGTTTAGATGAAAAAAAACTAGACGGTGTATGCGCCGAGTGACAAAGTGGGTAAGTGTGTGCAGGTGGATGCAATGCAGCAGTGCAGAACAAAACAGACAGACAATGATATTGAGGTGCAAGGGTGTTTATTGAAGGTTTCAATGTCCAGAGCCTTATGGCGAACACCTGTAAATAATAATGTTGGAGAAGTGATACACTGGTGTGTGTCACTTTGTTATTGTAATCCCCGGGTTTGACCCGTAACCAAAAAGCCCAGTTCTATTACACCCACACGAAACACACAACACAAACACAGTTAACAGTGAGTGATATTAGTGCTCGGGGTGCAAAGACAGTTCTCTGTGAACAAAGGGAAAGTGTTGGTGTCCGGGTTTGATGCTGGCTGAATAGTGACAGTTCCGGATTGTGTTAGTAGTGGTCTAAAATAACAAACAAACAGTTTTTACTTCGACAGACAAACAAAACACTCACATTTTTGGTATCGCAGGGTTCTCCTTCTAGGTTTGATCTAACCATTTACAAAGGAAGATTACTTTGCTACATCCCTATTTTATACCCTCTCTTATGACTCCTAGGTTAACGAGCGCATCCGGTCCTCCAGTCCACGGATGCCACGTCGCTTCCCGTCTGGATCATTGAGTTCGGGTACCATAGCTCCGTCCCTTTTCTAGCCGGCCAACTTCCACCTACCCACGGGAGTAAATTGTCATGCCTTTTAGTCCAGGGTACTCTGTTCCCTTTACTTAGTGCCCTCACAGGTTGGGAGGGAGATCTAACACCAAGCGTCATTCGATCTCTGTCACGAGTGCCCAGAACAAACATGAGTATAAAAATACATATATTGTAATTTGTATATTAAGAAATTATGTGGGTTTTCCTATAAAATAATACACATTTTTTTCTTATTTAAACATTTATGTTAAATCAAGAGCATTTACTTTCATTAAAAAAGTGGCACCAAATGTACAACTATAACAAAACAAAATTGCTAACGTTACCTGGAAGCATTTGTTTTCTTTACTTGTGTGGTGAATCTGCCATTAAGAGAATCGAACTAGGTTTGTGCAGGGTTTTCAATTAGTTTTAAAGTACGTGGCACTTCTAAGGTAGTAGAGGGCACCCAGACACGAAGCACCAAGGGGGTGCTGGAGGGGGGTTCCCAGTGGGAAGTTTTTGAAAAAAGAGATTAAAATGGTGCATTCTGCCACATGTTTGCCTGGTTTAAGCATGTGCTATAGTAGTGGTCTGCTAGTGTCTGACAAAGTACTCCATTAGTGCAATGAAGGATCTTTATTTCAGCACTGCTCACACCAAGGCAAGACAGTAACTAGAAATCTTGTTTGCTGAGTCTTGTTATTTCACCAACTCAGCGATCCTGGCGGTCCAGCACGACTTACTACAGGGAAAACTCTCCTGAAGAGGAGTCCAGAACTCTACAAGCATTTAAAACTAATAAGAGTAAGAAAAGCTTGTAAGGGCTTTTAAAAGAGACAGAGACTAGTTCACACACCCTAGTCTCTGTAAGTCGCCTTGGATAAAGGCGTCTGCTAAATAACCAAATAATAATAATAATAATTGAATAGCAAGGCAAAAACAGCCGATGGGTCACTACTTAAAGAATAATAAATCATGACTGATCATTTCCGGTTCCCTGTTTGTGTTGTACAGTTTTATAACACCTTGCTGCTCGTACACTATATTGTAAATGTATTTATTAATGTTGTAAAATGTAATTTATATGTACTGGGTTGCAACTGCAACTGCACACTTCACAACTAATTTCTGTTTAATTAAAACAGCTGAACACAATTAAAATATTGACATTGCTTATTCACTGACAGTGTACACTTTAAACACACAAAAACACCATTGGTCGTCTAATCTGTGTTACGCCTACTGTAAAGTAAATGTTGCCATTTGATAAAAACATCAGAAAACAGAGCACTGATGCCAAACTCAGTGCTATCAGATTTCATTACAGTTACTGATCAACCATTATATCTTAACTGATAAAACAGAACCAAAAGCTGCGAGTAATTATTTCCCTTTGTTACACTGTGACTAATTCCTTTGCTTAAAGCGGTGAGTATGATTTTTTTAACTAGTTTTCTTGCTTTTAGGGTGAGAAATTCTCCTTCCAAATGCAAATTGCCTAATTAATATTGAAATACGAGAGGGTATATTTAAATGTTTCTGTCTGAGTTCCAATTTGGACTTGCAGTTTTTAGGTTGTGTTGAAGAACCGCAAGTGCAGTCTACCTAATTTGGCTAACTGTGATGGGTTACCCCCGCCCCTGGGTGTAGTTTGGGTTATATAGCACAGGTGATGTAAAATGTATGTTTGTATTTTGGCATTTGTTTTAACTTTTCCTACAAATCTTATGACTAACTTCGTATGGAGGAGGGCGCAAAATCAGATAATTGAAACAAATGTCAGGATAAAAAATAAATGTAGCTACTGTAAAACTGTTAAGATAAGAATATTTAAACTCCCACAGAGAATTAATTTTCTTATCAACTTTTTCCAACACATTTTCCAACAGTGAAACACCCATCAGATCTCAACTGATTGCACATGTACCAAAGTATGACAGCATACCATTTTCTGACATTACACAGGTTGTGTTTTGGTGTGCATACCACATTCTGATGATGTACAACTTTCTGACATGACACCGGTAGTCCATAAGAGCTCAACGCATTTCTCAGTAGATGATAATCTACCGGAGCATTTTTGTAACTTCCTGGAACTTTGGTCTGTGGGTCTTGCAGCAAGCTGATGTTAAGCCCCATATTTGTCTTTATGAACAAATTTGTGCAACAAACATTTTTTGTTCTTCATGTTTACATTTAATTTCATAGTACCCATGATAATGTTACTTAAGGCTAGTGTACAATGAATTGCTTATTGCTTAGGGACTGAAAAGTCTAGGCTTAAAGCACTCACCTATCCTATGACCAAACACAAAGATAAGAAAAGTATAAAGGAAGAAGAAAATATATTTCTGTGTTTGGAAAAGGGCTTGGGTTAGGGTTTGGCTTTGGTTTGATTTGCGCAGCTTTTTAGCGTGAGAAGGCGATATACCCACCCTTTTAAATCGCATCATGTTTTGGCCCGCACACTTCCTACACCATGGACAATGGAGAGAGAATTTGAAGTTTCTAAACTGTATGGAAACCCCGCCATTGATAGAAAAGTTTAGCTTTTGTTTTACTTACCTTAGTTAACTGTTGTGGCTGCCATGTGCATTACCTTTCGGAACCCCAGTAATTAGATAGGGTGAAAAAATTGAGGGAGAAACTGACTTCTATGCCTGTGTTCTAAGGGTCGACTGGGAAGCCGCCTGTAACACTCTAGTTCCAAAACCAGGGTTTTGAGGATCCACGACATTAAGTCTGTGAACAAGTTTAAATTGCATCAGGTTTGTTCTATTTACGATATTAAATACACCACAGCAAGCACATTTCAATACATTTTCGATATTTTCATTAGCACAATCTTAGAGCTAAATTTAGTGAAGTGTTTCTTTTTTTACTACATTCAAGTAAGCTGCAGTGCATTTCATTTTTAATTCCCTAAATGCTTTGTTTTTTTTCCCACAGCAGTACACTTCCAAAATACAGTCCCAATTATTTCTATAATTTCTGCTGTCACCTTAAAATGGTCAGTTTGAGAAATAAACTTTGTTTTCCAAAACTGAGCTATATACTGTTTTTCATTGTGGTAATGTCTTCAGTTACCGTGCATGCTTCTTTGTCTGAGATATTATCAGCTCATTATCTTATTGTGAGGGTCTGGAACCAACTCCTTAGTAATGTTGTTGAAGCTGACACCCTGGGATCCTTCAAGAAGCTGCTTGATGAGATTCTGGGATCAATAAGCAACTAACAACCAAACGAGCAAGATGGGCCGAATGGCCTCCTCTCGTTTGTAAACTTTCTTATGTTCTTATGTTCTAACTAGTGAATCTGCTGTGCAATTAAATGATCCTTAAACTCCTGACAGTAAACAATGCAAACCAAATCTATTTTATCTGGGATAGTTGTGGCTGCTAAGAAGATGCAACAGACGAAATAAATCTGTTCATGTTGACTCAGAACTTTATGTAGGCACTCTACGACTTGACTGACGAATGATGGTCCCGCCTTGGTCCCGCCTCCCGAGGGAAAAAACAGTCACTCCACAGAGCTCACTTCCTCTTTTGCTTCTCACTGTGGTAAGGTAAGGTAGCCTACTAACCTGTCCAGTTGCTGTGATTGAGTCTGTATGAAAGAGCTCTCATCTCAGTCAAGTTTTCTGGAGTTCCCCTGCAATATTTTATATTGCTGGAAGTCGGCTTGCCACTTCCCTGGAATCAGAAACTCTGCTTCTGTGAACTGAGCTATAAACGCTGCGCAACTGCACTTCATTAAATCTTTCTTTGTTTCACCAGTGTGCAGATTGCACTGGGTTGCAGACTGTTTTCTAACCCTGCAGCATCTGCTGTTGTGTCTGTTTTGTCTCCTGCTACTGCAGCTAAAAAAAATTTAAAAGAGATGTGTGAATTGCTCCACGGGGCCCGGCTTTGCCGTCCGGTGTTGAGTGAACTCCACGGTTGTCTCGGCTTGGCCCAAAAAAGAAAATCCATAGTTCACCCATCTAGCGTGGTGACTGTTCAAACCCACAGCTGTGTGTGTGTGTGTGTGTGTGTGTGTGTGTGTGTGTGTGTGTGTGTGTGTGTGTGTGTGTGTGTGTGTGTGTGTGTGTGTTTCTTTTAACACTCTTGCAGTTTAAAAAAATTTATATATATACAGTACACCCTTGTTATAGCGAACCTGTTAGGGTCCAAGCCTTTTGTTCGTTATATCGAGGGGTTCGTTATAGCAAAAGGACAACAAAATGAAACATAAACTGTTGGAGTAAGTTAATGAGATGATATTGTGAATAAAAGTAGAATTACATGTACCTGTTTGTTTCATGTATGCAGTTTTCTGCCTTTGCTTTATCCAATTCGTTAAAAATTAAAACGCATTACAAAAAAAGCACAAATCCTGAATAAAAGCTCAACTTTATTCCAAGTCAATCTCACATGAATCATTTCAAAGTGCACCAAATCTTAATCCAACATGCAACAATCACAAACTGAGTTTATATTCCAAATCAACCCCACATGAAAAGTTAATAAGATCCTCAATATTTTTTTTGTTGTTTTTTTTCTTTAATCAATTTTGCCAAAAAATCAAGCCAAAAAAACTGTGCTTTTTGACAACCTATATTCACGACATAGATATTTCTGCGTTACTACTTTTTTCAAGCGATCAATATAGTTTCCAGATTTGTTGTAACATAAAATGATTTTCGTTTCAGAGGCACTTACACAGCACGCTTCTTATTAAGACAAAAGAGTTGACTTCACTGCGGAGGTGGCATCCCGTGCGTACAGACCGGGATGTTGACAGTGTGTGTATATTGTAACAGAAATCCTTAACACTATAAGAATGAACCTTCAGTCAATTCAGGGCCAAACTCGATCTTATTACACTAATAAATGATCAAAGACAATCTGCCAATTGTTAACTAACAATTAACACGTCGCTAAAACAAATTATTTTTTTAAAGGAATCTCAGGGTGGAACTATTCTGTCTCTGTTTATTTGCTTCTCTCTCCACTTCACAATAACAACAAACACTCTCCCTGTCACTGGTCTTTAGCCCCAGTTAGTCCCGCCTCGTCCCACTCCAGCAGCTCCTGTGGCCCTTGCCTGTCGTCCATAGGCTGTTCGACTGATGTGACACACAGCCCCTCCTACTCCAAGCGCTCCTGCACTTCACAGACCTCACATACCTTACAATAGTATCTTTTTTTGTTTTTTTGTATTTGGGGTCCAGAGGCAGGTTCGTTATAGGCTAGGGTTCATTATAATGAAGGGCATTATAGCGAGGGTGACTGTATGCTTCCTCTACCGGGGCCTGGCTCTACCTTGCCCCGCTGTTGAGTATTATTATTATTATTTATTTCTTAGCTGACACCCTTATCCAAGGCGACTTACAATTATTACAAGTTATCACATTATTTTTACATACAATTACCCATTTATACAGTTGGGTTTTTACTGGAGCAATCTAGGTAAAGTACCTTGCTCAAGGGTACAGCAGCAGTGTCCCCACCTGGGATTGAACCCACGACCCTCCGGTCAAGAGTCCAGAGCCCTAACCACTACTCCACACTGCGGCTGAGTAGACTCCACCGGCTGTCTCAGCCCACCCACCTCGGTGCATTTGGCCTTAAAACCCTCCCCCCCAAAAAACAAGAGTACTGTCTTTTTCCTGCTGTATAAACTAGCAGTTCAGCCCACGCCTACCGCAGCTCTTGAGCCTGTGTAGCCACCCCAGCATATGCTATGCACTACCCTGGGTTGTGTTGACTACACGCGGTTAATGCTAGGCGCCTGTTCCCAGTACCCTCGGTGCTCGGCGTCCTCGGTGCCTCGGAACTTTGGTGCCCTTGGTGCGTAGACGCGCCGTGCCCCACATGTCGACCTGTTCCTATCCAGTTTTAAATAACTTTAGCATAACAGAGGCAGAAGTGTTAAAGGGACTAGGTACTCTTAAAATAAACAAATCCCCTGGGCCGAATGAGATCCTCCCAATAGTACTCGAAGAAATGGAAATTATTTACAAACCGCTAACCAAGAAAATGCAATAGGCTTTAGACACAGGGGTTGTACCAACAGACTGGAAAATTGCAAACGTAATACCGAGCCACAAAAAACTATGCCAAAAGCCAATTAATCCCGGTGCAAAGTACATCTGGCCCTTGAATGGAACCTCCTGTCCACCTTAGGGCTCTCAGACAAGGTCGTTGGTACACTGCAGAATGCTAGGGCCTTCTCCACAAGGTTGTTGTACGCCTATAAATTGCACCCTTGCTTGTTTAGACATTATCTTTCAGGCACCCTCTGCTACAGCAAACCACAACTCAACTCTCACTATTTATTTGAACAATGTCACTAGACTCTCGCAATGTATAATGCTAGAGATCTCACTAAGAAGATGCAACACATATTTAAATTGCAGCTGTCTTCATTAGCATATTTTCTCTTAGTACATATGACAAAATGTTGACTTTGCTAAGTATTGCAATGAAAATGCAAATTGCGGTATGTTTGCGCTGCAACTGGCCCATCTTAGTACATCCACCCCTTAGTCTGTGTTTGGTCATCCAGGGTTGAGAGGCATTGGCTTAGACTCTGTTTCTGAAAGACAGAGTGACATATAATAATTTGAATGCTTAAACTGCAGCCAACAGGCAGTGCAATGAACAGGCTCTCATAAGCCCTCATTCAACATGCAGAGTTGGATAACCATGTGAATTGTAGATCACTTAACAGGAATAATTAGGGAATTAATTATCCTCTTAAAAATACAAATGTGAATGTGTTAATATTAAAAAAAAACACTAAAAAGACATTAAACCTTGAATAATTGGATTCACACAATAATGTTCCTAAATGATTAACTTAACTTGACTTTGCAGTGACAAGGTCAAAAAGGCATAACTAACCATGAATGAGCCAAGATCTCTGCCATTGATATTTAGACACACCAGTTTGACAACATACTTGTACTGTGGCAGTGTGAACAAGATTAGGACTGTAATTGTTCTCTGACTATCATGGCTGCCCATAGCGACAGCTTGAAACAACACCCAAACATCTTGGTTTTCAGTCATCAAGAGCTTCCCTACCAGTACACTCTTTCTGTTGTTTAATGTAGGAAAGGGATTTATAACTTGTATTAAAGGATGCAACATTTGAATTTATAGTTAAACAGCAGATAACTTGTTATTATGATTTTATTATTATGCTACCAAATAAAAGCTATATTAATAAAATGTTAATTATCTTAGTCTACTAATTATAATACAAAGTTTAATTTGCAGAGCACTTGGTGGAAAGGACTGTACTATACAGTCGCAGAAAAAAAGTATTTGGGCAGTTTAAAAAAATGAGAAAAACCACAATTAAAGTGATTTCTATAATTTCTAATTGTTCTATTGAAAGATATAAATTAAAGTAGAGATTCAGCTTTATAATAAAACAACATAAGTTCCATTACATGAGAGCAGGTGTTAAAACTTGCCAAGATAAGCACCAACTAAGACATAGCTTCTTTTACTGTAAACTAATGTGATCCAACTGCGTTTCCTTCGATCTGATGATGTAGATATCCTTCTGCCTGGTGTTATTATTATTATTATTAGTTTATTTAGCAGGCGCCTTTATCCAAGGCGACTTACAGAGACTAGGGTGTGTGAACTATGCATCAGCTGCAGAGTCACTTACAATTACATCTCACCCGAAAGACGGAGCACAAGGAGGTTAAGTGACTTGCTCAGGGTCACACAATGAGTCAGTGGCTGACTCATTGTGGGACCTCCTGGTTACAAGCCCTTTTCTTTAACCACTGGACCACACAGCCTCCTGGTGTTGATGGCTGAAGTATAATGCTGGCTCCAGGGATCAGCCTATTTTGCCTCCCTGGTGCACCAGCACATAACGGCTGCAATGCTGGCTCCAGGGATCAGCCACAGATCGACCTCCCTAGTGCATCAGCATGACAAGCATCTGGACTGAGCTGAGTAGGGTACTTCTCTGGGGTCTTCAAGTGGGCACCTTCCATCCTTGGTGTTTTGTCAACTAGCCCACGACACCTTAAGAGGGCTCAACAGTGATTCTGGCATCCCAGCATCACCCCCTCCGTTCCCCACTCAACTAAGCCCAGCTTCCTTACCTTCCTTTACATCAACATTGCTTTCTTTCTACTGTGCTTGAGGTCCCCAATCAGAATCTTTCCGTCTCAACCAGAGCCAGTTGATGATCCTCTCTGCTGCTTCAGATAAGTTCTTCACTATGCGTTGCAACTCTTGACCACTGAATCCGATGTCTCTGACAATATCAGGTCGAAGGTTAGTGGTGGCAATCTCAGGTGGGAAAATAAGCTGTTGTCCAATATCTGCCAGCATTTGCCAGACTCTAGCAGCTTCCAGTTGTCCTAGACGAGTTTTAGTTTTAATACCTTTTCTTGGTGGTTGCTCCCCTGGACGGAGGAATGTTCAAATTATTACATAACATGCATAAAATGAAAAATAGTATGCAAAAACTATAGAATTTCTATAAAAAAATATATATATAGAAAGGTTCTATATTGGGCTAATGTGATAAAACAGTCAGAAAGTTAAAACCCTGCCACAAGAAAAAAAAAAGAACATTAGGAATAATGTACACTGAAACTGAACCCTCAACAACACTGTCATTTTACCCTATACCACCTTTTGTCTTTTAAGAACGCACAAAATCCTACCTAATGCGTAAAGTAGCTGAAACCACACAGGTCTACATTGGAGTATGATTGCAGGAGATATATATGAAAGCGATATACAGGCATTGACAGATTATAAAACAAATATGTTTCAAAAAGTAGATTTGCTAAGCCTTTTCTCATGAATCAATTTAGGCGTTTTCTTTTCGTAAAAAAAAATAATAATAATAATTTGATTGAGAATGCAATTTGAAAAGTCCCCTTAAAGTTACTAAAATAATGTAGTGTTTCTACTAAAAGAAAATATTCTATAGTTGTAAAAATGAAAGCTAGGATTGATGTTTGGAAAACTGGTGTAAAACATCCCTTAATATGACATTTTGGGACAGACACATTGATACATAGAGCCTACTCTCTCATGCTGCATCTTTACCAATACCTAATAAATAAAAGCACACAATCTGACAAAGAACAGTAAGAGGTGACAACTTAGTGTTGACTGCGAACTAAACAGCTCTGCAAAGTATCGGACAGAAAGTCTTGCTAATTGTATTTATGTTAGCGTCTGTTTTGATTATGACAGGGGATCTCTCCATTCCATTAAAGACAGCATATACTGTACATTATTATTATTATTATTATTATTAAATTAGTGAACAATAGAATAAAAAAGGTGGTGAAAGGCAACCAGGCTGTTTGTTTTTTTTCTACGACTTTTGCCTTTCAAACGCCATCAGGGTATTTAATACATGTATGTAGGAAAAGTCATAAATAGACAACTGCATAACTTTCAGACACGCAGAATAATTTAAATTTGAAAACCTCCAACAGTCAAAATGATTGCCATGGGGGTTCTAGTGTTTACAAAGCTGTAAATGTACAGAAGGGGTTAGATTTTGGATAAGGACTGCCACTGAACAATGAGCATTTTACTAGTATAGATTATTGGTCAGCCTAAAACTTGGTTCGGGAGCTTACATATTTAACATCTCAGGTTCTGAAGTACTGGTATCAGTATAAAAGATCAGTTTCACTACAAAATGAAAGCAAAGTTATCAGGAAAAGTTATCCATATAATAGCCATTGTCTCCTTGATGTAATTGACATAATATCTCATTCTATTCTTTGGCCACAAAGGCGCGACAAAGTGTTTTGTTATTCCCAATTTGTTTTGATACTCCCATGATCTTTTATTTCCTCTCGTCAAACCTTTTTACTTGTTAAGAAAATAGCCTATTGAAGTTAATGAATGTTACCAGATTGTAAAGATATTTAGTTTCCATTCTTTTAAGGGATTAGAAGACAGGAAATGTTCTAGTGCTAAGAGATTTGGAAACAACTATGTGAAAGGGGGTTGTGGGTATTAACTGACAGAAGGAAGAGATACATAATAACAGATTTTGCAATGTCACACAGCCGCCCAAGATTTATTTATAATAGTTACAGGTAAACAGAAATTGCAGGTAGACCTCTAGGGTACCAGCGATGGAAACTCCAAGGGTGAGGGTGCACAGACAGAGTGTAAACAAAATAAATAAAAATATACAAAACACAATGGGAAAACATACACAGTTCCCACTAAAAAGGGAGCTCTCGCTTCAGATAACTTCTACACTGACATATCCTCGCTGTACTTTTTGTGGGATTTAAAATCCTATACTCAGTTGCAGAAACCAAGACCCTGCTTCCACACATGATGGTCCAGTGGTTAGTTGTATTACTCACAATGCACTTTGTTGCAGTTAGCAGACTGTCATACTCTGGCTCATCAGCCCTGAAGGTGTGACAGCAGCTCGCTTTTATAGCTTGATGCTCTTCTGGCTGCCATTCCCTGTAATCAAAGAGCCAGCATCATGTTCCAGGAGGAGCGTCTGGCTGTTTCCTGCAGACTCTCACATGCGCTTGAGAAGCTAATGACAGTACTTTGTCCCTGTTACAGCCTGTATGATTATTTTATAATTTCATTTACATTTTTTAGACGTAAAGCTATTTCTTATTATTTTTTGCAATTAGTAAAAATGAAAATATGTGCAGCTTGGTAATTACCGCTATGGTTTCAGGTGTGGTTTCTGACACTGTGCTGCTTTATCAAATTGTGGTAGTAAGTCCTTTTATAAAAGTAAAATTTATAATTCTGATGTTGTTCAAGTTCAAAGAACAAGGCGGCTCTTTTCTGTTTTGATTAGCTTTTACTAAACATTTAACCTAAGTACATCGAGCCCATTGAACAGGGAGCAGGTAAGCTGGACAGCAGGTATAAAAAGCTGAAAATGTTGGCATATATTTGTATCTGCAGTCATTCGTGATTAGAATGTTGATAAATAATGTTGTTATTTATGTCTCTAAGGGAACTTTGTACTCCATAAACAGTGTTTTTTCAATAGAACAAGTGCTCCATTTAAAGAAATTAATAAAGCAGAAGGAGCTTTGTTAAACTCCAAGTTGGGGGAAGGGGGAGGGAAAATGGTAGTGCTTCTAGGATGACATAATATAAAAATAAACATGTGCAATAACTGTCAACAGCAGCAGGGGGGGGGGTCCTGGGTCCACAATGTGTTTAAATTGTTTGAAGGGACATGTGAACATGACTCGTGATATTGTCTCTTAGGAAAGTTGAGACTGTTCCTTTTAAATATAAGAAATGTATTTACAGAAATAAAGCAACTATGCAACCAAGTACCTACTGTACTATTAACCCTCTATGAAACTTATAAGGTTTGCTGTCTTCGTGACTGACACTGTCTTGCAAAAGATCTATCTTTCATGTTACAGAATGCATTCCAGGGATGTCATTGTGATAACACATTTTTCTGTTATGTCAGGGATGAAACTACTGGAGGTACTAAATGTTCCTGATTCCAATTTCTAACTTGACCTAGCAGGAAGTAGTTCTTTACTTTGTTAATCTGACAGATTTCCTGTGACTAAAACTGTTCAAACACTGTATAAAACTGTTCTGAAAGTAATAATAATGAAATAAAACACAAAAAAATCTGCAATGTACATATCGATGATGACATTTTAATTAGCAATTCTATTTACATGCAATTGATGCCATCAATAAAATGAACATATAATTTCCACCAAATGTCCTTTATTTAAGCGTTAACATTTGACATTGGCCTTATTTTTTGTGAACAGTTTCAAAGCAACTCTACACTACGCCTCTGATTACATACCATTAGGGACAAAGGCACGTTATGGGACTTTAGCTCTAACAATGAGTTACTGATAGACTGTAAATTAGAATTTGTACAAATGGGCATTTCTTTATAACACAGACCATTTATTCAAACATTTCTTTTTGGGGGACAAAAATGCCATTACTCATCACATTGCTCCAGTGCAATGGTCTCTTTCAGTATTTCTCAAGTAAACAGACAAGTACATGTGTTGTAATGTCTCTTTTGTTATGATTTACACGGATCTACACCTACAGAAAATGTACAGTATTTATTTAAGAACGATTCTACCCACTAGTTAAATCATAACTAAGGAAAATGTACAGGTCAATGTCCTTTAGATATATAGAATACCAAATAATAAATATAAAACAAATTATTGTAAATTTGGTTTACTTGCAGTTTCCTGAAATGTATTATTTCAGTATGATTCATTTGTTGAAAATTGGGGCAAGAAGGCACTATAGTCTTAACACACAATTTAAATAACATTTTGCATGTAAGATTAAACCTATTAGACTAACTCCTATCTAGCGATGGGATTAAATAAAAAATTATATTGCTATTGTGATATACAAGTCGTCATCTTAATAAATGTCATTTTATAAATTCCTTAACCTGATAACAAATAAGTATAAACTTTGAAAGCACCTCATATATAACTAGGGCTTCTAATCGGTGTATAACCAATAGACACCGGAATAACACTGGAAATGGTTACTCAATTCACATTGACTTCACACCTTTCCCATTAAAAAAAAAAAAAAACACTACTACAAAAAAGCAAAAACAAACTACGTTTCCAAGTGCAGTGGGGCAGTGCCCCTCCTTCCTGAAATATCTATCATTGATTCGTTCTGAATACTTTTACATTTCCATTTTACATTTCATACTGATATATAAAAAGTGAAAGCCCTGGAAAAAAAGTCATTTACATAAAACTCAAAAATAGCTAAAAAACAAGCACCAAAAAAATGAAATTAAGAAAAAAAAGCCCTAAGTATAAACCAGTTGTTTTAACACACTTTCTAAATTGTGTTCTTGAAGAACAACATTACATTCCACCAAATAAGCAACACTTTAAATCCCCCAGTACATCATCAGCAGCACATAAAAGAAATTGACATACAGACAGATGCCTTAATATAACGTCAAATGCTCAATGATTGTGCTAAAGAATTTCTAAAACAAGTTTATCACAATTGAATAAGCTTTTCTCTAGAAACATGTTTCAACATAAGTGTGACATAGAGATAAAGATTCTGTTTCCCTTAATAATTTGGAAACAGTTGAAGACAAATTTTAAAAATGCATGTTACATACAGACAGGCTGTCGGACAGACAGTCTCTACACACCCTTAGATTCTGATACTTTCAATAACGTGTATAAAGTATATAACAATTGCATGCAGATGCACCGAACCTGTGCAGAATGGCAGAGCTTTTCTCGTAGGACATTTTACCATGTTCAGGAGGCAGATAGGATGAACCAACCAAAACATTGTACTTGCTAGCTGCTACAAAGCTGTGGTGAGAGTAGAGAATGAGCGATATACTGTAGTGCTCTCTTTTACAGCCTGGTTCCCTTCTCTAAATACTGCTGTCTTTTAACTGACTTGTCTAGGTCCTTCCTTAAATTAACAAGTGTATCATAATATGTGGGTATATGTAGTATGTCTGTCAAACTGACTATATTTTACATGTACAATGTTTAAACATCGAGAACTGCTTATGAAATTATAATGTTATTGATAGTACTGTACATGTATCAGAATATGGGGGTTGATATAAGATGTTTGTCTGTCGTCTCAACTGATGTATGTAGCACCTAAATGTATGCGTTTGTCTTCAGCATAAGTGTATCATAATCCGGGGTTGTATGGAGGATATCTATCTGTAGTTCTGTCGGATATTTTTATTTTTATATTTCGAAATTCTATAAGGTTAATCAATTTAAGATTTACTACACTACCTTCTATGTAAGGACAAAATCATGTATTAATTAACTGCCCTCAATATTGCATGTTTTGTAAGTGTCAGTCAGATAGTAAACAATGTGTATTTAAATTGACATCATATTTGTGAACATTATAATGATGCTGATTTGAGACATTTACAGTTCCGTACCATCAGGTACTGCCTGTGGTCAAATGGTCTATTCTCATTCCAGTTTCTTATTGTGGGAAGCCTTAGAAAGACACACGGAGAGTCAGGTATTCAAAGGAAAGGTGCAACCGTGTTTATTTACAGCCACAGACAAAAAACGGTGCATAAACAACAGGTGTACAGCTTGGAAACAGGTGTACCTCATTCCCCTCCACCAGCCTCCTAGCAGGCCGACTCCTACAGAACGTTAACCCTGTCTCATATCCCCGTCCCTTGAATGGAGCCGAAGGCGCACTCGGCGGAAGCCTGCTCCCCACGCCCGGGACTAAAATCTGCAGTTACGGAGCATGAAAATACAAACCAAATAAAAAATGTCAGAGGAATGGCAGCAGTCCTCTTGGCACATGGAAAAGAAAAGTTTTCTGAGAAGGAGCTGTCCTTATGAAACTGAGTTGTTTGTAAAAGCCTCAGCCAACATTAGTTATGCATAGTATCCTTAGGAAATTATATGTATTGGCCTGACCTTTTCAGCATGACATCCAGAAATTTGCACTCTGGAAAAGGTGGATTGGGCTATCCCTCCAGACATTCCAACTGTGGTCTGAAAGAAACCAGAGGCTAAGTAGTGCATAGAACACAGCACTTTCACAAGTGCAGAGATAGCAGTCCCTAGATTGATGCTGGGGTCTAGCTCATTCCTCAATTCAGCTATTAGGTCTAGGATGTCCTGCGGAGTGATGCGATAACACTTTACTACTGCATCCTCCGGCATCCCAAACAAAGTGACCCTGGGATTGAATATGCAGGGTCTTCTTCGTCTTGCCCTTCTCAAAACGTGTTCCTGCCTCTCCTCAACAAGAGCCTAATGTCACCACATCAGGGTCACAGTCTGTGTCACGGGCGGACACCAGCATCTCATCTTCTCCCGCACCGAAGCACGGGAAGGGAGCATTGAGGCCACCTCCTGAGATGCCTCCCGTTCTCAGTGGGAACGTTTCAGGATATCCTCCACTGCCGAATGTATGGCCAGGGGAGATAGGCGTGTCCAACAAGACAGATTTATCCATATCCAGGACCCTGGCCTGGGACAGCCAAAGCTGTCTGCGTGCCATTATATGGCCTGCCTGGCTTCAGCCCAGGGCTTGCCCTTGGAAGCCTGATATTTGCAGCAGCATGCCTGAGACCAAGCGCAGCTCCGAAGCTATTGGTTCAGGGAGGGGCACTGATTGCAAAATGCCATCCAGGTAGGCCTGCCGTGTTGGCCAGGAGCGTAACTTGCGCTTCAGCTGCATAAACCTTCTTAAGGTGGGCCTCTGTTATTCTGCATTGGCCGTTAGGGCATGCAAGGTCCTTAGACAGACCTCTTATCGGAGGGGCTTGCACCAGGGCCGCGATGGTAGAATCCACCAGCGGGAATTCCATTAAGCCTAGCACCCCCGTGCCTTACAAGGAAGTCAGCAGGGCTGCTTGCTTTGAGATACCCAGCACCTAGGCCGGTCGGTGCCAAGAAGACTGTACCTCCTCCAGAAGATCCGGAAACACTGTGAAGGGCTGTGGGAGTGAAGCCTGCAGCGTTCTGAAAACAGCAGCGCTGTTCAGGTGCTGCCATCCAGGGAACCTGGAGGAACTCAGAGGCTTGCTCCATAAGCGCCCGAACTGAGCTTGAGGGAAGGGTAACACTAGTCTCTGAGGTAACCTCAGAGCTGGGGCCCGTCTCCTGGGTCAGTTCTTGGACCTCTGTCTCTTCCTGTGGGAAGGAGCCACCGTCCCAGGAAGCTGCGATGGAAATCGCCTCCTGTTCCTCCTCGCTCATCGCCACGTCTTGCTCTGAGATGTCCAGGACGACCATCGGTGAGGGCTGGGTCAGTCCCGGGGCAGGTGCCAGAGGTGGAGCTGGGGTTGGAGCAGGGGGAAGAGCATGCTGCCTGACCAGGTACTCCATAACCTGAGCCATCTAGCTCTTCATTTCGGAGATGTCCTTTGCCTGCCTCGAGTGTCTTTACAGTTCTAGACTGGACCGCGTGCAGTCACACAACCGGGGCAGCGCATAGCTTACAGCAGAGTGGAGCACAGCTTACAGACAGTGAGAAAAAAGAAAGACTTTTTTTTAAAATAAAGACCCAACGCACCGAAGTGGGTCGGTCGATGTATCCGTGGACTCTACTCGACAGTGAGGCAAGGTAGAACCAGACCCAGTGGTTTTTTGGTTTATTTTAACTGCGAAGGCAGTGGAAAAACACAAACTCACACACACAGCAGAAGCTGAAGGAGTAGGGTAATTTTTTTTTTTTTGGGGCTGCGCGCACCGAGTGGGCGGGCCGAGCCAACCCAGCAGAGTCAACTCAACAGCGGGCGCGGCAGGGCCGGGTCCTGGTGGAGCAATCACGCGTCTCTCTTTTCTCTCTTTTTTTTAGCTGCAAATAGCAGAGGAAGAAAAACATAAAATAGCAACACTGCAAGGTTAGCAAAGTAGACTACAATCGCAATGCAGTGTAGGCTGTTGAAAAGTAAAGATTAAACAGGAGTGCAGTTGTGCAGTGTTTTTAGCTCAGTCTTCAGAAGCCGAGTTTCTGATTCCGGGGAAGTGGCAAGTGACTTCCAGCAATAAAATTGCAGGGGAACTACCAGAAAAACTTGAGTGAGAGCTCTTTCACACCGACTCAATCACGCAAAGGGACAGGTTAGTTTATACCTACTATACCTACCTGAGTGAGAAGCAAAAGATAAAGTGATTTCTGTGGCGTGACTACATAAAATGCTCAGTAAATACCTGACCTGTGGCAGGTATATCCCAAAAGTACTGGTTGTTGGTCATCTTCAAATTGAAAGGGAACCACTGACCCATTAACCTCAGTGGATGGTATATTATGCACTTGCTAATGCTTTTGAACTTTACTGCCTAGGACTGAAGTGTTTGTCTGTGATCCATATTGCATCATGTTGTGTTTTATGTACCCACAGATGTTTGAATGTAAATTAAAATGATTAACAACAGTGACATTTAATTATTATCACTTGCATGTGATTTCTGTCATATGGTACAAGGCAATAAAGGCATAAATAGTTTAACAAGCCTCATGCCCAGCTATGATTCGCCAGCCACTTTAAGACATGCATCCATGTGTTAAGCATAAGACAGATGGACACACTGTAACGTTTCTCACATTTTTATATGGCAGCTCAACAATTGGGAGAATATATATTTTTCCCTCCATAATGAATTATAAATTGCAACACCAATCACATTGAATATAAAAGTTTAAAAAAAATAATTCTGAAGTCTGCAAAACTTAAAAGTGCCTAATTTTGGTTTGAAACTGGAAAATGGGTGGTTACCATGCACAGGTATGATGGCGAATACTGTAAAGTGACTGCATCTGTATTTGTCACCTTCTTTTTAAAAAAAAAACATTTCTGCAAACTCCATGGCCCAGCATGTATTTAAGAAAAATAAAACCATGCTCAGTTCTTCTCAGTGCTGTGAAACAGCAGGCCGGAAATGTCTGTTCTATGCTCCGCTCCAGCAACTACCCCACTCCATATACAATTGGCTCATTCCGCTCCCCACTCCGCTCACACTCTGTCCCCAACGCAGGGCAGGATTAACCAATATGCCAATAACACCATTCGCCATAATATGCATTGGGCCCCCAAAATATGGGTTACTGTAGGGCCCCACATCCTTTAATCCGGCCCTGAACGCTGTATAAATGTTTGTAGAGCCATCCTCAGAATTTACAGTGGTGTAATCCTGTGCAGGTCATAAAGCCAGAAGGTCACTTAATACTAATCCCTAACTATAACGGCCTGATTCACTGAAATATATCTATTATTATTTTATTTAACATAATAGTTAAACTTATGTCATATATTGTATTACTTTTGCTACATGCTGCACCCCTAATAAAAACCCTGAATTATTTTAATAGGAAACAACAATGCATACAGCTCTACCTTAATTATGAAAATAGAGGGATGGCCCATCATTATTTTCTGTGAATCTGCTTTTGTTTATGCAACAAGTACACCTACAAGTACACCTACCCTCAGCCATTCCCAATTCTCGCGTATTGGATCCTTACAGCCCCGCCTCCCCATGGTAGGCAGGCTGATTTATTGACAAGCTGCAGTTCTGGAGAGTTGTGGCTGCTGAAAACAGGGATTTGTTACAACGTATCTTCACCATCACATTGCATATACTTGATTGCGATAGTCTTCACAGGATTTGCCTGAAAAAGTCAGCTCACGAGGTAAGGACATAATCATGAAATTAAAGTGGACTAGTAAAGAAAAAAAACTACTCTGCCTGTTGATATAGTGTCTGTGTACGGGAATATAATCGATACACAAGTTTTAAGCACCGGTACGCTTGTAAACTGGTGTGCGAGTGGCATCAGGTAACACTGCGGACACAGGGAAAGTCTGGTTTGACAGACGCCAATTTAGAACAGAACTTTAAAAATGGCAGCAGAATTATATCACCCAATAATACATCGAGGAACAACACTGGGTGGCTATAATCAGTAATAATATTAACAAGTTTGGTCACTAATTATTCTAGGTGTTTAAATACAAGTTTATTTTGAAATAATACCTGCTGATTGAATAATTATTTAAATTAATAAAGTAGCACGCTAAAATTGAGCTTAACGCATCGTTGTGCGTCCCTATAGGAAATACCTTAGTCTATGTATGTTACTTTAAAATGGGGGCGGCAATTAACCTCTGCCCTGTACCCATGTTTTCCTGTATTGTTTTTAATTATAAATGAACTAATAATTGTCTGGAAGATTGGCTGAACTGTAAAGAAGCTTGCCACTGAATAGCTGGTACCTGATCACAAACAGGTATCCAGCTACATTTCTGATAATATTACTGAAATGCTTGACACAAAACCAACAACACATTCAATATTAACACATTCTGTACAGGGTCGATAATACTTTGATAATGTAAACCACGGCTTTACTGTTTGTTACCGTATCCTGACAATAATACATGAAAGCAGGTTATGAAACAATTGTGATACGGACAGCAGTCAGTATTATTCATTACTTTGTAAATGCAAGTTGTATTGTTGACTGCATTCAAAACATGATGTGATTGCAATGTATGATAAACTCTCAATGTGTTATAAGTTACCTTCCCAATTTTAAAATATCTGAACATATTTGTTATAATCCAGTAGGAGATCAATCATTTTCAAGTTATTCTTAGAGTGGTTCATAATATTAGTATAGTTCCACCTGCTGGGGTCAGCTAATTTAAAGCATATTTCTACAAAAGGCTATGTTAGAAAGCTGTAAAAGGTGTGTGCTGTCACGTGAAATTGGTAGACTGTAAAAAAAAAAAGACATTTAGCTTTTCTAGTTTTATATGTGTGTGTGGTTGAAAAATGCTTCAAAAATGTTGTTCCTACCATACCTTAGTGCTTCAATATGCAGCATTGAGTTTGCAGTGCATTGTTCTACAGTAAATATTTATAAGAGCTGTAGGGGAGACCGGGGTTGGTTGTCAAACTTTTTACTCTTTATTATTTTCCTCAATCTGGTGACATTCTGCGAGGTTCTGTTATATTGAAGAATAACTCTTCACGTACAAATTGATGTTTTTTATTTCAGCGTAACATTATTCCAAATATGATATTTAGATGGTTGAAAATGCGCCTGTCACCTGTCACAACCTGCCCCATACTGGGGTTGGTTGTCACAAAGTATGTTCTTAGTTTTACAGTAGACAATAATGCAACACATTTTTTTTTTTTAAAATAGCATAACGTTTCTACTTTGTACAATGACAGAAAAAGTTGTATTTTTATTTTTTATGTGAACAACTACAGACCTACAGTATATATTTTTGAAATGTTAACCCATGCTACAAAATAATACCACAGCCTCTACAGAACCGGAGGACAAACAGTAAATAACTTAAATAAGCATTATATGGTGACATATCCCACATATTGATGTAAAAAAAGTAGAAAGAAAAAATATAAGACTTCTTCCTATAGGATTTACATGTGACAACCAACCCCCAAAACTATGTGACAACCTGCCTCAACCAGACTTTACATGATAATTGAATTCTCTCAGTACTACTGGGAGAACCTACTGGTTTTGTTTTTACACCAAAATTTCTATCTGGTGCTATTAACATGGCCATCAGTTCAAACAAACTCCAATACTACTAAGAGTTATAACATAAATAACAAGATATACATTTTTTACTTTGGGTATGAAAAAAAAATGAAATATGTGCTAACCTTTGTTAGATGGAATTGACCTCAAATTACAAGATGGTTGAGTTCCAGATAATAGAACACACATTTCAGTGTTAGTATCACCTGCCTGCACCATCTAGTGTCATAGTTATGAGCACTGTGACAACCAACCCGTGTGACAACCAACCCCGGTCTCCCCTACTAACTGTTGTTGTGATTAGGGTGCAGTAAATAATACCTTGTTTCCATGGATAGCCAACTCAAGTCAATTTCAACTCGAGTGCACTCGAATTGGTCTGAATTCTCCCAGAATTCGAGTTGATGAAAAAGGAAGCGTTTCCATGTTTTTTCAGTGTTGCCAGATTGGGTGGGTTCACGCCCAATTGGGTTTGTATTTTTTTGTATTGTGCATGAAAAAAATGGCTTTGGGCGGGTGCCTTTTTTGGGCATTTGTGCTGGTATTACATTTGGATATGTTTTGAATAGCTTACGATATTTTTTAGTAAAATACTAAGCTATATAATACACAACCCTTAGTGTTTACATCACTGTTGCTAAACATTGTAACAATGGCATGCATCAATATCTGTCATGTGACGTACATGTCATTATTACTTTTGGCTACAAACATAGCACTTTCTAAAAGGCACAGTCTGGTAACAGGCGTTATTGCAAATTAGAATTTGTTCTCAAGGGGTTTACTTGATTAAAGAAAATGAATGATTGATTGACTCGTATCAGCATTATTCCGCAATTAAAATAAAAGGCTAAAATTGAGTGCCTCCCGCGTCACATTATAAGATACGCAAATAGTATTATTGAATAACAATTAGTTTTTACAGGAAGCATTAATTGATACACTTTCAAATTCGAAGGAAGTTCCACAAACTCACCAGAGTGCCATCAATCAATAATAAACAAACGTAGGCCTACCATTTCACTTTACACATTACAAATACGTCTGTGTATTAATAATTAAAAGCAAGTATTTATATTAGTTTACCTCGAGATAGTCTTTGTCACCTGGATGGATATTGCAAAACTCATTGACCCGGTATTTAGGTGTAATTTTCTATAGTTTTTGCCATCTTTAAACAGCTTTGTTGAGTTGTAAAAACGCACTGGATACTGAAGTAAACTGCAGCTACTTTTCAGCATGAAGGTGACACTGACAGTGCGCCTCATTCACCAGAAGCAGTTTTAATGAACAAGTATGTTTACTAAATTTAAATTGCCTGTGTCGATGATTAGATATGATAAGTGTATTGATTTGGTTATCAAACATCCAAAAAAAGCCTTGCATGGTTTTTGCAAGTGTAAAAATAAAAATTCTCCGACAGCATAGAAAATCTGTGTTTTTCCGTGTTATTCCTAGGGATTCCTAGGATCCTTGGTAATTAAGCACATAAAACACAAAAAAAGTTGCAATTACAAATAGTGTAGTTGCTGTTTGTTACAATGGGAAACATCAGAGGTGATTGTGATGTCACCACTTACGCTTCTGATTGGGCGGGTTTTCAGGAACAAGTGGGTGGGTTTTTGTAAAAATAGTTGGCAACCCTGTCCGAGTTATCACGTGTGTTGGGCAGGAAATACTCGCGAGTTAAAGGTCAAGACGTGCACTCACTGCAGACGGTATTAGTCAAATTGTCAATCAATTAAAAGATAAAACCATCTAGATATTCTTTTGTGTTTGTTTCACGCAGTCCATATACCTCTGGCAGACAGATATGCAGAACTGGGAAAGAAGCGCTGAACAAAGGAAATAATGTGTCATGTCAAAGTGGGTATGAGAATGGCAGTGATGAAGCCAATTTGCTTAAACATAAAAAAAGTAGAGCGGGCATTTCTATCAAAGGATTAATAAAATCTGGAATTGATCTGATGCGATCAGAAACCCAGAGGCAGTGTAAACTGCGCCTGCTACTCAAGCGTGTTCCCGAGTTATGTGGTTCATGGAAACGTGGTATAAGAATTCAGCAGGGTAGCACTGCAGATGAAATGTGATTGTATTCTTTTGCATTCATGTTTTAAATTCACACTAAGAATAAACTAATTTGATTGTCATACACATGTAATGCATGTAATGAGAACAATGCATTTATATAGACTATATTACAACTGCATTGAGAAAGGGTCATACAAATTCTTGTTACATTTTTATAAAAAGATAACACATTTTAACATAAATGTAATTAAGCGAGTGCCCGTCGATGATGGCTCTATCGTGTGATAGTTGACTGCAACGGGAGTTATGCGTCCCGAGCCGAGGGCGATAACGAAAGCCAAGGTCAACTATCACACGGTAGAGCCATCATTGAGAGGGCATATTGCTATTAGAAATCAATTTTTACCATTGTTTTCTTTTTAAAAAAAATAAATAAATAAAAAAAACAAACATAAAAACTAGATTTACCTTGAACTTGTACTGATTCATTGTGTATCTTTCCGCTGAGTAGACATTTTAAGAAAATAGTCCCAAACATTTTAAAAATAAAAAACAAGGATGACATGCATATAAAGAGAAAAACAATTAGTTTTTATTTGGTAAATTGATTTTTTTTTTTTTTTTAATTTGTTAGGGTTTTAATAATTTATAATCTGGGCATTGCCTGAGAAATTAATGGAGCAATTGCTGCACAATCTGTGTATGATGGAGTCTGAACTGCTTGTTATTGGAGCATCATTTGAGCTGATTGGCTGGTGCGTTATTGACAGGAACAGGGTTCACTGCTTGATTGTTTGGTTTTGAGTCTTGTTTAGAGGATTGTATTGTAGACCAATTGTGTTTTTGCTGAACATTTGCTGTCCAATAGCTGCAACTTGAGCTTTCATTACGGTGTCCTGTTACAGACATTATTTCTATTGTTTCCAGACCAGTGTCAGATAGAAATTGAACAGCTGTTGCTCTCACACAGGGATGTGTACCTTTTGGTGAGATTGGATTTTTCACTGATGGTGCCCATTCAATTTCCAAGCATGTGTTTTTCCCAGTGGTTTGTAGGTATACGTTTGTCATGTCAGTTTAGCTGTAAGCAGGAATGTAATTTTAAGAAAGCCAGTATACATGCGGATTGATTTTAAATTTGATTCACAGTTGATGCTGAGAAATTCCAGCGAGCATCTATCTATTAGAGCCCGCTAGAACTGGAAGCTGATTGGATGATGGTACTGAATCATTTTCTAATTGCACATAAACATAAATTGCATGATAAATGCATGATTAGTCACATATACAAAATAATGCATTTTATTATTTTTATTATTTGTACCATCAAAAACAATAATATACAGTTCCCGGGTTTAGAAATGTAAATTTACCTTACCCACCCTTGTAAACAGGTAAGGTAGAGTTTAAAAACTATGATTAAATGAGTAATAATAGATAACAAAAAATACGCTCTATTATGTTAATTAATTTAGCTGTATATGTCATATTAAAAAGTGTTATTATTAAAACAATGTGATTTGTCAACATTAGTAAAATGTAGCTTTTAATAAAGATTCTGACAACATTTTTAAAGTTTAAAACAGTTTGCTATATTTTACAATTTTATGGTAACCAATTTAAAACAAAAATGGCGATATGCAGGGTGTTCAACGATTAAAAGTACACAGATAGAAAATGACAAACTGGCACCGTGAACCCTCACTTTAATTTCAGAAATTTGTGCCCTGTGACACCGTTTTGAATGATATCACTGTGACACCGTTTTGAATGATATCACTGTAATTGTGGTAACAATTTTTTCAGCTGTCATGTTTTTATGAATTTGATGTAGGCTATGTTTTACAAATATAGTGTGGAAATAACAAATATTTATAATTCGTGAAAAATGCACTTGTGTGGTTATGATCTGTATCAGTTTTTGGTCTGAAACTGTATCATTCGTATGTAGTTATTTTATCAGTAGCTATTACAGGGAACATTTGATGGAGAAGGCTGCGGTTTGTCACAGAGGTCATGGAAATCGTGAATTTGAATAAAGTCAGTGAAATCTTGGAAATGGATGTAAAATACATTCAATTAGGTGCTTCCTTTATTTCCCTTAAATGCAGTATGTCATGCACTGAGAATACAAATCTGCCAGTATATGTAAATTGGTTGTGTATCATACAGCATTTACGTGTAGCTATGTACGTCAGCGAATGAGACAGCTGAGCAAACAAGCACGTAAATGGTTGACCGCTAAACTACAAAACAATTGTGAGTGAGCTGTTTTCTGTAGAGATAGAACAAATGCATCGGGGAACAGGTGTGTACTGACTTACAGAGGCTTTCTTTACAACATGCTGTTTCAGAGTTGTGGAAAACTAAAGCCTGGTTCATACTTCTGCACAGGTGAATGCGATATGTCAGGTGCAGACAGCTATAAAATCTGTGCAGCTTCCACTATTTGCTGTACAAAGAACGCATCATGTTGTAGCCCTTTTGACTGCACAGCTGTTGTTCATACTTTAAATACAGACTGCATTTGCATAAAATGGATACATTTGCATTTAAGTAGATGTGCTTAGTTTGTACCACTTATAAAAGTCCTCTCAACCAACAGAAAACCTGAAAGGGAGAATTTCAAACATTAATTGGAGAGATGTGGGTATGTGACAGTGAGAGAGATTTTAGGTATTTTAGAATGACAGGTGAAAGGTTTGACAGTCTGTGTGAAGGCTGCATGCCTTTCTAAAAAAGATGTATTTTGCAAGATTGTAGATGTAATTTCTACTATGTAAAGTATGCACAGTAGCCAGGCATTTTAGAATGTCTTTTCAAACTCAATCTGTGGAAACCACTGTACAGTAGGTATTAAAGGGGTGATTCTGCTGTATTCCCAAATAATGTTATATAACCATCAAAAGACTTATGAGTTTATGTTGACTTAGAAATGTATTCATCTAGACAATGTGGGGAAGCTATAAAAAAAAGGCCAACAAAATTCTCAGATATGTAGGGAAAAGTGTTGAATTTAAATTAAGGGAAGTCATGTTACAACTTTACAATGTATAAGTAAGACCTCATCTAGAATATTGTGTTCAGTTCTGGTCACCTTGCTACAAAAAGGATGTTGCTGCTCTAGAAAGAGTGCAAAGAGCGACCAGAATTATTCCGGGTTTAATGCAGACAGGCTAAAAGAATTGAATCTATTCAGTCAAAATTCTAAAAGGTATTGACAATGTCGACCCAAGGGACTTTATCGACCTGAAAAAAGAAACGAGGACCAGGGGTCACAAATGGAGATTAGATAAAGGGACATGCAGAACAGAAAGTAGGAGGTGCTTTTTTACACAGAGAATTGTGGGAGTCTGGAACCAACTCCCCAGTAATGTTGTTGAAGCTGACACCCTGGGATCCTTCAAGAAGCTGCTTGATGAGATTCTGGGATCAATAAGTTAACAACCAAAGGATGGGCTGAATGGGCAAGATGGGCTGAATGGCCTCCTCTCGTTTTGTAATCTTTCTTATGTTATATGTGGGAACTATTGGTTTCCTTGGCAAATAATGACTTGGTTCAGCAGCAAGCAACATTACTAGATAAGATTAATGTTTGAACTATGTACTGTCAATATGGGTTTCCTGCGGATATCCCTTGTCAACAATGCGATCATTAGTCTTGGTCAGTTTTTTACAGTTTTAATTTAAAATTTAAACAAGACATTTATTGTGAATCATATATATATATATATATGTCAAGTTTACGGAAATGTTTAATTTCTAGAAAATTTTAGGAAAAATCTTTTGTAGCAGAAGTTTTTACTTTGTGGAGGAAGAAAAATTTTTCTTGTAACCTTTTTTTTTTTCCTCATCCACAACAGCAAAACATTTGCTACAAAAGATTTTTCCTATAATGTATTTGTTTTCAAGAACTTTCTTGAAATTATAAATTTCCATTGGTGTAGGTAAACTTTAGACTACAACTGTATTATATGTTGTCATTTTTATTAAGCGTATATATTTACCTTTTTATGAAGCCTGTCTGAGATCCTATCATAAATGCAGCCCTGTCTGGTGGCCCCCATAGAATTACTTTATACTACTGTATAAAACACTTTCGCCTGCACTTCCTTCAATTGTAGCCGGATTTTCCATTCTTGGGAATAGCAAATTCTATTTTTCAAAAATGACCAATTCTGTTTTTTCTCCCCACTTTTTTTCAGTGTCTTAATAATTCAACATGACATTATATGCATAAATATAATGATGATAGTTAAACTAAGTACATTAAAATATATTGCCACAATTATTATTATTTTTTTTATTAGTTTTTGTTTTTTCTAATAACTCTTATTGCTGTAATAGTAAGTAAAGCACCTGAAGACACTTCTCATTTCTGGCATTAAAATAAGCATAATTATGTTGGAACATTTAATTTAGAGAGAAATTTAATTGTTAGGTCTTAAAATACAACTCGTACATTGAGCATAGGTTCTGGTTAAATATCTGCTGAGACTAGGGATCTGATTAACATCTTTTAGTCTCCTGAATTCTGGTTAGAACCGGAGAAGCAAATTGTATCCTTAGAACAAAAGACTGACCAACAGGACAATGTTGTAAAAACACCTCCTTTGATGTCCAGCCCTAACATGAAATATATTTGCCTTCTGGGGAGACCACTGTTTTGTATCGGAGCTACACACCTATTGATAAACGTCTTCACAAATAGTAAACTAGATATAAACAGGTTTTGCTTAGAAAATAGAGTTGGTTTATGAGGGGGTCATAAAAGCTAGCCCTTTTGGACAGAGCCAGATACTTCAAGGGCTGATAAGAGGTTTGTAGAACTGTAACTAAGAAACTTGTTTTCTTCTGATTGGGTTAAAGGAAAAAAGTGATGTGATAAGGTTAAGTCTATATTAACTACAACATTTTATACTCACAGATGCACAAAGACAAGAACACTAACGTCTAACTAACTGTTTATTTTAAAACAACACATTATATTACAATAGTTCAGAAAACAAATGTCCAGCACTGTTGTGAGAATCATATTTACATTCATTAATTTCATTTTGAAACTCCAAAGAAGCGCAAACTGTATACAGTCAGTTTTCTTCAATGTGCACAATTTATTTATGTGCTGTTTGCCAGGAATACAAGCCTGTTGTCCTGCTCTGGATTCAAGGTGTCGCGCTTATTTTTTGGTTTACATCGAATACACAGAGGGACGTGCTTACAAACATTTTCAAATCTGATTCGCTGGTAGGATGGGACCAGCAAATCAGATGCTAGTTATCACGAACAGGAAAAGAAGAGCACGCCCACTGCTTGTCTGGCAGAAATACTATAAATAGCAAGGCAGGGCATTCGGAGCAGTTTCATTGATAAACTTAAATAATGTTATCAACTATGCGCGTTAAAAATGTAATTATTGAATCAATTATCCAGTATTTGTATCTGTATATAAGGAGAAATGGAATCGATTGAAAAATCGATTTTCCATTTATCGTAGCAGCCCTAGTATGCACAAAGCCCAACTACTGCACAATTTCCATACCACCAGGGGACATTTACAAAATCTAGAAAAGTATAGTCTGATGATGGTGTGATGACATCAACATTCTAGAAAAAGAGCATTCGATTCTGGGTGCCAAAATGAATTATAAACAAAGCCAATGAGACCTTAAAGATATGCTGTTAAACCAATTTTGCAGATAAAAATGACCATGATCATGTCTGAAAATAATTGGAAAACTTTAAAGGATTGTATAGGGGATGAACTACACTAAGCTGACTGAATTTGTCAATTTTAAGTGAGCTTTGGTAACATGGTAGGTTAACCCATCCACAAAAATCATTTTAATTAAATGGAATATATTATGTTACAAAGCCCTTTATGTATTATAGGGAGAAACACTAAACTAGGACTTCCATATTTACAAATATTCATAAACATGTACACAAACTGCTGTAAACTGTGCCAAAGCAACACAATATGGGGACAGTATGACCTCTTTTTAATTATTAACCCTTTTTCCTTAGCAGTCAGATGTCGGGCCCAGTCAGACATCATCAACAAGGCGTCATACAGGTCCCTAGTCGTTTTCTTTGGAAAAAGTAGAGAAAAGCTTTCAATGGCTGAGAGAGGCAGATAAAAGCTGGGGGGGGGGGGGGAATTGAGGCGGATCTGAGCAATATGCATAGTCCCTTCACCACAGACATAACATGGACACAAACAAGCTTCCACATCCAGTGCTCAAAGAAAATCGCAGACATTTGCCAAGCTTTTTGAGATGTTATAGTAATAGAATAATGACTTGGATAGCTTTATTGAGGAGTTTGGTGATAAATCAAGTGATCAGAAGATGATTTATCAACATGCACTACTATGAAGCGATATATAATAAATACAGCAAGCAAGGAGTGGGGCAGCAAAGCAAAAGAATAACAAATAATAATTAGCTTAGTGGATGATAACTCTGAATTTAGTTTTGGGGGGTCACCATCTCGGAACATGATGAAAATGGCAGGACTTGTCTAACTTCCCCAAAATTCTGTTTCTTAGCTTTCAGGGATATGGAGTTATCAATGGAAAAAAATTACATTTTAAATTGTAATAACATGTAAATGGTTTTAAAAATGGTTGCTATAGTCTGGGAGCCATGTAGGGCAAATCTCGGATGAATGGGTCCAAAAAGTACCACCAATTTTGAGCTTTGTTTCACAAAATACAGGTATTAAGAAGTAAAATTGATTAGTTCTGCTCAGGATCTGCTCTTGCAAAATGTATTATATCAAGCAACAAAGTTTAGCCTATCCAGCGAAAATTTGCATATATTAATTTTGCCCAATACTAAGATAACTTAAAGGTATATGCTACTTACTGTTTAAAATTCACAAAAATTACTTAAATTGGTTTAACAGTCATTGCTGACTGTTTCTGACTACGCAGGGTTTTTTTTTTTGTTTTGGATTTTTCTTTTTTTGTTGTTAACAATAAACTAAATATACTAACTTCTTAAGTTTCACTAAACATAAGGAAATAACTTGTTTATGTACTTTTAAAACTTAAAGTAAAAGAAAAGGCAATGTCCTTAAAACTGTTTAACTACTCTACAGATCATCTAACATGAACTCTTGATCTTCCTCCAGATCTGTTATTCTGGCACATTTTCCAGGTTCTGCAGTGCACATGCACGAAACAACACATGGGACATTGTTTTTTGCACATCTGCAATTGCGAAGAATTCTTACACCCACAAAATGAATTTTGTTCCAAGTCACAGTGGCTAAGGTGACTTTGTCATTAGTACTGGGGTAATGATACCATTGGTTACTCTTCTACCAAAGTCCAGTGGGTCTGGAAGTGTTGGATCAGTCATGTAAGCACTTTTGCTCACATATATTTGGTGACGAGCACGCAATGCATGCAGATGAAAAGAATGATCGGTAGGAAGCAAGCTTCTAAGGTCTGCTCCTGCAGACATTGTTCTGAAATGATGGGCTCTCAGTCTGTCTAGTGTGTCAAATTTCTCTCTGCCGTAGAGCCTTACAAATAGTTCATTTGCCTCTGATATAGCATTGTCAAACACTTTTTCACCTGCATGATATGATATCTCACCAAAGCTTGCAAAGACAGTGAAATCATTGCAGGAAGCCAAAACTAGTTTTGCAGCTTGTTTTTTCCCTTTCCTGAAAGGATAACTGACTGTGTCACAGCCAGTAAGAATGTAAGCACTAAGCAGTAGGCCTGTTAGACTGGATTCTGAAATCTTAAATTTAGAACTTAGTTGCTTGGATATCAGATGGGTTGGAATATACCTTTCTTTCTTCTGAACCCATAATTCCTGTAGGCCAGGTATTCTTGATGAAAAGTAAATGCTGAAGCAGCATGATTAATCTGAGCAATAATCGTCGTGTCTGCTTCCACATGCTTTTATACAGCTCAAATGTGGAAGAAATGTAACAGTTTCTTTTGTCAAGTGGATTGTTTTACCTGGGTCTTTGTTCATGCCATCAAGGACAAGATGGAGCTCAAAAGGAAGACTGATGTGATCACAAATCCAAGACTCATAGTTCCTAGCCCATGCACAACATAGATTTAGGATTTAACTTAAATATGTATTTAAAATTTAAATCATTATTTTGCAAAACCCAGAATTAGGATTTCACTTAAATATTTATTTTTAAGTTAGAAGTTGTTAAATATTTTCAGATTTATAAATTGTATCTGAAAGTATGCATTATTCACAAGATTTATAAATTGGGGGGAAAAAGTCATGTTTTTGGTTAAATCTGGGAACAAAGACAGGTAAATATATTTGTGCTATTTTTTTACATTTGGCACCCCATATGCCGCTTGCCTGCACAGACTTTACTAAACAATTGAATATATAACTTAATCTCTAGTTTGATTCAGATAAAGAGAAGCCAACAGTATTGTAGTTAAGAACCAACACTGAAGTAAGTCATCACAAGGGGTACCCCAAAGCTGCTGTCCTGCATTGATATATCGTTTATATTTATATAATAAACGCCCCTGAACGAGCCCAGCTAGTCTGTCAATGAATCATTACACATGTTTTAAGTGACATTAGGAATTTGTAAATGCACATTAAACCTGGTAGAACTGCAAACTATGTACAAATGTGTTCTATTGTTAAACTTTTTTTTTTGGGGGGGGGGGGAGCAATCATCCTTATATGTTTGCAATTTTAAGGACTTTTGCAGTCCATATTTTTGAGCAGACCTATTATTTATTTCTCTCTGAGACCTGTAGTTTACAAAAATGGACATTCAAATTCTAGTACTTTTAGGGACTATTAAGTCAATTTAAGCACTTGTGTAATGTTGGCTCCCGGACTACTATATCTGACATGGGTTAAGATGATTCTGAATAGAAATTAAATCAACACTGTCCAACCAATAACCACAAACACAAATTGAATATATACAGTATCTGGCTTCTCTCTTAGACAGCCCTGCTTTAAGGCATCTCAACCAACTGCAGTTCAGTGCCCGATTGCACACCATGAGACTGAATTGTAAAATAGAAGTAACTTCTTAAACAAATTAAATTTTTACTCCTGTTGACTCAGCAATCTCAGATTTCAATTATTTTGAAAGTATGACTATCTTGATTAAAAGAAGCATCAAATGGTACACAGAGAATCAAAGAGCAATAAAAATCGTTGAACTATTCTGGGAATGGAAAACATCCCAAGAATACACACGGAGCAAGTGCTGTAAAAAACAAGACCCAGGGGGAGGGAGTGAAAAGGGTGAGGTGAAATCTTGCGTCAGCATGGCTCCCAATAGAGAGGTGAAATATGTAACCATTGTTTCAAAGCTAGTTTACCTAGTTTTAAATTGCCAAGAATGAAAGTCTGCGACATGAATGTTAATCTGTATGATTTGGTAGCAATTCACTCTGTCTAAACCCTGTTGAATATTCTGTCTAAATTCTGTTTAATAAAGTGTCTGTCAATCAGAAGTCATATGAATCGTGATTATAATTTATTCATAAAGGTTATGTTTAGGAGAATAAGTAAGACATACTTAATAAACAGTCAATTAAACCACACTTCTTATACCTTTGTCCTGTACCCAGACCTTTTTTTTTTTAATGAAAATGTCACAAGTGCCAAAAATTAGAGCCATGTTGAATCTTGTTAAGGTCCCCTTTCATTGCTGCCTGCAGGTGTCCACTTGAGCCTACTGGGCACCTGGCTAGTAGGTGATGCTGTAGTGAGGTGAGGTGACTCGGTCTCTTCTGATTTTTGCCTCCAAAACCTGTAAGAGCGCCAGAGATAATGCAGTGCTACCTGTTGCGTGCTACTGTACCTTCTGAGGCAACACAGAATTTCAAAAACTACTTTCCATATTTCTGTAATGTGTGTATATATTAGGAATGCAAAAGTTATTGTTTTCCCAAACCGAAAGCGAACCAAAACCGATAATAGCATAAAATTCGAACCAAAACCCCAGTCTCGGCATTAAGTCGGCAGCATTTTTGGGAGCTCATTGCATATTTTGCTGCATGTTGACGGTTTATATAAACATTCCTTAATAATTTTAATATGGTAACATAAATCAAAGGTTATGACAAGACTTACCTGATTTGCCCCAAGTAGTGATAACCTTGTCTGGGGGGGTTTAGATGTCTAGAGCTGTTTTCTTTTTAAGTTTGTTGATGAAAGGCGCTGGTACTTGTACTAGCAGGCATGCGCAAAAACACAGTGTAATCTAAACTAAACCTTCAGTTAAAAATCCATCCTTTTGAAGTGAAAAACTGGCGCTGGAAGTTTTTGAGTTTAAAAAAAAAAAAAAAAAAGGTGCTGAAGTTGCATTGCGTTGTGTCTGTTAAATTACTATGTTGACCTAATAAAAAAATAATGATGCT
This sequence comes from Acipenser oxyrinchus oxyrinchus, assembly GCA_030684275.1. Lineage (NCBI taxonomy): Eukaryota > Metazoa > Chordata > Actinopteri > Acipenseriformes > Acipenseridae > Acipenser > Acipenser oxyrinchus. The sequence goes on from CM060247.1 coordinate 34,154,403, forward strand.
AAACTGACTAAAACAGCCAAATGCTTAAGTATTGAAAGAAAAGAAAATGTTAGTTGATGTATTATGGGGTATAATAAACTAGCATACTAATCGAGAACATTTCGTATGTTTTTGGGGGGTCTGGTGAGATCAAAGGGGGTACCAGGAAAATAGTAAATAGTGTAATGTCTGTTAATACAGTGTTTTATACTTTCTACATTGTCTAATTGTAAAACACATTGGTGTGAATGATGCAATAACATGGTATTAAGCCTGTTTATCACAAAAAATATGTATGCAAAAATGTAGTTTGGCTTTTCAGTTTTAAACATTTCCATCAAATAGCTGAGAGTTGATTAAAAAAAATGAATCAATCATAACCATCTTAAATCCCTAGTGTGTGTGTGTATTATATATAGCAAAGGGGGTGAATACTTATGCAATCAATTATTTTCTGTTTTATATTTGTAATTAATTTAGAACAATTTGTAGGTTTTATTTTTCACTTTGACATTATGGACTTTTTTGTGTTGATCACTGGCAAAAACTCCTAATTAAATCCATTTTGATTCCATGTTGTAACACAATAAAATGTGGAAAATTCCAAGGGAGGTGAATACTTTTGAGAGCCACTGTATATAATATATATACACTACCGGTCAAAAGTTTTAGAACACCTCCATTTTTCCAGTTTTTATTGAAATGTACGTAGTTTAATGTCTCAATCTACTCTGAAATTAAAGCATAGAACAAATAAACAATTGGAGATAAAAAAGAAATCATGGAATCGTTTTGTTTAACAAAATTTAATCTAAATTTTTGACTCATCAAAGTAGCCACCTTTTGCAGATATAACAGCCGAACACACTCGTGGCATTCTTTCTACAATGGAAATCAAATATTGTTCGGAAAGTTCTTCCCAACACTGTTGCAGAAGTTCCCACAAATGTGTTGCACTTGTAGGTTGCTTTGCTTTCACCCTTCTGTCCAGTTCATCCCAAACCAGCTCGATGGGGTTTAAGTCTGGAGACTGTGCTGGCCATTCCATGATTTGAAGCCTACCGTCTTCTTCTTTTCTTCTAAGGTAGTTCTGACATAGCCTGGAGGTATGTTTTGGGTCATTATCTTGCTGTAGGATGAACCTCTGACCAACTAGGTGTATACCAGAGGGTATTGCATGGCGCTGCAAAATGCTGTGGTAGCCGTTTTGGTTCAGGGTGCCACTCACTCTGTGCAAGTCGCCGACTCTGGATCCAGCAAAAGAGCCCCAGACCATCACGCTTCCTCCTCCATGTTTGACAGTTGGTGTCACACACCGAGGAACCATCCTTTCACCTACTCCATGGCGTACAAAAACCCTGCGTGATGAACCGAAGATTTCAAACTTTGATTCATCGGTCCATAAGACCACCTTCCAGTCTTCAGTAGTCCACTGGCGGTGCTTCATGGCCCAGGCAAGCCTCTTTTTCTTATTTTGCCATCTTAGCAATGGCTTTCTTACTGCCACTCGACCTGTCAAACCTGCAGCTCGAAGTCTTCTCTTCACAGTTGAAACTGAGACTTGCTTACTTCGACCAGTGTTAAGCTGTGCTTGAAGCAGTTGTCCTGTGAGCCGCCTATCACGCAAGCTGTTGACTCTAAGAAACTTGTCTTCTGATTCTGTTGTGGCTTTGGGTCTGCCAGACCTCTTCCTGTCAGAGTTTCCTCCAGTTTCCAAGTGCCTTTTGATGGTGTAGGTGTACTCACTGACACCTTGGCTTTCTTTGCAATTTCTCTAAAGGAAAGACCTACACTTTTAAGGGTTATAATGGTCTGTCTGTCTCCTTTGTTAATTGCCTTTTTCTAGCCATTATGATAGCAATATACTACTTCCTGCAGTACAGTACTGTCCAAATAATGCTTAAGAGGGTGTAGTAACACAGTCTGTTCCAACACTGCTTTTATACAGACAGAGGGTTTGTAAGTAATCAACAAAAGTTGGGACACCTGTAGGAATTGTTAGCATCAATTTTCAAGGCTTAATTTACTTCCATTGCTGCAGAACAGCTGTAAGTTGTTAACCCATTACTTGTTCCCTGAAAAAGGCCTTTTTGTAGAACTCTGAAATGTACAGTATTTGTCAGTTTTTGGTAACCTAAACTTTTTTTTTAACCTCTGGCAGTTTACCGCTTACCTTTGTACCATTTCAGGTTATTCACTGGACTTGAACTGCTTAAATTTCAATAAAAACTGGAAAAATGGGGTGTTCTAAAACTTTTGACCGGTAGTGTGTGTGTGTATGTATATGTATGTGTGTATATATATATATATATATATATATATATATATATATATATATATATATATATATATATATATATATATATATATATATATATATATATATATATATATACTGTATATAAAGGTGTTGTGTAAAAATCATAATTGTTGTCTTATTTTGTATAAGGATTGCTGATAATGTGCTGGATGTACATATGTATTTGGAACTGGAATGTTTATCTTCGTTGATTGAAATGATTGCCAAACGTGTACCTGCAAAGTTAACCGTGTCCATTGTAATCGGAGCTGTTGAGCGCTGTGGTAAAATCGTGGCACATTTATCCCAAATAACATAATAAACTGTTGATTTAGTGTGGCAAAGTGGTTTGTAGTGCACAGGTGTAGAGGCAATGCAGTGCTTAATAACAGTCCAACAACAGTTCCAATGGTGAAAATGAAGCTTCATTTGTTGTTTTTAAATAATAAGACTGACTATACACAGCAATGTGTAAAGCCAGTCAAAACCACAGGGTTCAGTCCCGAAATAAAAACACACTATACACAGACACGGTCACAAATCCCAACAGTGATTTCTCCTTGTGTAAGTGGTGAATTATACAGCAACAGTGAAACAGTAGTGCAGTGCAGTCCGGGGTTGATGCTGGCTGAATAGCGACAGCTCCCAGATTCATTCTCCTATGAATGATAAGGGTGACAATTAATAGACAGACAGATAAAACACGACAAAAACTCCTGGTTACTTTCAGCTTTTACTGTCCTTTTACAGGTCTTTCACTACAACATTTTATACCAAAGGAACAGATCGCTTGGCCACATTCCCTGATATACCTTCAGTCACGCCCCCTTTGGTAGTGAGTGCAATCACGTCTCCTCCAATCCAGGACTGACACATTGCCTACCGCAGTGAGTCGTTGACTTCTAGTATTGTGGCCTCAAGGACTTCATCAATGTATCTCTGAGCAGTAAGGTTGCCCTCAATCTGCACCAAAGGTGTTCTTGTGCTGAAGGAGATTCCTACCAACATCACATTTCCACCGCCCCATCAGTTGGCTTGAACAACGCAACAGTCAGCATAACGTTCACCACGACGTCTCCACACACGTTGTCTTCCATCAGGTCTATCAATGAGCTACAGTCATTCTGCTGATGCGTGGGTTATTTCTTCCTACAATTTCTTGTGCTGTAGCCACTGCAGTCTGAAAACGATTACAGAGATGGATCAGTCGGATGTAATGGTCCTGGGCCGGTGTGGTGACCCTCTGCCTTCCAGGACGTGACCTGTCCATCATAAAGCCAGTTTCTTGGTTTCTCTGCTGATTGTTGTTATTTATTTCTTAGCAGACACCCTTATCCAGGGCGACTTACAATTATTACAAGATATCACATTATTTTTACATACAATTACCCATTTATACAGTTGGATTTTTCTGGAGCAATCTAGGTAAATTACCTTGCTCAAAGGTACAGCAATGTCCCCCACCTGGGATTGAACCCACGACCCTCCAGTCAAGAGTCCAGAGCCCTAACCACTACTCCACACTTGTTGATGCAGAACATCTCATTCTCCAGGCAACTTCTCTCACCGACACGCCGCCTTCAATCATGCCGATAGCAACCAGGCGATATTCATTACTCAAGTGGGGCATGGTCGTATCTTTCGCTGTTCTTGCGTTAATTAAAGTAATGTCTTTTCGAATGCTATTTTATACAGATTCTTTAATCGACTCATTTTGGGAAATTAACTCAACTCAAAAACCACTGAGCACCTGGAGTTTTTATGAAATCACATGACTTGAGCTAAGTATTTTGTTATCCCAAGGAACAATACTATTCAAACAATCAATAAACCTATCTGCTCACTATTTAAAATGTAAATAACATTATGTATGTGCATAATATCTATCTATTTATCTGTCTTTATCTATCTATATCTATCTATCTCTCTATCTATTGCCTGAAATAATAAATATGATTTTTTTTTTTTAAATGATGCTTGAAGGCAAGCAGTTTTGTTAGGAATATATGTCAAAAACCACCAAGCCTGTTTATAATATGAAGCTGTTTAGAATGTCCAGCATTTCCATCTGTGGACTATTATAAGTATGCACTGCAACAAAGTATCAAAGACAGCACAGGCTGATACATTTAAACTGGGGCATTCTATCAATATTAGGACTGCCTATGGGTTGTTAGAAGTATCAACTACAAAGTATCAATCTAGGCATTACATAGGTCAGTCAGGTTGATACAAGTAATGTGTGACATTCTATCATGCTTGCAGTTAACTCTTTCAGGCCAGTGTAAATGTTTCCAAGTGGGAAGGACTCTACAGTTAATGGTTGAGGGGCACATTTTTACACATTACTTGTACTTTGCACAAGAATGCCAGTAACCTCTCACTAGATGTAATCATTAATATTTTACAATGTATTATTTTTTCCATTGCTTTTGCATAGTCCAACTGTTTAAACATTATGTATAGCCTACAGTTTAAACTACCAGGAATAGATTTAGGACTATTTGACCAATGCAATACAATAATAATCATGTTAAGTTGTTGAAGGGCACTGGTCTCTTAAAACCCATAAGTGAAAGAGCTGATACAGGACTTTTATCTATCTATCTATCTATTATTTATTTTCATTTTCTTTTGCGTGTGACAGGTGAATAAAATAAGTTGAATTCCGCCTTCTATTCATGTTGAGGTCTGATAAACCCTCACACTTGACTATATATTGATGGACATTACGTAAGCAAATTAGTTTTTTTTTTTTTTGGAAAACCGTGTTCCTTCTCAAAAATATTTTTTTAATAACTTTTAATAAAGGAAAACACCTGCATTTTGACTTATCTATTTCAGTGCAATGTCGTGTCTTTTTAGTATAATAAAGAAATAAGCTTTTTAAAAACATTTTAAATTGATTTGTGTTTTATTAAAAACAATTCTGGGGAGAGTCAAAAAATACATTAACTTTGACTTATGTACTAAGGGTTTCTCTTAAATGAATTCACAATCCAGTTCTGGTGTAAATTTTTAAGGTAAACTGAGCATGACCTAGAAACTGGGCTGTCATCTGCAAGAGCAGAACATCCCAAAAACTAAATCTGACCATAATTTGGGGCATTATCTCAAATGCAAAGCGGCCCAGAATTTGGGCTGTAGCTTGAGAACAAGCAGTCTGTTTGTGAAACTGTGATTACATTAGAGATAAACTAATGAATCCTGTAACAAAACTGTAGGAGGATTCTCCAGCGCTACTTTTTTTTTTATACAAGGATAGGACCATTGACAAACTTGTGAAAGCCTTTTCAAAAAGGATTGCCCATTGAAGCAGGGTGCGGTCAGGCTGCTTTGTTTCTTTCACATTGCAATTCCATACCAGATGAGTCTGTCTGTCCTCCTCAAAAGACTCTGCAGTGCAGTGTTGTGGTAATGCTCATTTAGGTTCCATCTCTTTCGTCTAAATGACATTCACTTTCTTCTTGTATGTCCTCTATCAGCTCTCCAGCTGAAGCACTCTTGGAACTTGCATCTTTCTTCTCAACAGTTGGCGTCCCCCTCTCACTGGGGAAAACCATCGGTCCAGTTCACACTTTTGAGTTCCTAGGAATAACTTTGGATACTATTCATTTTGAAACCTGATTACCTCCCACAAAGGCAGGGACCGATGGGCAGCCATTTTAGATGGCATAATTGGAAAGTTGGTGATTGAAGGCAGCTGTTGAATCAATTACGCAATTAAACAATTGGGAGCCTTTTAAAAAGGGCAGGGTCAACCTGTTGGTTGAGGAGAGCTGTGAGCTGTGAGCTGTGAGCTGTGAGCTGTGAGCTGTGAGCTGTGAGCTGTGAGCTGTGAGCTGTGAGCTGTGAGCTGTGAGCTGTGAGCTGTGAGCTGTGAGCTGTGAGCTGTGAGCTGTGAGCTGTGAGCCAAGTCTTTTGTGCAAGGTAGGACTTAGTCCTGGTGTTTTGGAGCCAGTAAGCAGCTTAGCTGCCCGGACTGTTCATTAGGGATACTTACCTGTATAGTTAGTAGTTCATTAAGGAGTTAGGCCTTTGTTTGTTTATATTGAATGTTTTTTGAAGCACTGTAAATAATAAACACACAGGTACCGTCCTGATTAAACTGCATTCCTGGAAGTTCGACTTTCTTTTATGCTAGAGGACAGTGTAAGAGGTCAGGGAAAAGTGATAAACATACCAAACATTTCCAGAGTTGTCACTAATATATAGTAACATTTTCAGGTTCCGGCCTTATGGACATCAGTCCAGCTCCTTCCTTCTGTCAGTCACTCCCTTGTCCCGACAGGTTTTCCATTCTCTCCCTCTTTTCTTCTCACTTCCCTCCAGCAAGGTTCCCGGCGGGAGGGGGGGTTAATGGCACAGCTGTAGTCGGGGCCCGTCTCACGGCTGATGGTAGTAAAGGTGGGTGGTTCTCTCGTTCTCTTATTATCCCCTCACTCCTATCAGTTTGGCTGTCATCTCTCTCTCCCCCTCGTGTCATTCTTGCAGCTCTTATATGCTGGCCCGCCCCCTCTCGCTTCTCAGATCCAGTTGGAGACCTCTTGCCAGCCTTTGCCCTTCGCCCAATTAGCGTCCTCTCCACCTGTTCATCACTGAGGTCCTCCAAGATTCTGCCACCTGTCGAGGTTGTTACTAATTTATATACAGTACTGTGCAAAAGTTTTAGGCAGGTGTGAAAAAATGCTGTAAAGTAAGAATGCTTTCAAAAATAGACATGTTAATAGATTATATTTATCAATTAACTAAATGCAAAGTGAGTGAACAGAAGAAAAATCTAAATCAAATCCATATTTGGTGTGACCACCCTTTGCCTTCAAAACAGCATCAAGCATCAATTCTTCTAGGTACACTTGCACACAGTTTTTGAAGGAACTCGGCAGGTAGGTTGGCCCAAACATCTTGGAGAACTAACCACAGTTCTTCTGTGGATTTAGGCAGCCTCAGTTGCTTCTCTCTCTTCATGTAATCTCAGACAGACTCGATGATGTTGAGAGCAGGGCTCTGTGGGGCCATACCATCACTTCCAGGACTCCTTGTTCTTCTTTACGCTGAAGATAGTTCTTAATGACTTTTGCTGTATGTTTGGGGTCGTTGTCATGCTGCAGAATAAATTTGGGGCCAATCAGATGCCTCCCTGATGGTATTGCATGATGGATAAGTATCTGCCTGTACTTCTCAGCATTGAGGAGACCATTAATTCTGACCAAATCCCCAACTCCATTTGCAGAAATGCAGCCCCAAACTTGCAAGGAACCTCCACCATGCTTCACTGTTGTCTGCAGACACTCATTCGTGTACGCTCTCCAGCCCTTCGGCGAACAAACTGCCTTCTGCTACAGCCAAATATTTCAAATTTTGACTCATCAGTCCAGAGCACCTGCTGCCATTTTTCTGCACCCCAGTTCCTGTGTTTTTGTGCATAGTTGAGTCGCTTGGCCTTGTTTCCACGTCGGAGGTATGGCTTTTGGCCGCAAGTCTTCCATGAAGGCCACTTCTGACCAGACTTCTCCGGACAGTAGATGGGTGTACCAGGGTCCCACTGTTTTCTGCCAGTTCTGAGCTGATGGCACTGCTGGACATCTTCCGATTGCGAAGGGAAGTAAGCATGATGTGTCTTTCATCTGCTGCAGTAAGTTTCCTTGGCCGACCACTGCGTCTCACGGTCCTCAACGTTGCCCGTTTCTTTGTGCTTCTTCAAAAGAGCTTGGACAGCACATCTGGAAACCCCTGTCTGCCTTGAAATTTCTGCCTGGGAGAGACCTTGCTGATGCAGTATAACTACCTTGTGTCTTGTTGCTGTGCTCAGTCTTGCCATGGTGTATGACTTTGACAGTAAACTGTCTTCAGCAACCTCACCTTGTTAGCTGAGTTTGGCTGTTCCTCACCCAGTTTTATTCCTCCTACACAGCTGTTTCTGTTTCAGTTAATGATTGTGTTTCAACCTACATATTGAATTGATGATCATTAGCACCTGTTTGGTATAATTGTTTAATCATACACCTGACTATATGCCTACAAAATCCCTGACTTTGTGCAAGTGTACCTAGAAGAATTGATGCTGTTTTGAAGGCAAAGGGTTGTCACACCAAATATGGATTTGATTTAGATTTTTCTTCTGTTCACTCACTTTGCATTTAGTTAATTGATAAATATAATCTATTAACATGTCTATTTTTGAAAGCATTCTTACTTTACAGCATTTTTTCACACCTGCCTAAAACTTTTGCACAGTACTGTATATATATATATATATATATATTATACAGTTGTAGTCAAAAGTTTACATGCCCCTATGGAAATAACAAAGAATTTTAGAAAAATCTTTTGAAGCAAAACTTTTGCTTTTGTGGATGAGGAATAAAAGCTAAAAACTACAAAAATGCTAATTCAAAAGTATTCATACCCTTTGATGCTATGATAGTATTGTCTACAAGGTGCTAGAAATGTCAATAAGATAATGCAGAACCTAATTCTAGAAAATGCTGGATTGTATCTGAACATTCTTAGAGTATAAAAGGGTTAGACATAGGATGATTGCTGTCATTACCAATAAGTCAATATGGGGGAAAAAGTAAAGAGCTATCTGAAGACCTTAGGCAGAAAATTATTTATTGTCATAAACTGGAGAAGGATACAAGAATATTTCCAAGCATTTGAATATCCCAATTTCAACCATTGTTTCTATTATCAAGTAAAAGACTCATGGTACTGTCACAATGCTCCCTCGGTCTGGAAGAAAGAAGTTTCTTTCACCAAGAGCAAGTAGAATTGTGAGGAAGGTTAATAACAATCCCAGATTGACTGCCAAAGATATTCAAAGTGAATTGGCTGCAAGTGGGACTGGGGTTTCCATTTCAACCATAGGTTGAGTATTGCATGGTGAAGGTCTCAATGGTCGCAAGCCAAGGAAAAAAAAACACTCCTCCTTAGGAAAACGTCACAGGACAGTCATTTAAAGTTTGCAAAACGGCATTTGAATGATGGATTGAATGCTGATAGTCGTTACATTTGGAGAAAGTCTAGTGAGGCGTACAAAGAAAAGAACACCATACCTACTGTCAAGCATGGAGGTGGTAATATCCTTATATGGGGCTGTTTTTCCTCCTAATGGCACAGGAAATGTAGTTCCTCCATGGTAAAATTGATAGCATGCCAAAAGATATTGGTTTAAAAGGCAATTATTTCGTTTTTCATTCTCCTGCTAATCTATTCATTTCCACCTGTGCTAGTCTCCCCCTTCGAGCTAGTCGTTTTGACTCAACCTTATCAACGGTGGCTCTTACAGCTGGGGTGGGGGGTGGGGATCACAAGGCTCTCCATGCAGCCTCGGAGCGTCAGACGAGTCTGATCTCTCTCGACTAGATGACTCAGTAAGCCAGGGAGACCTTGGTTTGTCCTCCTATCCTTCCTTAGTTGCCCCTTGGGGGAAGTCCTTGCTTCCCGGCCTTGGAGGTCGATCGATTCGGCCTCACCTCAGCGACGGCAGTTCTCTGAGTAGTCAAGGGGAAACCCCTATTCTGTTACCAAGTCACAAGCACTTTATCTTTTATTTTGGTAGTCCCTTACGCAGGCCTGGCTCCTGCCTTGTGAAATTCATTATTTTGTTAGCGTCAACCATACTGGAAGGACGGGACAATACCGTTGGTGCGTTTGATTATCTACTAAGTGGTCTGCCAGGTTTGAGTCATAGAATCGAGAAGAAGCAGTAGTAATACAGTAATATAGCAAGGGTGTGCTGGAATGCCCTTCATAATAACAAACTTTCGGCTGTAACGAACCTGGCCCTTGGATCCCAACTAAACAATAATAAAAAAAATCGGAAATTATAAACACACTGTCAACATCCCAGTCTGTAGCACAGGGGACACCTCCACAGCAAAGTTAACTTTTCACTGTCAAACAGTGTGCACTGTGTGACTATATGTCTTCGAAACAAAAATCATTTTATGTTGCAACAAAGCTGGAAATTATTGATTTATTGAAAAAAAGGAGCAACACAGGCATATCTATCGTGAATATTGGTTGTCAGAAAACATGGGAAAGGGCACACTTTGGCTCATTCAGCTACCATGCAACAGATGTGGCAAAGCAAAATTGATTTAAAAATAAATAAATAAATAAAAAACTGACTCAAGCATCTGATGAACTTTGATACATATTTCAAACTTTTGGATCGATTTGGAATAAAAGCTCTTTCACTTTGGGATTCCTTGCATGTTGGATTGAAACCAAACTAAATATTTAAGATTTGGTTCACTTTGAATCATTTCATGTCGGGTTGATTTTGAGTAAAAGTTTCAATTTTGATTCAGGCTTTTTTTTCTTTTTTGTACTGTTTTTTAATTATTTAAAGAATAGAATAAAACAAAGAGAATACTGGATACATGTGACGAACACGTACATGTAATTCTACATTTTAATCACAACCTCATAATAATGCTGTCTGGGCCTGTGTCTGTATGTGTTCATTATATAATAAGGACCTTCTCTGTTTTGATTTGTCTTGTTTTATACAGTATAGATTTGGTATTACAAGTAATATAGGCTCATATAATTTTTCCTTAAATGCCACAGCAAATTTTTGCTTTTAACTTGGCAGATATCTTTTATCTTAAACTGTCTGTTTACTACAGTGTTCTATTGTTTATCTTAATTAGTATTATTATTATTTATTTCTTAGCAGACGCCCTTATCCAGGGCGACTTACAATCGTAAGCAAATACATTTCAAGTGTTACAGTACAAGTAATAATACAATAAGAGCAAGATAAATACAATGACTAGTTCAAGCAAGTACAAGTGTGACAAAATACAATTCAATAATACAGCAGATAAAAGTGACAGTGATAGTTACATCAAGATATGATTAAATACCAAATACTACAGATTAAACACTTGGCAGATTACAGTACTCTGAAGTACAGGATTAAATGCAGTAAAATAGGGGGCAGATAAGAGTAAGTAAAGCACATTTAAGGAAGGGTGAAAGTGTCCCAGGGGAGAAATTTAATCTAAGTAGGTTTCTGTGTGAGCCTCAACACTGCCTTACACACAATGGTTTTGCATATGATTCCAATTTACATGGGACTGTCCTATTTGGCTCCTGTCTCTCTTACGTTGGGTGACTAAACTTAAAATGTTTAGACTAAACTTGTGTTCTTGCTACTGTCCCCCATCGGTGTTGTACACTAAACCACCGAGGAGTCTTCACAGACCTCTGAGTTGTATAACCAATCATAATGGAATGTTACAGGCTGGGCAAGTGAGTTTAAGGAGTGTTGCAATAGCGCTGGGAGGAGGGAAGTGAAGCAGACCTGTATTGTGAAGTTAGCTGAAGAAAGGGATAATAAAGTCTTTGAAATACTTTTTTCTACAGTGGAATACACATAATAAACCTTTAAAACATAAAAATATGCTAAATAAAATAAGTGCCATGTTAAGTCTTAACCATGTGTAAATAAACGAGTCATTGTTTTATGACTCAAAACACGAAACGCAGCACTATCATAGTCAATATTTATCTTGCTGCAGAACTGGACGGACTTGTTTTTCCAAATAAGTTGCAATGAACACAGCACTGTATTTGTGCCTAGTTTAGTCTAGTTTTGACTTGCAATGTTACTTAAAGCATGACTGTTGCATGGAAAAGAGCTGTGTTGTGTCACTGTGCAAACATCCCGAACATAGAAGCTCTATTTTTTAAGCAGCCTTTCACAACAGAATACTGAAAATCAGACTCTATAACCTACTGTATTTTTCTCTGATGTGGTTCTCTGGAATTTGTTGGGAATTCTGCGGTGACTTCAGCACACATTTGAGATGTGTTTTAAAGAGACAAAAGAAAGGAGTACAAAAAGTGGTCTGTAGAAAAGGCACAACTACAGTAAATTCAAAATCCGAGCTACAGGTATGATGAAAAAGTCGATGACCATGACATACATAAACAGTGTGTAAACATGTAAGTGCGACATACAGGTGGACGAAAGTACAGACAGACACCCCCATACTATCTATCCCCTCGATCTGGTATTCTCAAACATAAGATAAATATTGTTAACACAAAATTTCAAGACAATAGATAAGTAGTTCTCCATATATGTGAGAATTGTGAAGTGTGACATACAGACGCATGGACAGACAAATGACTGCCCCCATTGAATCCCCTTTCCAGGGGATTTCATCCCCAGCAGAGGATACTAAAATTATATTTTAGTGAATTATGCAAATGCTCATGCTAATCTCTTCAGTTAATTCCTTTTTAATCTAATATTTTAAACTTTTAAAATAAATTGATTTATTATTTTTAACATTAATTCTCACTGTCCGTGTTTGTACTACTAATGGGGGAAATCGATAGCAAGTCAATATGTGTTTTTTTTTAGTAAAACCAAATTTTCTCCCAAAACTTAAACCCCAGTTTGAAGCAGGCAGTCTCATGCAGCTGATTTATTTATAAGTGTTTGTGCCATGTTTTGAGATAAAGGCCCACAAAGCATGAATTAGTTATTAGTCACTTTCACACAGATAAGGACTTTCAGTGACTGTCTTCCGACAGCAGTTAAACAAAATGGCAAGTTACCATCACTTAATATACAGTGTTTTATTTATAGTGAATTTTGGTGGTCATATCAAACTACAATCTCAGTAATAATGTATCTGTTGATCAACTGTGATGAGGTCACAAATACAATTTACAGCTGACATTGACGGCACAGGTCATTCGAGAGATAACACACCCTACAGAAAGTGTTGTAGTCCACCTTTAGTGGAATGTGACTGCAGGTCATGGACAGTTTATATATATTAGTGCTAAAAGAAGGACATTTGTTTAAATCAATAAATACATTCATATTTATTTATGTATTTATTTTTCAGCCATGAAGTTGCTTCCTGCCATTTTTGCCTTACTGTGGTGTGTTGCTGCTAGCCTGACGTGGGCTGCCAAAATCGTTGTTGTGCCTCCTATCATGTTTGAGAGCCACCTATACATCTTCAAGACCCTGGCTTCTACCTTACACCAAGAAGGACACGATACTGTCTTCCTTGTTTCCGAGGGCCGTGAGGTGCCTCCATCTCATCACTACCGCTTTCAGCGATACCCAGGCATTTTTAACAGCACCACAGCGGATGATTTTTTACAGTCCAAGATGAAGAACATCTTCTCAGGACGTTTGACTGCGCTAGAACTCTTTGACATCTTGGCACACTACTCCCAGAACTGCGACCTTATGGTTGGAAACCAGAACCTCATGTCTCGCCTCAGGGAAGAAGATTTTGACCTGGTCCTGGTCGACCCCAACGAGATGTGTGGCTTTGTCATTGCTCATCTCCTAGGGGTGAGGTATGCAGTCTTTAGCACAGGTCTGTGGTACCCAGCAGAAGTAGGGGCTCCAGCCCCCTTAGCATATGTTCCTGAATTTAACTCCCTTCTCACAGACAACATGAACCTTTTCCAAAGGATTACAAACACAGCAGTCTACTTGGTCTCGCGCTTTGGGGTGCAGTTTTTAGTACTGCCTCGGTATGACCAAATCATGAAGAAGTACAACATACAGCCAGAGGCGTCCATGAATGACTTGGTTCAAGGAAGCAGCCTCTGGATGCTGTGTACAGACATCGCCCTGGAGTTTCCACGACCTACTTTACCTCATGTGGTGTATGTGGGAGGCATCCTCACTAAACCTGCCAGCCCGCTACCAGAAGTAAGGCTTTATGATTTCACTTAAAATGTAGTAATTCATGTACTTTAATACATTACTGTGAGGTGCTGTTCTGGAATATATTTTTATATACAGCATTATTGTTTGATCCATGACTTTAAACACACAGATATGTAGTTGTACATGTCAAAATGTTTATAGAAGTAAGTTTATTTGTATTACTACAATAGTGTCGGTTTAATATAACTGTATTGGTTTGGTTGCACATGCTTTGGTTTATATAATAATGTATTTCAGTTTTTTTTTTTTTTTCTACATTGAAACTAATATGAAAATGTATATGTGAAATCACACACATTTCATATGTTTGTGTATTATTGACTTTGTAATGGGGATTGGTATTAAACAGCCCTATTAAAGTGTCCATTTTATACATAAAAATGAACTTAAGCCTCCTAGTGTGTTATGGACACCCAACACAGAACACATAGAGATCATTCTCCGTATATTCTCATGTTTTTTACCAGAGTTGTTTTGAAATTGCACTTCATGATTCCATTTGTGACATTGCACTATTCTAACACCATGGCTACAGTTATGCCAAACTAAAGTCACGCCTATAGAATCATGGATACAGTTATGCCAAACAATATTGTGCTTAGTAACCGAGTCATTCAGAGTGATAATTCTTAGCGAGCACACTATTATGAAGAGGGGGACTAAGCATACCATTGTGGGTTCATTCACTGACGTGGATAGGTGTCACACTATTCTAATACCTTGGATACAGGTAGGCCAAGCGTTAGTGTTGCACCGTTTTAACACAATGCATACAGTTACACCAATCAGCAGTGCAGCACCATTCTGACACAATGGATACTGTTATGCCATGCCATCTGGGATAAACTAACTCATCCCAAAGCCACCCAAACTAAACAGGGGGCTTTAGAATTTTAACATGCTAAAAATGGAGCTTTCTTGAAAGGGCAAGCTATTTGTTTTATTTTATAAGACTATGTTTGAGTAAATGACTAGTTTCTGTTCCTTGAAAGTTATTTTTGTATATTTAGTTTACACTACCATTACAGAAATGTCCCTTTTAGATTTGCATTGTCACAAAGCCTTCCATTATCAGTTCAGATGACTACAAATACCATCATGGTAAACACAAGTGGTTTGTGAGGAGGCCTGAATCGCAATTCTGGATTCCAAAGTCCAAAAGGGGTATTGTAAAACCTTTTGACATTTGAGCAGTTTTCTTTTAAATGTAAGTATTGTTTACTTTGTTCATCAGAAACAAGGACTAGTGTCCACTGCTGCTTGTCCGTGCCAGCCAAAGTCTTTTACTATTACAGCTGTATGTTCATTAACATTTGCTGAAATGGGGCATTTTTTACAACAAGGGAATCAAGTTACACAGGCCTTGAATAACGATGACATTATTTGCAGTCAGTGCAGATTGGCAAATAAGAACCATAGGGTATACCTTTAAACAAAAAAAGCATTATTAGCAGTGAAACAGAATGATCGTTTTAAAGGCAACACTTTTTTTAACAATTAAACTGAAACCAAAAAGCGAGCAAAGTTAAATTGCTTTAATCCCCATTTTGAAATCCTAGTGACTCGTTGCAAAAATTTTCAACTGTAAGCAAGTTCTCTTAATTGTGTTTTGTGAATCTCTGATTATCAGTGAATCAGTCAAGTTACAGGAAGGAAAAAAAAAACACAACAAAAGCGATCTTGTTTTACAATCAACACTTCTACAAGAGTTTAATTTAAGAAACAATGTCAGATCAAACAAACTTAAAGGGACATTGCATCGTCAAAAATAAAAAACGAAAACGAAGAGTCCTACTTATAGTAGAGCACAGGACTGCACAGTATATATTATACACAGTATAGGACAGCAGTGTGGAGTAGTGGTTAGGGTTCTGGGCTCTGGACTCTTAACTGGAGGGTCATGGGTTCAATTCCAGGTGGGGGACACTGCTGCTCTACCCTCGAGCAAGGTACTTTACCCAGATTGCTCCAGTAAAAACCCAACTGTATAAATGGGTAATTGTATGTAAAAATAATGTGATATCTTGGAACAATTGTAAGTCGCCCTGGATAAGGGTGTTTGCTAAGAAATCAATGATAATAAATAATAATAATATAAGTGAAGTTTGATGTGTGTTTGCATAGAAAACTGCACATTATTTTGTCACTCAGGACATTTTTACATTGTAAGTGTTTTAAACCACTTCCGGTTTGACGAATATATACCCAAATTCATAAATGAATACAAATATATATATAATATATCCCCTGCCTAAGGAAGCAAACACAAAATTGATGTAAACGCCAATTTGTATGTAAAATTCCGTTACCATGACTTTAATCTACAGCACGTGAAATAGAATCTAATGGGGGTGGGGGGAGGGGGGAATGCTTGTAAAGTTTAATAGAATTTCAGGTTAGCCTACTATATAGATTACACCATGTGAAATAGTATCTCCAAACAAAAAATGTGTTGGCTTGATTGGCATACATTCATCCATGTTGTTGGAATGGTGTTTTCATCATAAATTGAATCTCAAATAGTGTCTGCTGATATGACTGTACTATCTGTACTATACAACTGCCGCCAATATATCATCATTGCCAGGGATCCCAGCCCTAGTGGGGGATAATAAGAAGCAAAGATGTTACTCTCCAGAAAGGCAGGCTACTTTTGGACACAATGGGCCAAGATCTACCACCATATGTTTCTGGTGTTCAGAATCTGGGGTTGAAAGAAGGTGCCTGTTCATCTGACTTCACGTACCTATTTCACAGTTTTACTTGGATCTGGAGAACTGTTTGTTCAATTTTGATAACCCTTGGCAACCATTCTTTAAGTTATTGAGAGTATCAAATTCTGTGGCTATATGGAGCAACCTATCCTTCCATATGTGACACAGTTTTACATTTGGATATGATACAGACTTCAGGAGAGTCACCATACAGGCAATTTTGTTTTATTGCGTCACTATTCCTCACTATCAAAAGGCTAGGTAAGCCACGGCAGGAGTGGGAAAAACCCCATGCAACTTGACGTCAGACTTGTATATCCATATTCCTCCTGTGACCTATAATACAGTACAAATACTGATGATGAAACTATAGCAATGGTATAATACTTTTGAATTTTGGATTTATGTAGATTTCTTGATAAAGAACAAACACATTGCGATATTGGCTTCAAACTTGGAACCCAAGTGCAGTTTTTGATGTAATCTCTTGGGTTCCATTGTTGCACAGTACACATGTTGTATTCACTGCCATGTTGTTTTTACCTCTGGCTGTATTGATGATACATAAAACACGCTTTGCCATAGTGTCATTTATAGATGGTACACAGCTATATTCTATGATTCTCTCAATAGTTACATTACATGTGGTGTCCTATAGAAATCAATGATACAGGTTAGATTTTACTACTTGTTTACTACTTGTTTACAAACTGTTAGGTCAGCTATGTCATTCCCCTTAGATTATTTCCCTGGGGATTATATGTTTTTGTTTACAAAAACTCGATTTTCTATTTTATTATATGTGTGTTTCTCTGTAATTTTAGGAGTTCCTAACATGGGCTGATACAGCAGAAGAACATGGCTTTGTACTGGTGTCGTTTGGAGCTGGAGTCAAGTACTTATCAGATGATATTGCGCATACGTTGGCCGGAGCGCTGGGTCGGCTTCCTCAGAAGGTGATTTGGAGGTCGGTGCACCCATTTGTTGTTTGCTGCACATAACCCAGACACCCACAGAGTATGCACGTCACAATTTGTGTTCATCGTTTTGTGATTAAACATTCGAAGGACATTCCTGGGCCCAGAACAGAGAGTGATTCCCAACTATAGTTACATAGTGCAAGAGACATGAGTCCTGGTGTAGAGGATTATAAAGCTAAAGCCGGAAAAAAACTTTAATTTGAGCACCCAATTAAATCTCGTCTCAAATCCCATTTTTAAAAATACATTAGATTTTATTTATAATTTTGATATATACTGTATATATATATATTATATTATGACATATATATATATATATATATATGAGTAATCACTAAGTGTGCAACCTAGTTTGTCTCTACAACTCTGGACCACAAAGAAACAAGGTTTGATTGATCATTTCCAAAAGTTTTTGTGTGTGTGTGTGTGTGTGTAATGAAACGAGTTTGACATCCCTGCTCTACAGAGTTTAAAAAATAGTTAACAGCAATGCCACATCAACCATGTATACTTTGCTCGATGATTCTTGTAGAGACGAAATTGGTCTATGGTTATTATCCAATTGATTAATTGATTAATTATTGGATTTATTGGTGTCTATTATATATGATAATTGACAATCATTACAACACCTGATGAAGACACACAGTTTTGAAACACATGTTTGTTTTTTGTTTTAATAACGTTTTTTTAAACAAAATGTAAGAGGAATCTGATGTAATATATTAGCGGTCAAGTCTTTAAAGAAGAGATTTCTGAATGTGCGACCAACTTCATCTCGACAAGCATCATAAAGCAAAGTATACATGGTTGATTTGTTAACTGGTTGCTGTTAACTATTTTTTAACTCTGTAGAGCAGGGGTGTCAAACTCGTTTAGTTTGGCAGGCCTGATCCAATACCCTGTCACTTGGCATGGGCTGGGTGACAGTTATAAAAATGCAAAGACAAACCCGAAACCTCAAAGTTATTGTATTTAACAAAAATGATCATACATGGCATATTTACATTCCCCTAAATAGCACATATTGATTATTTTACACCCCATCACCTATTAGAACACGTATGCAAACATGCCTCCAGCGAGTTCCTTCGCATGAGCAACATGCATTGTCATGTTGCTGTGATTGCTGTCAATCACCAACCACGTGGGTGAGACAGCAGTGCGTCAGCGGGTTCGAGTAGACGACACCAGTGATACCAGAACAAGATACTGTAGTGACAAGTGTCATCGTGTCTTTATCCATGAAGAGAAAGTTGGAACAAGAGAGCTGTGCGTTTCAAGAGAAATGGGGAATTTCATAGTTCATGTGCTGGTTCAAGCAAAGGTTCCAGGTATCAGGAGTAGCAGTCACTAGTGTTCTTTGTCTTTTATGTTTTTGGTGAGTGCTAAATAAAAAATGTATCTATATATGTTTTATATTATGCAAATTTTTCGTGCTGGGACGAACCTAGAATTTTCATGTTTGGATATTTGCTCAAGTTTAGATATTTGTTCGGATGTTCGTTTTTAAAAAGATTATCAAAGCCATTATATGTAACACTGTATTAAAGTTGAAAAATATCCCCGAAGTAAGAAGAGCCTTACTTTACCCTCATGAATTAACTACAAAACAAAGAAAGCAATACAGTAGTTGAATATAGGAGTTTATGTTGACGATTTGTTTATTTTCCTTTTAACACTTCTGCCTCTTTTATGCTAAAGTTATTTAAAACTGGATAGGAACAGGTCGACATGTGGGGCATGTTGTCCGTATCCTCCTTTGTAAAAACTTGTGAAAAGTAATCATTTAATATATTTGCTATTTTTTTTTCTTCGTCTATGACACGGGTAACAACTCTACTTCATGGCGTGAAAGTTACCGTGCCTGCACTGCAACCTGCATTAGAAGCATGTCTTGGGTTCGATCCCCACACAGGGTTTATATTGCTTTAAAAAAATTAAATGTATTTTATTTCTGTGTAACAAACACATTTTTAATGTGAAAAAAATGTTGATATAACTTTAACATGCATATATATTGTTGATAGTTTCTATTGTATATGAATAGAAACTATCAACAATATATTGTTGATGAAATAATATTAAGTCATGCTCGAATTTGGATATGTCGGTTGCATTATGCTGAATCAATTATTTAAACATATGTAGCACCCGGGAGGGGCACTTGTTATTTCTGATCAGGGTGGGATCAGCCAGGCAGAATACCAGAAGGAAAATATAAACTAGACAACACTGCTATGTCGGGCAATGAACATTGTTTTATTAAATACAGGTAGTAAACTATACTTAACAAACAGGGCAGATCTACAATACACATTCATGGCAAACAGTTTGCACTGCCCGTTAATTAAAACAATAACTAAACGCAGAATTACAATTTAAAACTAAAGGGCAGTGCGGCTCAATACCTACACAGAGACAGGGCTCATGAAAAAAAACCCAGCAATAAAACTAATACATCACTCCTAAAACCCCAATGCCTTTTAAAATAGTAGTTTAGAAACATATACATGACAAAATGGAGACCAAAAGTGCAGGCAGGGAGATGCGCCTTTAAATTCGGCGGCTCTTTCTTTCCTATTTGTCTTCCTACCACCGGCCAAATCAGAAAGCCCCACACCGGACGAGTGGGAGAGCGCACAGCTGGGGGTGTGGCACCAGGAGACGCCGTGTCGCTCAGAGAGGGAGTGGGATGAGGTCATCCAGGTGGCTGAGAGTCCCGCACCGCCAGAGGGAGAGTACCCCATGCCGCCAAGGAGGGAATGTCCTATCCTGCAAGCACCACCGCCTGAGAGAGAACTCCACACCACAACTGCCATCTGAGAGACAGTGTCCTGCACCGCCCAGCAAAGTGTCCTGCGCCGCCCAACAGAAAGTGCCCCACACTGCCAGTGAGAGCACGCCACGCTGCCGCCAGTGAGAGACTGCACAGCGACGTCCGCAAAAGACTATCTCCCGCCACCCAGAAGAGACTGTCCTACACTACCAGAGAGAGAGTACCTTGTGCCGTCACAGCCCCAGAGAGAGAGCCCTGCTCCACCAGAGCCTCAGAGAGGGAGCTCAGCATCACCAGAGCCAGAGAGAGAGAGCCCTGCGCCACCAGAGCTCCAGAGAGGGTGCCCAGCATCGCCAGAGCCCCAGTGAGAGAGCCCCGCACCGCCAGCGCCCCGAACCGCCAGAGCCCCAGAGAGGGCGCCCAGCATCACCAGAGCCCCAGAGAGAGAGCCCAGCATCGCCGCCCTAGACAGTTTCCCACACTGTGGCTGCAGCACCCAGCCCTCGCCAAGATGGGTTCCGAGGTTGCTGTTGGGGCTGTGCTAGCTAGCCTCTGCCCCGCTGTGTGGAGGGGGACAGCAGTCCTAGGAAGCCAGGACCCAGGAGGGACTGCCGTCCAGGACTGGCACGCAGGTCTGAAACTGGTGGCTGCTCTGGAACCCCGTGATGCAGCCCAGCCCCTAAAGTGGTCGTCATGTTGCGTTGCTGTCCTCCAATATATAGCAGATTAAGTATCCGGAATGTGAATTGAATGCATTGATTGCTAGATTACTATTTCTAGTAATCGGATAAGGTGTTAAATGACAATGAGTACCGGGTGCTCTTAATACATGTAATGAGTTCTGCTTTCAATATGCTCTGATGAAGACAAGAAGAAACAGTGCCGGCATCTATGTCTATTTTTCATATATACTGATGCAAAAAAGAAATGCAACACTCAGAAATGCAACACTTTAATCAAATATTTTAAATAGAGATATCAGACAAAATCACAGAAAATGTGAACAAAAATACAGATCAAATACAGATCATAAGTTTTCAGTATTCACTGTCAAAATGAAAACATTACAAAGTTAGTATCGGGTATGACCTCCCTGAGCATTAACACAATCCTGGCAGCGTTGATGCATAGACCTGATCAGCCTCTGGATAGACTGCTGTGGGATGTTCCGCAGCTCTTCCTGTGTAGCTGCAGCCAGCTGGTGAAGGTTGTCGCGGTTGCCCCACTCATTGGCTTGAACAATGCAACAGTCAGTGTAACGGTCCTGGGCCGGTGTGGTGACCTTCTGCCTTCCAGGATGTGGCCTGTCCCTCGCAGAGCCGGTTTCCTGGTTTCTCTGGACTAGTCTGCTGATTGTTGAAGCAGAACATCTCTTTCTCCAGGCAACTTCTCTCACAGACAGGCTGCCTTCAATCATGCCGACAGCAACCAGGCAATCTTCATTACTCAAGTGGGGCATAGTCGTATCTTTCACTGTTCTTGAATCTGTTGATTCTTAATCAACTCATTTTGCAATTTTAACTTAACTCAAAATAACAAACACTGAGCACCTGGCATTTCTATGAAATCACATGACTTGAGTTCAGTATTCTGTGTCCAATGAGCTATTGATGTAAAACTTATACCTTGTTTCCATAGTCAAGCTAACTCGAGTACACACCCTAATAGCCCCCCCAATGCTGCGTTTCCATGTTTTTGTAAAACTCGAGTTGGCCTCCAATTCGGGTGCGTACCCGAGTTCTTTGGTACCATTTCATTATGCAGAGCAGAAAATATGTCACTAATCATGGAATCCTGGGTCTTGGCAACAATCTCTATGAAAACCAGTGTCAGCTTCAAATTACGGTTGGAAAAAACAAAATAGCTTACCTGTAATTTAACTCCATTAAAAAAAAAAAACGATTTAACACGAGAACACATTATGCACCGTAGAATCATGATGAAACATTATCACTGATTACTGTTCGGAGAGATCGGGTCATTCAAAGTCAGCTTCAAGGATCTTTTCGAAATCAAAGTGTTTCAAAATATAAGTCAAGTTCTACCTTCTATGGGTGTGAGTAGGAATGCGCTCCAATGTAGGAAAAAAATCAAGAACCACAATAACAAAAGCGGAAATGATCTCAAAACATTCCGCTACTATGACAGATTAGATGCGATTTTAGGACACCGTTCAATATCACAAGACTGTCAGTCTGCAGTGAATTTTCTGGAAGAGTATCCATTGCCGTGTTTGGTGATTGACATTGTAACATTGTTATAACGATGAACAGTAATCTGGTTACCTGGTTACTATCTGGCCACCTCTTGCGATTAACATGAGTAAGAGTTGTCCAGCTCAAATAACAACTCAAGAAACTCAGGAAACCCTGGAAACGCTTTTTTTTTTTTTTTTTAGGCAACTCGTGTTGCGCCTCAACCTGAGGTTTTTTGCAAAATTCAGGCTAACCCGGGAGCACTTGAGTGCATTCGAGTTGGCTTGACTATGGAAACGAGGTATTAGACTGTTGCGTTTTCATTGTGTGTGTGTGTGTGTGTGTGTATATATATATATATATATATATATATATATATATATATATATATATATATATATATATAATACATACTATATAAATATGACAGGATTTGAACCCAAACTAGTCATACTTTCACTCCAACTACATAACCGCTATGCTACACAGAGTCACATCTTAACCCTTTCAACAGACTAAGAGCTACTACATTTACCCTAAACAAATGGCAATACATTGCCTCAATATAGGTTGCCCCAATTGTTTCTACTAACTTGGCTTGTGTTTTTCATGCGTTTTGTTCAGCATTTATTGTGCCTGAAACACAAGCCACTTGTACAGTTGTGCCTATTTGCTTGGTGCGGGCCAAGGTTGCCCCAATTGTTTCTTCTAACTTAGCTTGTGTTTTTTATACAAGTTAGTAGAAACAACTGGGTGAACCTTGGCCCCAATCGGTTTTACAGTTGTGCCGGTTTGCTTTGTGCTGGGCATGGTTGTCCCAATGGTTTCCTGAAACTTGGCTTGTGTTTTTGATATCTCTACTTTAAATGGCTGGGCACTTTTTGATAACTTGGCATTTCTTCACATTTCCAATGTGTTTTTGTTTCAAATAAGATTAGCACTATCAGCAGTACATTTGGTGTTGTGTCCCATTCTATTATACTGTATTTATTTTTTTCTTAATGTTTTTTTTTTACTAATAGTGCCTGATCAGAAAAGCTGTTAAATTCCCTGTATAATTGGTTCCTTCATTTTTAATTTTTAACCTTCAAAGGAAGGTTGAATAAGGAGCAGAACATTTAAGGAACGTAACCCTTTTTTAGAATTACTGTTCAATTAGATGAACATTACAGTTCAAAAATACTTTTGACTGAAATCAACATGAATATATTTGATACACACCAGTATTGATTTCTTGTAACAAATAGGAATAAATGCTATTAAATGGGGGGTCCAATCACAAACTTTACCTTAAGAGGAGTGTTTTTTTTTTGTTTTTTGTTTTAATATATAAAGTGTTTGGTATTCCCAGTTCTCTTTCTAAAAATGTATAATAATTTTAATAGTTTAAGAATACCAACTTTAATTGAATGAATTTAAACAGAAGTTATGTGAGGGTATTTATTGCTCAGTTAACCACAACATAAACAGAGGAAGGGGGAGTTTGAGGAAGTGAGAGCTATAGCAGTGTCTTCAGCATGACAGCCTAAAAGCAGGTTTTTGTATTCCATTACTTTGTATTCATCTGTCACTCATATTCTATTTGAGCAAGTACACGCCTTGGTATTTTTTTTTTTATTGATGTACGATTGCTGCTTTTATTGTTTATAAGCAAATGTTTGAGACAGCGCGCTTATGTTTTTATACAATATAATAATAATATTAATCTTTTATAAAGCTCCTAAATGCACACATCTCAAAGCGCTGTACAAACACACACAAAAAAAGATAACCATCTATACATACAGTATATTAAGAGTATATGTAATATAAAAAGAAATCACACAAATCAAAAACCAAATCATGATAAAAATGACTGAACGTAAAAGTGTGTTTTAACTGTTTTTTAAAAGCATCAATGGTCTTAGCATCCCTGATAGATTGAGGAAGGTCATTCCAAAGTTTGGGCGCATAGCGGCAAAAAGCCCTATTGCCCTTGGAGCGAAGCTTAGTTTTGGGTATTGCCAATAAACCCGAGGATGAAGAATGTGGATTACGTACAGGTGTGTAACGTGTAAGCAATTCAGCAATGTAACATGGAGCTAAACCGTTCAGAGCCTTATAGGTTAACAGGTCAATCCTGCTCTCAACCGGCAACCAATGCAAAGCAGCAAGAACCAGTGTAATAAAGGCACCCGGTTTAGTGCCAGTTAAAATGCGAGCAGCGGAGTTCTGAATATATTGTAGCCTGCTGATCGCAGCCTTGGAGACACCTGCAAACAACGCGTTGCAATAATCGAGCCGGGAAGAAACAAAGGCATGAACTAGCCTTTCTGCCTCAGGCACAGACAACATAGGGCGCAGACGAGCAATGTTACGAAGGTGAAGAAAGGCCACCTTGGTGACATTGCGGATATGTGACTTGAAAGTAAGGCACCGGTCAAAGACCACACCAAGTTTCCTAACTACAGAGCTAGATTTAACTTCAAGCCCATCGATCATTATGCTAAAAGAGTCAACATTTCTAAGTTGTCGAAGAGAGCCAAGTAGCATTACTTCGGTTCTATTGCTATTTAATTATAGTAAGTTTTGCCGCATCCACGTTTTAATCTCAGTCAGACAATTATCAATAGCCGAAACCGCCACATTTGTATCAGGTGTAGTCTTAAAATATGAGTGAAAACTCACACCATGATGACGTATGATCTGTCCAAGTGGCAGCATATAGATATTAAAAATTAAGGGTCCTAAAATAGAGCCCTGTGGTACACCTGTAGATACCGGGCTAGGGTCAGATGTTTAGCCGCCCATAGAAACACCCTGCCTACGATCTGACAAGTATCATCGGAGCCACTCACTGTAAGACAATGCCAGTAATACCCACACAACATTCCAAGCGGTTAATTAGAGTGGCGTGGTTTACGGTATCGAATGCAGCACCAAGGTCTAACAGGACCAGAATGGTCAGTGTCCCTGAGTCAGCGGCCATGAACAGATCATTAACAACCTTAACAAGGGCTGTTTCAGTGCTGTTCTTGATCTAAAACCTGACTGTAAAGGTTCATAAATGTCGCATTCCAGTAGATGACTCTGTAGCTGCTGAGCCACTATGCGTTCTAGGATTTTAGACAGAAAGGGCGGATTAGAAATGGGCCTATAATTACAAACAATATCTGTGTCAAGGTTGGTTTTTTTTTGTTTTTTTTGTTTGTTTGTTTTTGTTTTTTTAAACAAAGGAGTCAGAATAGCATATTTAAATGCTGGTGGAACTACTCAAGAACTCAGTGACTCGTTAATGATATCAGTCACCACCGGGCTGAGAACTGAAAAATGTGACGCAATGAGTGGTGTAGGGACTGGATCCAGGGAACAAGTGGTAGGCTTCATTTTAGTGATACTGATATTGATATCTTTTGTGAGAATGTTTGTAATGTATTGCCTGCTGCTTCCTCAGGCATCTTATCAGTTAGCTGTTGTTAATTGATTTTCCTGTACCAGTTGCCATCGTGACTTCTATGTGCTCTCTATGATATCACCTTAAAAGCAAAACAAATAAACTAAAGCAATAAAAGAACGCATGGATTAGTTTAGATTTGAAATCTTTCTCTGATAACATGCAGTAAATATCACCTCCATGCTATTGATGACACAGTTCAACATTTAGTTTCAACCTTTAGGTGATATCACCACTTGGTTCTTATTTCCATTATGTCACAGTTAGTTTACACACTTTAGCTTTCATTGATCAACAGTACTTTTCCATGCTGATACTGTGTACCTTTTAAAACATGTGTTTCTAGATGTACATTTTTATGTATAATACACAACCAAAATCTGGATATTTACATTAAGTATATGTATCTACCGTGTAATGAACTTTATAGTAACACGTATTGATATTTTTGATAAAGTTTTTATGGTGTTTTTCATTCTTTCTTTTAAAGGCACAAGTATAGCTATACTTACAGTAACACTGCTGAGTTTGAGAAAACTAAAATAAAACCCAAAAGGATAGAGCAAAAAAAGACTGTATCAAACTTTGTTCCTAGAGCACTTAGAGCATTTACAAAACAAATAGGAAGCCAAAAACATATTACATACCTCAGGTATTCATCCACTAATCAGAAAGCTTACTGTAAATAATGACTTCATTAATGAAAGAAACTTATTTCTAGAAACAAACTCTTGTAATGCACATTTCTAAGCAATTGCAGTGTTATTTCTAGATGAACAAAGTAGTGTTCTTTGTTCAAGCAATCAACTCAAGGAACCTTTTGTAGCCCATTCATGACTAGCTGTTTTAATGCTCATAGCAACTGGGTTGTGTAGTTGTACAACAGTTGTAATTCTTATTTTTCTTTAGGTTTTCAGGTACAAAACCCAGCAATTTAGGAAATAATACTAAACTTGTGGAATGGATGCCACAAAATGATCTTCTTGGTAAGTAGTGGTTTAAAACACGACACTCCTTCTACAGTACATATAGCCAGACAATCTTGGATAGAAATATGCTCTATTAATTAACTATACATGATATTAGTTGTTTCCTATTTATATATTTATGTATTTATTTAAAATTATATATAATTATTATTTATTTTTTTGTGGAAAATGGTAGTTTGTGAACTGTTGTGTGGTTCAGAATTGCTACTCGTATCTATTGCAACACCAGGTGCCTATGGAAATAATTTTAGCTTTGTACATTATACTGTACAGGGAGGTCACATAGTAATATTTTCTTAACATTCAAACCTCTAATGTTAATTCAAACCCATATCAACCCACATACTAATTTAAACTCCCTTAGCTGCCCAATCTATAGCTTCACTGATAAATTAAGTAAACGATCAGATTAAATCCAGAATGTTTCATTGTGGTTGTTGTGGAAACCTCAATTTTCTCGTTACGTCCTATCATACATTTAAAAGGGTTAGGGTGGACTAACATGATCTCGATTTCGTAATTGTAACAGTTTGTACTGTTCATGTGAAACGACACAGCACATCGGAATATTATATCTAGTAAACTCCCATTCTATCAACGTAGAGTTTAAATATTTATTAATTTCCTAGTGGTCATATCAGCTTATTTATTATGCATCCTAGAATGTTGGTTGTATGTTTTATTAAGGCTGCCCTCCTTTAGCATCTAATATCTGGGTGGGGAAATACTCAATCTTTAGGGTAAAATTCCTTGTGCAGTTTTTGCTAGTGTGGTGGTTGAGAGCATCAATAAAGGCTGTAACCATGCAGTATACTCTACATCAAATGGGGGATTAAAATATTCTCTTTTGGGTATCACATTTTGCAATCAATAATTGCCTTTTTTCTCTCTTTTTTTGATGTCTTAAATTATTGAACTATGTGCTTGCTTTAAGGTCACGCAAACATTAAAGCATTCCTTAGTCATGGAGGTTTGAATAGTATTTATGAAGCGATGTACCATGGTGTGCCTGTAGTGGGAATCCCTTTGTTTGGAGACCACTATGACACAATGACACGAGTGCAAGCTAAAGGAATGGGGATCCTTCTGGAATGGAAGAAGATGACAGAAGAAGAGCTCTATCAGTCAATGGTTAAAGTCATTCAAGATTCCAGGTAAAACCAGTCATATCCTAATGTATGGCCTTTCCATACTCTAGGGGTGTACACAGGGCATGTGGCTAAATTTGGTGTGGAAGTATTTGAGCTTTTAAAGGCAACAGTATTTTGTACTGTACTGCATTAATAAACCGTACTGTATTTCCTGTAAGTTGTAGCTTGGAAAACTTGAGTAGCAGTTGATGCTGTCCATTACTTACAAAATCTAAAAGCTCTACTGGTACTTCATTATTTGAAAATGATTAGGCCTTTGGGGGTGGTGCTAAGAGTCTCATGTTTTTAATTGAAAATACAGTTAATCTGACTTAAATGTTAATGGAAAGTAACAAGGAATAATTGAATGCAAATTTGAATATCAATTGCACATCTATTAAAGTATTAATTTAACATGAATATGCAATTGCATATCTATTAAAATATTAATTTAATATGCTATTGCATATCTATATACGATTAATTATATGCCACACAATATAAAGCGTTACCTAAATGGGTATATTGCATTTACTCACTTTAAATATGTGCTGTGTTATTTATTCTCTAGGTACAGACAAGATGCTCAGTTGCTATCCCAGATCCACAAAGACCAGCCTGGTCACCCTGTAAGCCGCACAGTCTACTGGATCAATTATATTCTCCGCCACAATGGAGCCAAGCATCTTCATTCAGCTGTGTCCAGCATCCCTTCTTATCAATACTTCCTTCTAGACGTAGCTCTAGTTATGTTAGTAGGGACACTTATAATTCTGTATACACTGTCCCGGATTGTAAAATTGATTGCTGCAAGAGTGTGGTCTAGCTCAGTACAAAGCAAGGCCAATGGACACTGCCATAATGGGATACCAAATGGCAAACACAGGAGAAACGGCCACATTAAACATGACAAGAAGGTAAAATGAGCAGCTGATGGTTCTTTAGTAAGCTAGTATCATTCAAAATGAGTTTAATGGTTTCATGATAGCTTCTCTTTTAACATACCTTTTCTAATTAAACTACTCTACTGTTGAACTGTTGGTAATTTAAACAAACAAACAAAAAAATCTTTCTTTTATTAGTATTTTGCTAATTTTCCAACAAAACACCTTATTTGTTTGTTTCTTTTGAGGACAAATACCCAGTTCACTGTCTGTCTGTCTGTCTGTCTATCTATCTGAAAAACATATGGTATTTCTTTGAAATGTCCCTGTGTGTCCCAGGTGATCAATATGATAGTTTTGGTATCTTTTTTATGCTGAATTCTCAGCTTGCACAGTGAAAGTTTAACACATCAGCAGTAACATCACTAAGATTTTAGTAAAAAATATAACATACAAACATGTACAATTATTGAGTGTTAAGGCCTATTCAGACCGGACGCACTGTGACAAGCAAATCTGTAATAATACACACCGCACCACAACAAAAATATAGTAGTTTTGATATGAACCATTCACACAGCCTTCGATGTGACGAGACGACACTGAAGCGGAGCAAAAATAAATAAATAGGATTGGTGTCTATTTTTGCTATTTTTGTTGTGCGCCAGTTAGGGAACTGAACAAAGACCAATCAGAGAAGAGTAGCCCATCGCATCATACATGCCTGTCGTCACTGGTGTGAAAGGTAGTGTTGCAGCGAAAGTATCACTTTATTGCAGGACAAATCGCATCGCATCACATCGTCTGGTGTGAATAGGCCTTTAGACTCAGAAAGTGAGTTTTGTATAGACACATTGGTTTCTGACATTAGAATTCCTGAGTTCATTTTATCCCCAGACATTTGTAAGAAATACCTAGCTGTGTTCTTTCTTGAAAACTAGAAACTGAGACGGAACTTGCATTTCCATTCCAGGTAATCTTGATGGGTACTGTACATATTCTACAGGTACAAATCTGCATCTAAAAAATGAGGTTTGATAATGATAAGAATACCATTATGTTATTAATTGCATTGGAGAAATATGTCTAACACGAGAATTACAACAATGAGAAAACATCATTTGATGGATTTTTAGCAGCTGGTTTCACTGGATTAAACAAATGTAATGGTAATCTTTGTCAGTGACATCATGATTGCTTTTGAACATAAAGAATAAAATGAACTAGGCATGTCATACCCAAATTTCAGATCATTTCACTAAACCAAGCCACCTTGGACCATTCCAATCACATCAGTGACCAAACAATTTATATATATATATATATATATATATATATATATATATATATATATATATATATATATATATATATATATATAATTTTATTTTTTTAATGGTCATAATCTGTATCATACTACCAAGCTCTTGTCTAGTATTTTTTTTTTTTTTTTGTTTTAAATTGTCATTTCAAAACTCCTAGTCATTTTTTTTCCCAGTTACTTTTAATTGATGACTGTTTAATTACTGTTTAATGTACTATACATGTGCAGGTTACTGTTTGGAATAATATTTAAAATCTCCTATGTGGAAATGTAGTTTCTGCAGCTGCTATCAGCATAACTTTTATTATGACACAGTGTTTTGGATTATAGGTAATTTCAGATTTGCAAGAGACTACTGTATCGAATTCATGCTTCTGCAATGTATAGTTTTATATGTGATTGCTTACTAGTCATTTGCCAGTAGGAATGATGGCTAATAATTATTTACTTCCTGGACCTACATATAATGCACTGGATAAAATGAAGTACATTCTAGTGACATTTTATAGAACATTGACATTGTAAATGTAATCAGCATACTTATTCGGGTTTTGTTACTCATAACAGTACTCTTCCTAATTTTTTTTACAGAATTCAGCCTGGGATACACATTTGTATTTTATTATTATTATTACGTTTTTAATGCAGCTGATGACTTTTTACTTCTGCCTTTTGTGATGTGGAAGACTGTTGACTTAGTTGTTGCACTAGAACTTTATTTGTTAATGTGTTATTAGAAGTCATGTCAAATTAAAGCGACTAAGAATCTTTCAGGTCATCTGAGAATACAGAAAACGTTCTGGACTTGTACTGACTTGAACACTGTGATCTAAACATGTGCAGTACCATCCCTCTATGAGCCACCACTGGTTGTGCAATATACTGTACTAGTGAAACTCTACACAAAGATTACTTTATTTTAATACTTGAACATAAGTGGAAGTTTTACACAAACTGTTAAAACAGTAGCAATAAAGTTACAGTTGTTGTATTTACTTAAGGCTATGAATAGTGGGAAGAAAAAATCTTATGGTGTATGAATGTGTGTGATTTTTTTTTTTTTTTTTTAATAAATCAGTATCTAAAGATTATGGAACATTCCAGTAGCTTCAATGCTGCTAAACTTAGCAGTTAAGTTTAGAATAATATTAATAAAGACTAATAAATAAAAAATACAACTAAAGAACAGTTCAAATTTGTTTGAAATGGTCTTTTCTGTCTTATGTATGTGTGGTTTTTCACATACACGTAACCTACAGGGAGAATTATCTACTGTTTACTGTATGTCAGCCATGCTACATGGACTGTATATGACTGAAGATTGTCCCCTAAGATGGGCAAGTGGTTAACTCTATTTGAGGTAAATGACCTGTTGGTGCACTGGTTTTTTTTTCTACATTGCCCCACTGAGCTGTCTTTTTAAGCTCCACAAACCTGTATAGTAGGGGGTGGGGGTGTCTAAAGGTCCATTTCACTAGCATACAATTCATGGTGATTTTTATGTGCTGGTCTTAAAGATCTTAAAGATTTTGTCAACTTGACATTTGTTGATTTATTTGTCAATATTGTAAAATGTAACGTAATAAAACAATGACTGATGCTAAATAAACATTACATATTTTGGTTCCATGATTGCCGAATTGTCTGCTCTTTTTCTGTCCTATGACACATTAGGTCTTGCAGATATATGGAAAACCATGATTTACACTTTTTTTATTTTTATTTAGTAGTCGCCAATTATTTTGTGTATTTTTAGAATATCCAATTATTTTTAGGCTCAGCTCTCCACTACCACCCCCGCGCTGACTCGGGAGCAGCGAAGACAAACGCATGCTGTCCTCCGAAGCACGTGCCATCAGCCGACCTCTTCTTTTCACACTGCAGACTCAACATGCAGCAACCTCAGAGCTACAGCGGCGGAGGACAACACAGCTCTGGGCAGCTTACAGGCAAGCCTGCAGGTGCCCGGGCAGACGACAGCGGTCGCTGGTGCGCGGTGAGCCGAGGACACTCTGGCCGACCTAAGCAGTCATTAAAGGATTAAATAAGAATTGTCCAACAACCAATGTAAAAGTTTTAAAACATAAAAGGATTTCATGAAATCATTCCAAACAGTCTGTCCTGATTGACGTTTGATGAATTGATGCTGTATCTCTATGGTTATCTCTTGGATAGACTTGGACTTGGAAGATAATTCAATCATCTATAGGGATTTCTTTCAGGGATCTTTGTTTAACTTTCTCTAAAAACACTATCTTGCAGCCATCTTGACTGTTTTCCTGTTACCATCATTGCTTCAAAATGTCTGAAATTGTGTTATCCATTGGTACCGTATCTATGCAAACCATGTAACATTGTCCCATAGACATGATTGGCTGCACATACTCTGTCATGCAGTGCAGGCCTCAGCTCAGAGTGTGACGGTGTTGAGATTTCTGCATCTCTCAAAATTGTCCTATAAACAGGGACCGAGATACAGCTGGCTAGGAAAGAAAACTGTTATTTATCGGGAGTGTTTTTTGTCCAGTTGTTTGAGGCCATGTGTTTATTGTCCGGCTGGAATGAAAAACTTGATTCTTTGGCATGAATTTACTGTCTGAAGCACTGAATTGCAGTATAGCTAATTTAATTTTTTGTTGTTGAGGTTTAGTGGTCTCGACAACAAAAAATAATGTGCTCAGAAGATCTAGTAATAATTACCTTTCTGGTAACAGAACCATGCAGGGGTCACCACTTTCTATGTTACACATTACAATGTAGCCCAGAGATGATTAAAAAAAAATAACAAAGCTGTGCTTGTAGTCCACACCACAAGATATGAGATAAACCATTCTTCTTACTTACAGCACAAAAGGCACTGTGTTCTTTGTGAAACAGGTATAGACATTGTTACAGATGGTCATGGTTTCTCAAGGGAATCAAGATTTTGTAATGCAGTAACCTATAATGCTTTCTAAAGTAGACCATTACCAAATGTTATCTTGGGTACCAATTACAAAATGCCCAAGCTGGAAGGTGCCATTTACAGAACAAAAGGAAATCATACACCAGGTTACAAAATTAAATGATACCTTAATGACTGGGTAGAGACTTAGTTGTAATTGCAGATTTGTCCTGCTGATATGCAGCCTAGAGAAAAGCTGGCTGTTTTACATATCTCTTCCAAGTGGTAGAAAAATAAAACTGAGAAGACTAAGATGCTGTATATGCTTTTAAAAATATAAATAGTCTCAAGACTCCTGTGTAATGGACTATGTGATTAAAAATGTTTATTCTCCAAATTATATCAATTTAAAAAAAAAAAACTTTAAGACATCAACATGCAATCTAAAAGAATCCTATTGTGAAGTAAAAAACAGTTTATAAGCCAGGTAAAGTTAGCTATACAAGGCAATTTATTTTTCATAAATGAACATTTAAAAAGCATATCCAAATACATTTACCATTCACCTTAAACAAATCACATATCTATTGTATTTTTTAAATTCAACTGACAAAAATGTAAAAGAAACACACTTAAAGGCACAGACTTTAACCCCTTAAAAAATATGTTTGTTTGGCCTGTTATCTTCAAAATCATCATTACTTCATTGTAGAATGATTATATTGAAAACCCCTCTGTGACCCAAGCAAAACAGTTCTTTTTGCAAACCATAGGTGTTTAGAGATACACGCCTTACCCTCCCCCCAAAAGCAAACTTAATACAGTATATGCCAGTTCCTTAGGATACTTCATGCACTTTACACAGCATTATAGCAAACCCTCTATTATTTAAATAGCAAAGGTCAACTTCATTCCAGTTCAGTATCCTGCAAAGAAAAATAATATATATATTTTTTTAGGAATTTAAATGTATGTGTGACTTCAGCTACGTATTACTTCTAAATATAGACTGAAAAAATCTCAGTCCATTTGTACATTGGATCTCAATGTTCATCTAGCTTGGAAAAAAATATGATATCTATTTTAATCAGATTCTTGCAAAACTATTATTCCCTAAATGTGAATAGAAAGAAAGAAAGCAAGAAAGAAAGAATATGTAAACTACCCATATTGTATGCCTAGATAAATAAAAATGCTGTTCCTTTTTACCTTAAATTCCTAATGCTTTTTTAAGCTCAGCCAGTGAGTACTTTTTGTCAGAATTTGTATCAAACTCCATTAGTTCCTCCTCATTAGGTGCGTGGTGTTTCAGAGCATGAGCTACTTCTTCATAGGACAGTAAAGCATCTTTATTTTTGTAAGCATTGTGTAACAATAATTGCAAGCCTATTGAAACAAAAAGAAAATGATATACAGTAAATACATTTATCACAAGAAATATTTCTATGTTTAAGATGCTCATGACATTTATCATACTTTAATGCTGTTGTCATGAACCTTCAACATGATGAGACATTTTTGTGATAAAATATTTTAATGGTATCAAGGGGTGAGTAAATCTCCTTTTCATGATAAAATAGTGAAATCGAAAGGGTTCCATAACACATTCTTAACGACGTTTCATTACAAATTCATGTTCCTTGATAAAGATCACGTAATAAAAGAAGTGTTGTGCTGTCATGGCAGAAAGCAGCAGCAACTATCCTTATCATTCAAGTTAATTGATCCTTTAGCATACAGGAGCAGTGCTTTTTTTAGTTCTGCCCCATGAAAGTTTACCATAATATTTTGCTCATTCCACAATATCATTAGATGCAGAATTATCTGCAAACCCCTTCATGCATATCATAAAGAACATTTTGAAGAGTAAGGTGTATATGTAAAATCTTTTCTTCACATGAGAAAGGGGTAGATATTCAGCACAACAAGATTTTGTGACAAGATGTTTACTACATGTAATTTTACCCTTGTCTACCTGTAGGTTTCAGAACCTGTTACAGCAGACAACACAATACAGATTTATTATTATTAACCAGGTTTATATTTATTCATAAAGGAAGTAGCGAACATTTGAGAGTAAACCACTATTCTACCATATATTCTCATCATTCTTGCAGCCTTTAGTTTTATACATGTGGAAATTATGTTTATATTCTTCAAAAGAAATTCACCTGAAAGCATTTTAAAGGAAGTACAGTGAATATTTTCTCTATTGCTCTAACCTGTAGTGTTCATTAAAATAGGCATTTTCAGAGTACTGTTCTTTCTTGGAACCTCTGTGTGTGGTTCTGTGGGAAATACGTTTAGACTCTTCAAAGCAGATTGACCTGAAAGCATAGAAAACACAAAACAAGGACAACATTAGTCTTTCCAGGTTCATCCATGCAGCATCTCACACCAGGGACTTTTTTTTATTCTATTATAGCCACTGAAAAACAACAACCAGGGCAAAAGCATACCTCCCCTTAAGAAATACTCCTGAAATAGCTGCATAATTCTACCGCAGTACAGCTTCAATATATTGGTTTAGTTGTGTCAAAGACCAGACCCATAAATATCTTTATTTTATTTATTTATTTTTTTTTACAATTACAATATGTAACATAATGTCTTAAATGATACTTTTCCAAGGTAAACATACAGTTGGATGTTCTAAGTAACAAAGCTCACCCTTTAACTTAGATTCTAGAACTTCTATCCTCTGCTTGTCTTTATAACTTTGAAGGTCATTTTTTAGATGGGTCATGTCAAGCATAAGCTGGGTGATCTGGCTGGATGCATGGCTGAGGCCCTAAGAAAAAAAGCAAGCAGTTACTATCTCACAAATTGTTGATGAACACAGACAGTAGATGACGGAGAAAAAGAAAAAAGGAAACATGTTGATCCAGAAAATATTTTGCAATTTACAAGCACTAAAACAGAGCCTTTGGACACAAAAAAAAACTCTAAGAGAGAGAGAGAGAGAGATACTGCTGTGCAAAAGTCTTCGACACATTCAGGAATTACAATGCATATCGATGTTGTGAGCATCAAACTTTCATGGGGAGTTTACTCCGGGCCTCCACTGGTGTTTTCTGCTGTCTAACAAGCTGTCTAACAAGGATGAGCAATAATTGAAGGTAATATCCTTAAGGAATAGAACGAAGACAAGCATTGAATTGACAACAGAACTGGCAGAAGGCACAGGTGTTATTGTCCATCCATCAACAGTCCAAAGTACCTTTGACCATTTTTCCATAGTCCAATTTTTGTGTTCTTGTGCATATTCCTTAACAGAGGTATTTTTACTGCAACACATCCTTTAAGTCCTGATTTCAAGATTGAACTTTGTACTGCTGATTTGATGGACAACGACACCTGTGCCTTCTACCAGTTCTGTTGTCAATTCAATGCTTGTCTCCTACCACACCTTTTAACTCAATGTTTTTCATTCTTTATGCAAGTCAAGGTTGTTATAATAGTAGAAACAATAGTGGAGGCTTTGAGTAAAGTGTTGATGCTCATAATGCATCAGAGTATAAAAATGCAACATGTC